>OV884009.1:106564903-107164903 GCA_930367205.1 Acanthosoma haemorrhoidale | reverse complement strand
CGAAGGTAAACATTTTTTTCCAAAGCGTTAGTGGCCAAAACAGTACTTTCCTTTTGGATTATAATGTCTATTTCGACTGTTACTATGACTACAATCAGACGTAGTTACGCTTCAAAACTAGTCTACACACTCCCCTATTATAACATAAACCGTCGACAAGCATTATTCAATTACCATAGAATTACGAATGCGTGAGGAAATCTCTATGGCTCTTGAATACGTCGAATTTCTTACCGGTTCTAAACTGACAAACGATTTTTCCGGAAAATGATTTATTGAACGTGAATTTATCATTCACAAACCATTCAGCGATAGATCTTAACACTATCTGAGATTTGACTCGGTGACGACAAAATCTGTAAACATATATGTACTTACATCTCACCTTTATTTCACCAGTCCTGTTAGAGCCCGAGACTTTACAACAGCCAGTACACGAGCAAGGTTCTCAGGTTGGTTTGACAGATTTATAAGGCAACGTCGTGTTTCAAGTGCATTTACCTATTATGCTCAGGTATTACATCCCTTGTCTCCACTATGCTTCTGTTCAGCGATTTCCCACCAGGACTGGGAACCAGGTGCCTAACAGAGAAACAAAGCTGTCTGATTAATGAGTAACCGTATTGATAACATATTATAATTGTAATAAGACTTAAGGCATGAGACATACTGTAATAGCCGTCAAGGGGGGGGGGGCAGGAACCAGTGGCAAACGGATAGCCCAATCCCGATCTCTCCTTTATCGGCCACAGTCTTAGCACACTAATGTGATAATCTTATCTTCTAGCCCCAATCCCAAATCGGGGATTTGGACCTCCTTCTTTAGCCAGCCTTTTATAGTCGAGCTAAACGTTCTTTAACAGTCACACACTATTGGAAATAGGGAAGATTGAAAAACATAAACTAGAAATCCATAAAATTTGTTTAAAAAAAAGTATTTATATTTATCTAGTTTATATTAATTCGGTAATAAATAAAAAATTTCAATGCCTCAATCAGCAAAATACAATTTGTTTTGTCTTTTTAAACTATAATAACATGAAGCCATTAGAGCTTTTGTCTTCACACAATTCGTGTTTTTTTAGTCATGATAGTTTGCATGGTAGTTTCACATAATGCCCAGATGGTGTTAAAATAAAACCAGCTCTACAAAAAACGGGCTATTAATTCAATAATTACAAATATTCATTTCTTGATCCCATTGAGTGATGTATCAAATTGTTGGTTTCGACTTCTTCATCAATAATATATACGTTTTGGCCATTGAGTAAACTATAATTACAAAAAGTCATTAAACTTGCCATTAAAATAATTTTCCATAATTGTGCTTGGGTTTGTTTTTTCATCATATCAATTCTGCTGCATGCCGGGAATTTTCTTAGCACTTACTGAGTAGTATTAATAATACTTTTTAAAAATATTTATTTGAAGCAAATTACATTCGGTTCTGGAGGCGAATACATTTTAGATAGATATACAAACAAATATGTATATATAAAATAAAAAACATAATGTATAATAATTTATATCTATCCATCAATACCTAAAACTTTTCGCCTACCTCATCTGGAGAACCACGCCTCTAAGGTCATGTCAATAAAGTAAAATAATTTGTTCAATTAAATTGGGTTTATTGGGATGCCATTTAATTATTTAAATTACTAGATGTTATTTATTACTCTATCAAACTTTGAGCATACTGAATTGGCGTAAAGTTATAATATAATAAATCTGATTAATATTGATTTGATTTGATTTTTCCCACTTGATTCTAATCCAAAGGTAGATCTGGTTTTGATCAATGGAAGGAATTTATTTAGTGAAAAAGAATTTACGATATGATAAGTTTTGTGTACAATTTAACATGACAAATGAAAAATTAAATGAAATAAAATATAATGAATGAAACGATGGATCATTTTACATATAAACTAAATATTAATATAAATTTCTCACAATAGATCGGTGTTTTCATTTAAGAAAGCTTCGGGTCAAGCTGTCCCAAGCTCATCTCCTTCTCCTCCCTCCCCTAAATCAGCGTCTCTCGTCATCCTTCTCAAAAGTCCACTCTACTCTATCCCTTCTCCAGGAGCACTTCTCCAACTCCCCCCTCTCTTCTACCGCGCCTCCGTGGACAGTTTTCTTTAGTCTAGTTTCAACTCTGTGTGAACCACCTTTAAAGAAGCGAGTTTCTGAAACTTCACATCTTCCCTCGTACGTGCTGCGCCTAGTATAGCCCTAGCCATATTTTACGAGCACTGACCGACCTGTTTTATCTTCTGCTTGCTTAAGGCCGCCTATTCCTCGCTGAACAAAATTGAAGTTTATTGCACGTATGGATATGTATTGCCCTTTTCACACATAAGACACTCATAATTACCGCCACGTATAGTCAATTTATATTTCTTATTTATATTATATTATATCTTATGTGGCGAGTTACACATATAACATTATCTACACGCCAATCGTCTTTAATCTTATTATTAAACCATCCTATCATTATACCCAGTTTATGTGGCGAGTTACACATATAACATTATCTACACGCCAATCGTCTTTAATCTTATTATTAAACCATCCTATCATTATACCCAGTTTATGTGGCGAGTTACACATATAACATTATCTACACGCCAATCGTCTTTAATCTTATTATTAAACCATCCTATCATTATACCCAGTTTATGTGGCGAGTTACACATATAACATTATCTACACGCCAATCGTCTTTAATCTTATTATTAAACCATCCTATCATTATACCCAGTTTATGTGGCGAGTTACACATATAACATTATCTACACGCCAATCGTCTTTAATCTTATTATTAAACCATCCTATCATTATACCCAGTTTATGTGGCGAGTTACACATATAACATTATCTACACGCCAATCGTCTTTAATCTTATTATTAAACCATCCTATCATTATACCCAGTTTATGTGGCGAGTTACACATATAACATTATCTACACGCCAATCGTCTTTAATCTTATTATTAAACCATCCTATCATTATACCCAGTTTATGTGGCGAGTTACACATATAACATTATCTACACGCCAATCGTCTTTAATCTTATTATTAAACCATCCTATCATTATACCCAGTTTATGTGGCGAGTTACACATATAACATTATCTACACGCCAATCGTCTTTAATCTTATTATTAAACCATCCTATCATTATACCCAGTTTATGTGGCGAGTTACACATATAACAAGGGCAATTGGTACTGGGAGCAATACGATTATGAGAGTTACTGATTTAAAAACAATGTATTTAAATATTTCTAATACTATCGTATAGTGTCCTAACATTGGCAAACAACTCAGGAAAAATTAATTTAGGGGTCAAATCGTGACTGTCCGTGCTTCTGTGCTCATTGCGTACATTGCGTACAGTCTTCGCCAGGGTTAGGACAAAAATGATTTATATCGGGAAAAATGTTACTGAAGAGAATGTTGCTCAGTTGGGAGGGATTTACAATGTTGGAGTGGTGCTTTCCCATGAAGAGAAAAATAGGCCTATGTCACGATAATGTACAGCAAAGCACAACTATTGACTGGGAGAACAAGCACAGTTTTATCGCTTCGTCTAGTGCAAATGATCACATGCTTCACTAAATGTACTAGTCATGATCAGTATACATTATACAGCACATTATGTACACCGGCCAATCGAGCCGTTTAGACATGTTGGCTGGATATTGGACATCGGCCACACATATATGACCCTGTGCTAAACCACCAAGTATACAGTCACATATTCAAATCATGCATTCAAATAAGCGTTTTTTTCTCTTTTAATGCGTTTTATAAATGTTGGTCTGTGGTTAAACATTTACACTGCACACCTAAAAATTGATAATTTAGCTGTTGTTTAGCATAGACAGTATACCAACCGAATAGAAGCACACACGCCGAGGGTTAATGCGACCTCCCGTAGTTTTACGTGATTGCACCGAAAAAAACAAATCAATTGCTTTGTGACAACCTTATTGAACAAATACAGAAAATGTTGCTCAAAAGAGCTGGAGTTTTAACGTACGAGGTTCTGTTAAGTGACAATTTAAAACATTTCTTTCCTTGACTCGTAGTGCTCATTGACAAGAAGGGGTGTTGATATATTTCCTCATAAACACTGGCTATGGTTTAAAGTGTACTTAGATGGTTAAGAATATTTGTTAACTTTCTTCAGTGTTTTTATTATTATATTTTTTGATTTATCATATTATATTTATATTTTATTATGTGTTTCCATCGTTAACACCGATAGTTGCATGCACCTCACATTCACATGCACATGCCTATTGTTTCTGTCTTGTACCACGTGTTTTAGTGGGATTTAATTTTTTTTTCGAAGAAATGAAAACATTAAACGATGATAACTCATTATCAAACATTAAAACACCGTAAATATAATGTTAAAGGAATGCCGCAAGTCTTGTCCACTAGTTTTTTTTTTAAATTCCATTCTTCTCCCTGTATCCGAGATAGTACGGTACTTAGGCTTCCATTTCGACAAACAGCTGACCTGGAACCCACATATGAGGCTGAAGAGACAAGAACTAAACAGACGCTTTGGACAACTGTGCAGACTACTTCAAAGGACATCCCCTCTATCAATAGAAAAGAAATTACTAATCTACAAAGTTATATATACTTAAGCCAATCTGGACATACGGAGTAGAGCTATGGGGGACTGCAAAAAAGTCGAACATCAAGTGTATTCAATCATTTCAATCAAAAGTCCTGAGAACAATAGTAAATGCCCCTTATTACGCCAGCAACAAAACCCTTTATAACGATCTTAATATACCTTACATTCTTGAACTCATCCCTTCCAAGTTCATTAAATTCCATAGTAACCTATCCAACCACTCATCCCTATAATCCTCCTCGGAGACTGAAAAGGCAGTGGCCTCGTGACCTGCTATATGCGTGACAGTGGGAGTCCTGGCAATGGTAAATTTCTTCTTCAATCATTTCCTGAGCGTCTGCTGCTCTCGCGCTCTTGGTCAGCTTCCGCTGGCTCTTATCGAGTGACGCGGCTGACAGAGGAGCGTGAGGGACTTCCCAAGACTCCGTTTCCTCTTCCGCACGCGAGGGAGGTGACAACCATGTGGACCTGGGAGGTCTCTCGGCTGTTTGTAAATACTGTATGAATGAGTGAGTGAATGAAATTGTAAACTTTTGTAAAAAAATAGAGATCATTTATCACAATTACTTATTGCCCAATGAGGCAGATTGTAATTTTATCATAATAAAGTTGTAGATTCTTAAAAGTTTTTAACATTGATCCAACCTGATTTCTGTCCCCAATTGGATTATTTTCCAAAGGTAATTTCTCAATGGTAGGTTTAGTTGGATATTAATAATTGTGAACAATTGGTCATAATTGAATTTACGATAAAACTAAAAATTTGTTAAGATATACGGCCAGTGTATATCCTTAAACCTGATGTGTTTATAAACAATTTCGAGCTATTTACATCGAACGTTATTTACAATTTAAATATGTGGAAAGTTCCACTCATAACACATTTTTAACTTTTTCTAGGAGTTAAAAAAATTAAAAATTTTCATAATCCAAGATTATTGACTTTTCTCTCCTTGCGTTTGTCTGTCATGGCCTGTGTGCTTCCCCTGTTCAATATAGGGATATGAAATGTCCATGGATGTGTTGGTGCATGATTCCAAGAGATTCAAGAATTATAGTCTCTGTGGGAACCGCGATGTCCTCTATGTTGATTCCTGTTTCTTCTAAGTTCCCTGTCCTTGATGGGATTAGATTCGGATCTTGATAGTGATTATTCTTTGGCTGTTAACTGGAAATTTCATTTAATATTCCAAAAATCGAACTGTTCTGAGAATTGGTCTCAACGTTCTCATGCGTCCCTTAGAGAATTCATAAAATCCGAAAAAAAACGCGTCCAACAATATTAAAGATCCACAAATGAGAATTATCTTGTCCGGTTAAGTGTCCTTAGTGGTTGACTCCTTATTTACATCACCTATTATTTCTGGGTTATTGGTTTCTTGTGTTTGTTAGATTTCACCCCTCTCGATTTGAAGCTTGCTCGGCTTAGATAGCGTGTGCTTAGGGAATTTGGCAGAGTCTTACCATCAATAATGCTTTATATTATTTCCAGCTACCACATGACATTAGTAAGATACAGAGGCTAATTTAAATTGAAGGCTCACAGGTGTTGATAATTATAATTTGAATAGTCGTGGGGGTTGGTGAAAGCCGCAAATTAATTATCACCTTCACCCGGGCTGTTTAAATTCCCCAAAGGAAAAACCTTGTGGGAAAGTTTTCACTTCTACATTATTAATATGTATCCCTGCTGTATTTCTTTATCAATTTTCCCCCTAATCCTCGTAATTGGGGCAATAAATTGTGGCAAGTTTTTTATAGTGGTATTTTTGCCATCCTTTCTTTCGATACTACGTCTAGTTTTATTTAATAAAAGCTATAATTCTTTAGCAGCTTTCAGTAGTATTGAATTATTCATTATCGAAAGTTTTACTGTTGTCAGTTTTGTTCATTTATAAGCTTTAATTCTGTAAGTAATACTTTTAGTCTATGTAAATTTCTGACAAATTATGATCATTTTAGATTTAATCACACACCTTGCTATTTAGACCCATAGACTTAAACTGTTAAAATATGTAAATGTAAAACAGAAATCTTTCCTAACAGCATCACAATACATTTTATAAATCATAATGCTACTAAACATAATAGTGAATTGTGAGAGAATTGAATAAGAGAAAAATAAGAGTAAAGAAGAAGAAAAGCAACTATTGCGAGCCCAAGAAAAAATATACTGGGAGGATTTGTATTTATGAACACCTTTATATTAGGTTACACTGTGCCTCCTGATGTTTTAGGGTTGCATTTGCCAGTGCTATAGATGGAGAATGGTACAGGGGCTGATGTACCGAATGATGGATTCGGTTTTTCTGAATCCCGCTATATAAAAACAGTTTCTCACAGTTGGCGGTGTAACTTCTCGAACTGAAGACATTATTCAGAAAATAGCGTTGATAACTGTAATTGAGTTTGACATGTGAACAAAAATGCAGAAGCGTGTTCCATTTTAGCTAACAGGTGTTTGAAAACCTTTCAACGGTAATGAAATGTAATGTTTTTTATTTTGCTTTGGTCTAACAGTTACCATTTTGTTGTGGTATCCGCTGGGAAAAAGATTAATTCTGTGTTTTTTAACTTCATCTTCTAATGGGATGAGGCATTATCTAATAATGCATTTTTTTTATTCAATTTCATTAGGCAATCAGAGACTGCCCTGATCATTCAAGCCTTTAAATTGAATTTCCAAATCAACTTTTTTTTTTTGCTAAGACCCCAAACCTGTTCCTGACAAGCCAATACATGGTACAAATCAATATGAGTTTATCAAAGGTTGCATTATAAATTTGGAACAATACTAAAAGTTATTTATGAATGAACGAGTACGGGCGAGGATGGTGGATGCGATATTTATCAGGAAAAAGCCGAGCCACAATAATTCTAAATAGAGCGATATAAAAGCTGTGGTCAGCCCAGCGGTCCCCACGGGGACTGGAGAACCTGCATCCTCCATAATAACTCACCATTAACTTTTTGCCAGCAATTTAGCGATACGGTCTTCTTTTAACTGTACTGTATATAAAGAAAAAAATTCTCTAGATATTTTCTCTTAAGTCCTTCTGCTGAACTTGCTTGATCCAAATTACTTTTAAATGAGTAACTGTGATATAAACTGTATGAATATAACGAAGCAATAAATTTGTATTGAGGGACGACGCAACTATGAATAGCAAAAATGTATAGCTGTCAATAGTAATAATAACTTCTTTATTGTGCTAAAATTCAAGGGTTCAACTTTGGTGAGGAGAGACCTAATGAAGAGAGTCAGAGGTGAGCTATCGGACAGAACTATGAACCAGGTGGCTTAGCAGTTGTAACAGAAAAGATGTCGTTTTACGTTTTAATGGTAAATAATAGAGCTGTGATAAATTGTATTTTAACATTTAGTTTTTAAGTAACCATTTGTACATTAGTCATCATTTAATTTTATTTTATCTTAACAAATTTTTAGTTTTATCATAAATTCAATTATGACCTATTGTTCACAATTATTAATATCCAACTAAACCTACCATTGAGAAATTACCTTTGGAAAATAATCCAATGGGGGACAGAAATCAGGTTGGATCAATGTTAAAAACTTTTAAGAATCTACAACTTTATTATGATAAAATTACAATCTGCCTCATTGGGCAATAAGTAATTGTGATAAATGATCTCATTTTTTTTTACAAAAGTTTACAATTTCATTTACTAACTCATTCATACAGTATTTACAAACAGCCCAGAGACCTCCCAAATCCACACGGTTGTCACCTCCCTCGCGTGCGGAAGGGGAAGTGGAGTCTTGGGAAGTCCCCCACGCTCCTCCGTCAGCCACGCACGTCACCGGATATGAGCAAGTGGAGGCTGAGCAAGAGCGCGAGAGCCACATACGATTGGAGAAACTGGCCATTGCCAGGACTCCCACTGTTACGCATTTATAGCAGATCACGAGGACACTGCCGTTTTAGTTTCTGAGGAGGATTATAGGGATGAGTGGTGCAGTACAATGACTACGGGACTAGGGTGGTTGGATAGATCACTATGGAATTTCATGAACTCGGAAGGGATGAGTTCGAGAATGTAAGGTATATTAAAATCTTATTATAAATTTTATAACACCAAAGAACAAAAATTAAAATAAATTTTACATGTTGAAATAATAGAAATTATTTAAAATAATAAAATAGATTTAAAAACTAAAGAAAAAAATCTAATATGAATTATGTCATTACAAACGGTTTTTGGCATTTTTAAGGTTAAAACTTCAATAATTAACCTTAATGGCTTAATTATCCCTTAATGGGTTATGATAACCCTTCTACCAGACCTTTTGCAAGGATATGCCCATTTTAGCTCCCTTGTGACAGGACTATACGTATAGCTCCTGAGCCCGATCCGATATCGAGTAGGACTGTTCCCACCATTGACAATGCCATGAGGTTAAAAAAAATTATCAATCCTTCACAGCTATAATGATACCAGTCCCTTAAAATGAACTATAGCTAAGGAATGCCTCGCTTACATCGTCCCACTAATATTGATTTTGAGCTGAAAATATAAATGAATGCCACAACCGTAATATACATCGACTGTTGGGGAAAAATTAGGTTAAGAATCAGTATGTAAGTTAGTTTTAAGTTTGATCAAAAAGGTGAGCCCCATCACCTTTATTAGAGTCAGTTCAGTCCAGTCACGTATTATGTGTATCATTATACTTGCTTATTCATTATATAATTTTTATAAAATAACGAAACCTGTATATAATGTAGCGATGCTACAGGTAATACCAAAATAAATTGTAAATAGATTCGCCTGAGGATCTATAATTGTACATAATTATCTGTGAATTTAAAGGGGCTAGGAAGGGGGGGGAAGTAATATACAATAATGGACGGTTTGATGAGCATGTGGCCTCGCCGTCTTTTTTCAATACATCAAGCTTTTTTTTTTATTTCTACCAACATTGCAACGATAAAATAACTTTCATTACATATAAAAGATATTTATAATACATTACTCGATAGAAATACATTGTATTTATAACCAATTTTATTAGGAAAAATCTTTATTGTGGTAAAATTACAATCCGCCTTGTGCTGTGTATTAGTAAAGGCAATAAGTAATTGTGATAAATGTTCCCATTCATACCATATATACAATTTTCATTCACTCGCTCATTCATACAATATTTACTAACAGCCCTCCCAAATCCACATGGTTGTCACCTCCCTCGGAGTGGACTTTTTGGAAATCCCCCACGCTCCTCCGTCAGCCATGTCACCGGATACAAGTATAACCAATAATAATTAATTTAAATGGATGAACCATAGAGGTCACTGAAAACTGCTTTTAAAACTAATCTAAAAAGAATTATTATAATATGGGTGGACTATAAAAATAAAGAAAATTTATATTTTCCTAGCCCACATACAATATGGACATACATACAAAGCCCAGGAATCCCCAAGATTTACCTCCGGGAATGTAACTTTCCCAGCAAAAGCGAATGAAACAGGGATCGGGGAGATCCCCCATACTATTCCTGCAGACATATTGCTGCTAGATGGCAGCAGTAAAGACTGGGATACCACGAGAGCCCCAGACGCTCTGGGCATGAGGGAAAAGCCAGGACTATCGGGCTAATTACAGGATATCTGGAGACCATTGCCACTGCAATCTCCCAACAGGTGTAGGAATGCGTGGAGTTACGTAACAATCGTACAGGGGGTTTAGGGGGTCTGAATACCATTACATTTGTTTTCGATTTAGAGATAATGTGTTCATGTATAGTGGTTAATGTACCCAGGTCAGTATGAAGGGTTTTATTGATGACGTACTATGGAGCATGTACTATTGTTTTAAGGACTTTCAATTAGAAGGGTAGAATGTGGTTCGTGTTCGAGTGGTTTTCTGTTCCCCCACAACTCCATATTGAGTTTTACCTGGTTTTGTAAATTAGTGGTTTGTTTTCCATTGAGAGGTGAGATTTTATGTTTATAAATGTTAGTGTTTTGGTGAGGAGGAATGTAAGGTATCGTAATTTACCAGATGCCGGAATGGGTAGTATATCAGTAAGACAATGAAACAAGGCAAGGCTAATATATGTTAATTTAGCCTAGCAATCATTTTCGCAAATCCAATTTAATAAATATTGCCCGAAGATAAGGTTAATAAAATCTTTTTTAAGCCTTCATTTATAGAAGCAACTCGGAGAATCCTAATGCATGAATACAGTTTTAACAAGAGATCATATAACAACAGTTGCTGGTTAATCCGATATGGTTGTAAAGACATCGCCATAGGTTTCCCTGTATATATCTACTGGAAACCTATGGCCATGACGCAGATGGAGCAGAGATTGGATCCATACTCCATATATTCATTATCAGGCAGAACATGATGCCTCCCCTTGGATTTATTAGTGGCAGGATCGCCCCCTAAAACCCTGCCACATCCGCCCCTAAACATTAATCCCAATTTGGTGTTGTTGAATAACCTCTTCTTCTTCATCCACCTATCCTAGCTTGACCATTACACCATAAACGAGTCAACCAAACTTTTACGTCAAGTAAAAAGATTTTACCACCCCCTTTTTATCCTTGGTGGTTGTTTTAAACGCACAAACCCTTAAGTTTCCCCTCGTATGCTTGTCCGTTTCGGTATTTGATGGACACCGTTTGACCTGGAGACATGGAGGACGCATTTGGTCCCATGAAAAATACAACAATGTATTTTAATTTACATATAATTACCAGGTAATAACAAATAAATATACTTTGAGTAGGGTAACAAATTAAAGATGTTCACTTCCTGACAACATGTAATTTTGTTTTCTTATTTAATACTTCAATTTAAAATTTAATCAACTTCAATTTGACTTTTTTTTTTGTAGTTCCAGTACATTGTTGATACCCTGATCAAGCTAAAAATGAAAATATCCTTGTGAAAAATAAATAAGGGACATTCGTCAGTTAATTTTTAATTTGATATTGATAAAACAACTTTATTACGATAAAATTACAATCTGCCTCATTGGGCAATAAGTAATTGTGATAAATGTTTTCATTCAGGCCATATTTACAATAATTTTTGTTTTTTAATTAAAAAATAAATATTTTCCTTCCATATCAATTAAAGGTATCAAATTTGACGATCTCCTCGTTATTAGTGTGCATCATCTGATGTGATTTTAATGGACTATAAATAAAAATATTCATTAAAACTGTCATTAAAATCGATTTCGGAGTAACGAAATCCTCACTTGTATGGTGCATCACACTTCACCGGAGTTGTGTTTTTACCCACAATTTCAAAAATTTTGATGCTCTGAGATCCATTTTATGATTACCAAAAGCTGTCAATCGATTGTGGGAGGAAAAACTGCTAACATATATTTTTTGAAATATGTTGTATTCCTGCGTCAAGGCAGTCCCCCTCTCCTGAAGAAAGTTTTTTCAAACATATAATTAGTCTATACCAGGTAAAAGTAATTGATATTTAATGAGGTAGGCACACATTAATTTGTATATAAGCATATATATATATTGCTGATGTTTGATTATTATGTACATCTGTATATTTTGTTGGATCCAAATATATTTTTAGGTGTAATCGCTTCCCTTTGGAGTCGGTAATCAGAACAATATGCCTCTCACTTGGGTTTGAGCCAAGTTCATTTGGGTGGGGGGGGGGTCAGGAAGGTGGGAAACAAGTTCACTGTTAAAAAGGGAAGAGGAGGTCCAACAGGACATTTGGTTGGGTGTTATAAACCTCAGGGGATTCTCATTTGCTTGTTGCTGTCCCTAACCCACATATCCGGACTCAGTAGGTAACAAGCCACAAGACCCTCCCTATTGTAGCTTTATATAGAGAAACCATCACCTACCTTAGTAGGCAATTAGTTATTGCCAATGGAAGAGCGCATGCCCACAAATCTTTTTACAGCACTTTAAAGAAATAAAAATTTACTTTTCATTTTTAAAAAAATCTGTCGATATATACTATTAAAAACGACCTTTTTTTTTCACCATCAAATCTTTAGATTTCTCACTTGATCAATAATCCGAAGTTGGGTTCTGGAAAGTCATCCCGCTCTGTCTTAAGACAAATGTTTTTTTAAGGTAATATTTCAGATGTATCATAAAACCAAAAGAGGCGGGAATTTCGAAAATGTGGTTTCAAATAAACTTTATAAAAACGTATTCTATTTAAGTTTTCTCCCATCCTCCTCAAGTGTAGTGGCCTGCCAATGTTTTCCGACGTTTCTAGCAGTTTTTGGTGCGGAAATAAAATCAAAAATGAAATCCAAGAATCAAAACATTTTCCAAGCGGTAAATATTTTTTATAAAAAAATATACCTTGGGCGTCGTTAATCAATTCTTCCTGCTTCTCCCCACCATATTGCAGCTTTGTTCGTAGAAATGCTCTGTGTGTTCCTTTTTTTTTTTTATGAACGTTTTTTTAAGATGAAAATTTGGTTATAACTGATCACTGAATCCATTGTAAGATTTTCGAAATTTGCACTTTTTGAACTCCGGCGTAGAAACACTCCTTATTTCGGGGACTTTTTGGGGCAATAATTCCAAGATCAAAAGAAAAGAATGTGACAAAAATTATATTGCAGACAATTTTACACTACAATAACAAAACTTTAATTTTTTATTCACGTGAACTTGTCGTCCAGGCAACGATGGAAAAATAGAAAAAGGCATGTAATTCTGATTTGTGTTACAGTTGCTGGGTGAAGTGTCTAGTTAGAAGTCATTTTTGCGTTGTTTTTTTTTTAAATACCTCACAAACTAGCGATTTAAGGGGTGTGGTTGGCGAAGTCGAAGACAAAGTGCCTCAAGTAACCGGGAAGTAGCCACGTCCCGAGGGACTGGAGGAGAGCCGAACTTCGCTTAATTCCAAAGGGAGTGGACCTGATGGCTACCAAGAGCTACAGGCCCATCGGCCTCCCCCCCCCCCAGTCCCCCAGTCCTGATTAAAGTCCTGTAGTTATTGATGCATACAGCGCTAAGACAAGTCTTCAAAAGAGTGGACCACCCACGGCAATACGGATCCTGTAAGGGGAGGAGGACATCTGACGCCTTAGTTGGGATAAGGGAAGATGATTCTAGTTTTCGACAACTCCTCTGCTTTGATAGAGTGTGGTGTCCCTACGTTATGAGGGAGCAGCAGGACCAGGAGGCTCCTAGTAACCTCTAAGATCTAGTGGGCAGCAACCTGAACCAATGTAGGGCTATCGTTAGAGGAGTGTCGTACGAGAATCATGCCGGTGGGGCGAGGTTGTCCTCAAAGCTCAGTTTTGGGCCTAGATCAATGGGAATTAGTTTTCAATAAGGTATCGTGTCTCTGGAAGGCCATATGTACACCCTGCACATTGTACACCTTGGTGGCCTATGTAGATGACCTCGTAGTGACAGAGGAATCCCGAGCGTACATCGGAAGTAGAGTGCCCAGCGCTACCTTGGTAGAAGAGTGGTGCACGTTGAAGAAGATGATCGTGTCCTCCGGCCAGCTCTGCTGTACGGTACCCCACTATACACTCATTTGACTGACAATACCTTGTGACCATGGAGGTGACTTATTTGGAAGTGAGGCTGGGAAAGAAGTTGAATCTGTCGCCCCACATCGAATGATTCATGGATAGGGTACAATCTGTGTACTCAGATTTTCCAGGATGGGTGGAGCAATGTGGGGATTCCTAGTCCCGAGGAAGGGGATAGGCACCTGGCAGAAACCACTGAGTGGGGAAGTACATGTCAACAGAAGGCCTACAATGGGACTCTCGAGGTAGGGGGAAGACAGGTCTTGAGGCACCTGCATTTATTCATTAATAACTAATCCCCACTATTCACTTTGCACTATAACTGCAATTAATAGCTTCTACAAACCTCAAACAACCAACATAAAAATTTAAATAAATAAAATTTATGAAACGAAGTGAAGTTTTAAATAAATGTATTAATGTTAGTTTAAATTACAGTATTTATTAAAAGTATTATAAAACGAAGATCATTTAGATATAATATACCTAAGTGATGCAATTTGTTTAATAACGTAATTAAGACTATTTTGTTTTGTGATCTGTAGACATCGCATAAAAAAAAAAGTATTTTGTATACAGCTTGTAGGAAATTTAATCTTCTACAAGATTGATAATAAAGCATTTTGGACTAATAAAGAGTTATGAAGGTGAAACCTCTGACATATCTAACTTTTGCGGGTTTTTTTACGTTTTTCACGGCCCCGTATTTCAGTATCTGTTCCATTTTCCATCATTTTACAAATAAACCATGCAGGATATTTTACGCTTTTTAAAATTGGTAATGATACTTTTTGCTTAAAATGCATTGGAAATGAGTTACTGGGGAAAAACTGAAAAATGTGCTTTTTCTTAGGGTTTTTTTTTTCAAAATGGTGGAAAACGCACCATGGGGGGGGGGGAGGGAAACATCTTGGATTTTTCACGAGAGGGGAATATATGCAACATACCTGAAAATAAAAATTACTCCACTTTTTGCAATCCAACCCTAATTTTTTTAACTATATCTACTGGGCTAGAATATTTAGTAGAATATTTCAGATTACAATTACTGGATTCGAGTCAAAATTAAACTACTAGGCAAGAAATGAATTAAATTGGACGAAAAAATGTAATAAACTAAAATAATAAATTTGTGCCAGAAGGTATGGTAATTGACGACCAAGGTGGGCTTGTGAACTGATTTAAGTTCGGAGATGGTGTCAGAAAGGACAGCTTTGCATATAGATGATCACGTCATATGCGGTGGCTCTGGCCTATATGCCCCTTCCCATATTTTCCACCATCTTTTCAAATTGGACTGCTCACGGCATGTATTGTGTCCTCTGCGTCTATCTTCCTCGCCATTTCAAGTATTATCTCTATTAAACATTTCATAGAATAGAAATACATATACAAGTCATTGTTACAGAACTAATCAGTCACGCAATATAGCGTAATGACTTCTAACGTAATGAGTATTTCACTTGTCAATGTATAGTTTACTCTCTAAATCTAAACACAAATAGATATATAGTGTTTAATAAATTTGGAAGAAATAAATACACAACATATATACATTTTTGTACTTATAATCTACTTAATATTCTGAATAAAGAATATTAAATAAATTCACAGATGAAACAGAAAAAAAAACTTAGCCACAGTTGGATTTCGGTCTGGCTGTATTCTAAATTAAGATCAAGTCACAGTGTTTTCTTTGTTTAGCGTCAATATTCACCCCCCCTTTAAAAAAAAAAATGAAGCCGTTTATAAAAAGACTGAAGAGAACCGGTGCCAGGTTGCCATGTTGAACAAGTCCATTAAGTCATCTCTACCTCTCACGCACTGTTGCTGTTATATTTATTTATTTACCAGAATAAAATCAAAATAATACTGTAAGCAGTGCTTAGGACTTGAATTAATGAGGTATTGTTACTTTTTGGAGAGAGGAGCGCTCATTAGCCAAAACCACTTTACTTGAACTTGATGAGCTTACTTACAAAGTCGATGTGAGTGGGTTTGATCGAGGTCACGAGGTCATGCCGTAGCATTGGCTACATGTTGCCCGGGATGTCATGGGAGAGCAGTGTATTCGCATTGGGATTGGGGTGACTAGGGAGGCGGGAAGGGAAATTCTGGTAGTAGGTGGTGGATAGATCTTGGATGAAAGGGTTGTTTAGATCGGAGTGGAGCGTACGGTTGTTAATGCAGACTAGAAGGGATTATTGACTACCTGTGGGAGGATTCTGGATTCAGGGACTGGATGCTGGAGGGGATGTATATTGAAGGGCTCACACTTCCCCAGAATTCTATTCCGTAGGAGTAAATAATCAGGTTTAAGTGTAGTAGTATAGATCAGTCGCGCTTGCATGAAACATTTGTTCTGGAGGTTGTAGTAGTCTTATATTTGAAAGTTGTCTATTCAGATTTGACAATTAAGGATGTAGTAAATTAGTGCGATGATGAGGTCATTCATTCACTGTCCAAAAGATGGCCAAATACTAAACTAAAGGGAAACTAAGGGGTTGTTGATGACATTCTTTTCCCAAACGTCCATGTATTGTTCTTTAGACCGCCCTTTTCTTACCCAGTGGTGTGTTTTGTCTCTACTATCTCAGAGGCACAAGAAGCAAGGATATTTGGTGTGGCCACTTAGCTATCCAATGATAAAGTTTACATTCTTAAGTCCACACAAATCACCCATTGATGTTCATGATACTTTATCTTCTCCAACAGCAAAGCTATGGTGTTATATTATTCTTTCGTTATTTCGTTGAGAGAGCAATTGATATTGAACCATATTTATTTTCATTGTGTAGGCCAAATTTATAACTTTGCTTTGAGCTGTCAATAAATAGACGCCAATCATCTGGAAAATAGTCAGGAAGAACCATTTGTTTCAGAAGTCCTCTAATTTCATGACAAAATACAAGATTGTCTTTTGAGAGAAGGGGGGTAGCAGACCGCTTTCTCTCTTACGGTAAAAGGTAATTTTGGTTTCTTTTTCTAGCAAATGTTTGTCCTTCAACCTGGAAGCCAGTAATTCAGTAGCTTCTTTTGACAGGTTGAGATCTCATGAAGCTCACTCTCGTTGAAACGTTGAGTCATTGATGGCATCCCCTCATAATAACTGTCACCTTCATTAGTTTCACAGGGATGATCAGAGGGACTATACTCGTTCTGACAGAGCTTTGGTAGCTGGTGAAACGTTGGAATCGCCACTTCCTTTGAGTGAGGGACCGGGCGACTTGCAGAGACTAAATGAGGATAAGTCCACTTGCTACTGTTGGTTCGATTCATTCAAGTAATATTTACTAGGTAGAAATAGCAGTCATCGAAGTGGTTACTGGGTTCTCTCCTCCAAACCAACGGTACGCTATATTTCAGACTTTTCCTTTTCCCGGTAGTCCACTGTAGCAAATGTTCTGTTCAAGTTTCACAGACCTGATGTGGTTTCCTCTCATCAAAGTTTTTTCTTAATCACCAAGCCTAACACAAAAATAAACAAAATAAGCTATCTTTACCAAGCCACTAACAGTTTTTCTGTTTTCTTTTAACGTGTATTCTCCGCATATGTAGAAAAACACATCAGGATCATTTACACAACTTCTTCTACTCGAACTCATATTATTTCTATTCAAAAGCACAAATACAACAGAGTAGGCTTTAGGGTAACTTCATAACAACTCCTTCCTAAAAACAAATATCACGCGAGGGCAACTTGGATTACCCTGAATGGCGAGAAATCACAAGCTAACCTCAACTCTAGTTGAAGCGTTGAAGATCACTTAAGTTACCGGATGATTACACCATTTGGTGAATTTTCCTGGGAATTAACTAGACCGCAGACTGGCAGTTCAGGGGAGGAAATATATAGGAACTAATGCTCATATATGTGATTATAGCAGTATAAAATGGAGTTGGAACTGCACAAAATTGAGTTAGAAATGCACGTTAAAAAAATCTCTGATAGATAGAGAAAAACTGATTTCATATTTAGATTCAGCGCTCCAAATATAGCTAAAGTCAGTTCAAAAATCTTAGGCACCAAAAACAAATGTTTTTTCTTGTAGGCCTGTGCAAGAACATTCATTTTATCATTTTCATTAATTGAAAACGAAATCACCATTGGGATCAATTGTTTTAAAGATTTAAGGTTGGCTAAATTTAATTTAAAGTTAATGAATTATATGGGGTTCATCAAAAGTGGGAAGGGTGTTATGTATGACATCATTCTGCCAACGATGTTCATCCTTGTTTGATAACCTCATGTGTAACCTTCTTATTATTATTATTACCATTATGCATTTTGTTGTAGTGTTGTTAGAGAGTTCCAAATATATTCGTTCATAGTATTTTCAGTGTTCCTGAATACTCAATTCAAATACACAATAAATGGCGACGAGGGTGGGATATCAACTGTCTTAATTCATCTGTCAGTTGGAAGTTTAATAAGTTATTCTTTTAAGTTAGTAATATTTTTTTTTTACAATCTTCTTTACAATGCCAGACGAAGTATTGGACCTTCAAGCACAGCTTGCTCAGTTAACAGGGATTGTTACCCAACTGGCCCGGACTCAAGCTGCCTGAATATCAACTAGTTCCGTAAGTCAACTTTTCAGTTTTGAACCCTACCAACAAGGCCAAAATGAATCAGTGGCATCATATTTGGAGCGGCTTGAAAGAAAATTACGGCTCAGTGGAATACCAGAAGATAACTGGGCAGATCATTTACTGGTTAACATAGGTCCCGAACTCAATACTACTTTAAATAACCTTGTATACCCAGGTACTCCACACAAAAAGGGTTTCAAGGAAATTGTAGGCATTTTGATAGGTCACTTCCAAGAATCTAAAAATAAGTATAGTGAAGCCATAAAATTTAGAATAATCATTCAGAGCCCTAGTGAATCGGTCACTGAATATGCTATGCGCCTTAAAGCTGCCGCTAGGCATTGTGATTTTAATGACTTCCTGGACTATTATTTAATCGTGCAATTTATTCATGGTGTGCTTGATGATTCTACCCGTGATTCCATTGTGGTGAAAAAAACCCAGTAAATTTGTTGATGCTCTGGAAATTTCTCAAAATTTAGAAGCCACAAAAGCAGCTTCTGCTGAAATTAAATACCATCGCACTGAAACACAGCACAAATATAGCTGAAGTCAGTTCAAAAATCTTAGGCACCAAAACAAATGTTTTTTCTTGTAGGCCTGTGCAAGAACATTCATTTTATCATTTTCATTAATTGAAAACGAAATTACCATTGGGATCAATTATTTCTAAAGATTTAAGGTTGGCTAAATTTAATTTAAAGTTAATGAATTAAATGGGGTTCATCAAAAGTGGGAAGGGAATGAGTGACACCTTTGGTTGGTACGGAAATTGAGCTGGGTTAATTAGAGCCTGGACCGGAAGACGGATAGCCAGCACCTACGGGGGTGCGATGCACAATTAATGAGCCGCCCAGAAATGGGAGTATGATAAACAGCCAACCTAAGCACCATGCTAATCACCATTTTCAAAATGACGGATCGACAGTCACTTTATGCACCGCCACTTAGTTATATTTTTTCAAAACCAGCTCTTTGTTTTCATTCAAGTGTTACTCTCTCTTGTTTGTATTACTATTTATTCATAGCCTGCTCCATCTATAGAACTGAAATTGAACAGTTGAATGATGAGAAGAAATGAAAAACTTGTGGACTTAAAAAGAAGTTGTTTCTTATAGGTATGTGAAACACAGGATGCATTAAAATTGAAAGCATGATTTAATCACTGTGTAATTTTTTAATTACTGTTCAAAAGTAGACTATATTATTACGGTTTTGTAGAATACGTGGATATAAAATGAAAGTGTATTATTGAATGTCTGAAATGCAACTGGCCTAAATTGGTAATGATAGGTCGTTCCACAAATTCTGGAAAAATGTTCCTACCTTTTTGTTCCAAGCAGTATCTACATTCGCTAAGCTTCCCTATTACCTGTCAAGCATTTAAGTAAAAATCTGATCATTCCCCTTCCTAACAGTATGTAACTACGACTGTTAGTTTTTCAGATATTTTAATATAAACGTTATAAACCTATTAAACCAAATGTTCATAAAATGTAGCATATCAATATGCCACTACTTGTTGCCTTTTAACATCTCTAACACGGCGTCGCATTAACGCACAAAGATCAATCAAAGCATATCAGAAACATGGTGAAACTCCAAATATTGTTTACAATATATAGATTCAATATGTATCTACGATTTTCCGTTTTTGAGAGGTTTAAAATTAAATGTTCAAAAAATCTGGCGTAGTTATATATCGCTATTTTTTTACTTTTGACAACTCGAACACGGCGTCGCATTAACGCCCAAATTTGAATCAAAGCATATCACAAAGGTAGTAAAGATCCGTCTTTTTGGATTTTGAGATATTTTAAACCAACTGTCTATTGGTGGCTACTTTTTGATTTTGACAACTTGAACACGGCTTCTAATTAACGCACAAATTTGAATTAAACCATATCAGAAACAGGGTAAAGATCCTAATATTACCTCACATAGAGTACATATCTCCGATTTTTTATTTTTTTTTAGGAGGTATTCAAACCAAATGTTCAACAAATCATACATAGCTAAATTTTGCTACTATTTCCCTTTTAACATCTCTAACACCAGATCACATAAACGCACAAAATAGAATTACACCATATCAGAAAGAGGGTAAAGATCCCAATATTACCTTGAATACAGTATGTATCTACGATTTTGAAGTATTTTAAACCAAATTTCTATAAAATCTAGTGTAGCTATATGTCGCTACTTTTTCCCTTTTAACATCTTTTTTAACACGGATTTCCATTAAAGCACCAATCTGAATTAAACTATATCAGAACGGGGAAGAAGATCCGAGTATTACCTTGCATACAGTATATATATCATCAATTTTCGGTTTTCAAAAATGAAAACAAATGTTCAAGACAGCTTTTGTAGCTATATGTCGCTACTTTCTACCTTGTAACATTTCTAACACGGCGTTGCATTATTGCATAAATTTGAATTAAACCATATCAGAAAAGGAATAAAGATGCAAGCACTACCTTGCATACAGAATGTATCTATTAGTTTTAGTTTTTGAGATATTTTAAACCAAATGTCGATAAAATCTAGTACAGCTATTGGATCCTCCTCTTTCCCTTTTAACATCTCTAATACGGCGTCACATTAACGCACAAATTTCAATTACACCATATTAGAAAGGGGATGGAAATCCGATTATTACCTCGCATACGTGATGTATCTACGTATTCTCGTTTTTGAGATATTTTGAACCAAATGTCGATAAAATCTAGTACAGCTATTGGATCCTACTCTTTCCCTTTTAACATCTCTAATACGGCGTCACATTAACGCACAAATTTCAATTACACCATATTAGAAAGGAGATGGAAATCCGATTATTACCTCGCATACGAGATGTATCTACGTATCCTAGTTTTTGAGATATTTTGAACCAAATGTCGATAAAATCTAGTACAGCTATTGGATCCTACTCTTTCCCTTTTAACATCTCTAATACGGCGTCACATTAACGCACAAATTTCAATTACACCATATTAGAAAGGGGATGGAAATCCGATTATTACCTCGCATACGGGATGTATCTACGTATTCTAGTTTTTGAGATATTTTGAACCAAATGTCGATAAAATCTAGTACAGCTATTGGATCCTACTCTTTCCCTTTTAACATCTCTAATACGGCGTCACATTAACGCACAAATTTCAATTACACCATATTAGAAAGAGGATGGAAATCCGATTATTACCTTGCATACGTGATGTATCTACGTATTCTAGTTTTTGAAATATTTTGAACCAAATATCGATAGTATCTGGTATCGCTCTACGTTGCTGCTTTTTAATTTTAACATCTCTAATACTGCCTCACATTATCCCTTAAATTTGAATTAAACCAAATCACAAAGGGGATGAATATACGAGTATTACCTTGCATACAGGATGCATCTAAGACTTTCAGGTTTTGAGATATTTTAAACCAAATGTTAAGTGATCTTGTATAGCTATTTGTCGCAACTTTTTGCCTTTTAACATCTCCATCACAGCGTAACATGAATGCACAAATTTGAATTAAATCATATCACAAAGGGGTTGAAGATACGAGTATTACCTTGCATACAGGATGTATCTAAGATTTTCAGGGGAGGTCGGTTTAAAGGTAATGTTTTCGGGTTTTCTGAAATATCGCGCAAAATAGTGATTTTAGCAAAATTATGTAATATAAAAAACTATTGAACAAAAAATTATTTATAGAATTGTATTTTTCCATTGAATGAGTGGTTTAGGAGATATCGAGCAATAAAAAACAGGAATATCACAATTTTGGTTAAAGTATTTTATTAATGAGAAAAAAAGGAAAAACAAAATATTGAACAAATAAAAATATTTTAATGAATACACCAATACTAGGTATAATGAAGAACGTTGTATACTTATAATTCTGATTTTTGGTTTCAGTTGTTGGAGGGACTGTCATTTACAAGATTATTAAGAACATTATTATTACTATGTTTGTTGTATGACGAATTTATGCTATAATATATGAAGTTTTCCAAGTAACTAAACTATGTATGTTTTTTTCTTGTAAAAATGGTAAAAGAAAACAGCGATAAAGTAGTTATTTATAAAAGAAAAAATAGGATCTAGGCGAGCAGAATGTATGAACTGAAATTGACCCTAGTATGTTTATGCCTGGCACCTGATTCAATATGTGAACAGTTTTGTTGCGGTGATAAGGGAGATCCTCCTTATATGTTAGCTCTTGGCCCACTGACTCAGGAGTATGGCATGGTTTATGTATGTTTTGGCGTGGCTATATCCTCACCCATTCAGCCTTACGCCATTCATATGTATGGGAACCGTCAAATATCTGTGGGCTCATATTTCCCACGTGACATCAGTTTACAAAAGAAAACGTCTGCCGTCTGTTGTCTCCAACAATATACTGTTTCTTCAACACTGAATCATTCCTTAAATCTAATAATATAATGTCCAGGGGCGCTCTTACCTATTTTGTAAGCTTATTATTCCTTATTCTTTATGTCAAGACCATTCTTACACTTTTTATTTATGTTGCTGTTATATTGAGCATTTCACTCGTGATGTTGTTTGGCGTAAATGGTTGACGATAAGCTTGACCCATACACCCAATGCTGGTGGACCGGGGTGACTTACTCCTTAACGCTTTAAAAAAAAATTAACTATCCTTTTCACCGCTCGGTTGTTTATATCGCAAGAAGGAAGCAAAGTTTTGTTTTTTCTCTCTGTTAAATCATACATTAGCTTAGCCAAGAATTTTTCGGAAAGGGGGCATTTTTGATGCTATCTTAAAATATTCCACCAGCTGTGCCTGCTCAACGTCAGTAAATGCCCGTGGTGGTCCCAACGGTTAAAATAGGTCTAGATATCTAGGTTCTGAGTTTTAAAGCGTTGAAAATGTGTGATAAGCGAAGTGCCTTTCACCCAAAATCGGTCAGAAGCCTATTTGTTGTGTACTGAAAAATATGTTGGACATCCTTTTAGAAATTTCTTTTACCACTTTTTCCATTGAGCTGGTTTTAAAGGGAGCTCTTTTTTGATCTATTTTACTTCGTGGCATCTAAAATAAAAAACAATTCATTTTTGAAAACGTCATGAGGTCAATGACATCATGACGTCACAAGGTGCAACGTTGCCAAATCGTGCATATAAACAACCCCTCCCGCCCTAAGTAACCCCCCCCTCGCCCTAGTGTGACCTTGACCCACTGCACAATTCTACAACCCGCCGTTTATATCTACTATATCGATAATTTAAAACTAGTTTATTAATTGATATTTATAAATTGAAAGGTTAAATTTATTAATCTCCGGAAGTTAACGAATGTAAACTACAAAAAACTCAAAAAGTTTAAAAAATGTAAGAATCTAGTAAATTTGTTAAATTGAAGATAAATTTTTTTTTTTTTTTTAATGAGTAACAAAGTTTTTATTGAAAAAAAAAAATTACAATGAAGATAAATGAAATGCAGTAAACTAGTGCATCAGAACGTCCAAGGTACGATTTTGTGACCACATGTGATATTTTTATGGTGAATAATTTATCATTAAACAGGAATCATTGCTACTAGTCGTAAACATTCGATAACAACATGGAATACTCTTGTCAGTTTGAACTAACAACACTTATTGTTGTCTGATGAAAATGATGACTAATGAGATTGCATCACACTTCTATGATTGACAACAATGATTGATAACCGGCAAATTATAACCGATAAAGGCGGAAAGTCAATGGAACAGTCACTGAGGAAATAAGTAATAAAAAAACTAAATTTCCCTCATATGTTATGATGTAGGATAATCACTGGTCCAAAGTCCAAGGTAAATCACCGGGCAAACCGAGGGAATCTCCCCTACGTTAAATATCGGTCTGTTTATTGGACCTTAGCATGCAATTAAATTACAAATAAAATGGCTGGTTAATGGTTCTTGTATTATGGTTGGTTTCACAATCCCCCTACCCTATTGTTATCTAGTTTGAACACTTTTACTTGGCAATTAATTTATTTCTGCTGTTATCTCGAAGCTTTATTTAGCAAGTAGGAATCCTTTGGCCACAGATAGTAAGAACGGACCGTCGTATTTTACCCCTAATCTCACACAGTTATCTACCGTCCTGCAAAAATTAATTTATCACCTTTAATATATTTTCATTATTAACTCTGTACAGTACATAAAATTTTCTCTTACCTGCTCGTCTTTCTACTTTTCTGGTTTACGTACGTTTAGTTGTGTTTTGTGTGTTTTTGCATTTTGCGTTGAGGCTTCTCAAATGGAGAAAGTGTGACTAATTTTGATTTAGGGAGCCTATTAATGGTTTTTTTTTTTTCGAAAAGGTGATATTCAGTGACTTGGCCAGTGGGAATGGGGGATAAGTATTATTTATAAGTAACATGTAGATTTTTCATCAAAGCGTTTTTTTCTTTTTATTTTTAAATCAATTTATTTCAAATATTTCCGTGATAAAAACAATTTTACGCTAATAGGCAATGCATCTAGGCGTAGTAAAAAAAATCATGGATTATGAATAAAGTTTTCATTGACGAGATAAGTTGTCAATATACCGGCCTAGTTTGACTTTCTATCAATGTGACTTGTTCAACTTCCTAATTTTTAAACATCTTATGAAACTCAAACTTCCTAAGTATATTTTTCCCAATGGTCCTCCCCTTGCTGGGATTGGTATCCCAATCAGGCTTTCCCCACGGATCACCATAACGAGCACTGCTAATGAGGTGTTCGTCGCCTTTTGCTCGCGTATCCCAGTGCATTTGGGATTGTTGCACCGGTCAACACACCTTGGTTTATATTTCCAAACCGCATTTATTAAAAGGAAATAAAAAAACAGAATTAAAGTCAAATACTTAATACATTTAAAATTCATTATTTTCTATTTATAAAAGCTTAAAATACAAATTCTGGGCCTTCATTTATAACTAAACCTAAATTTCCTATATTTACGTTCCTACACACTAACTCATATCCATATTTATATTGTATCCACTCCATGGTACTGTTGCATTCTTGATGAAGCTTCCCGAGATCTGCTCTGTCCTCCTAGAAATAGTGAAGTGGTCCGGATCCTGAAGCTTTTCCTATTTCTGGATAAAGAGGAGAAAGGCCCTGTAGTTCTCCTTTTTGTTAACCAGCGACGGTAGAGCGGACTCGTCTAAGCTGTAAGTAATGTCCTAATGATCGCAGCAGCTGTGCACTTGCATCTTCCTCGAGGCGTACCACCCATTATAGGGTAGCGCAGGCTCCGGCTTTTTTCACGATCTCTGCTTTGGAGTCACCCACGATGATAGCAGCCCGATATTCTTCGTAGGCCAAAGCTGGGATCCCGTGGCCAAACAGGGCCACGAGGACCTTATTGAACACAATTTCCATAGGGCAGGGTACAAGACTGCGCCTTCGGGACAACCTCACTCCTTTGGTGCCTTCACCTCGTACTTTTCCTCTCTATCGAACGTAGAGGTTATTAGAAGCCTCTTTCTCCTTCAGCACTCTCACCACACTGTCTAAAGCGGAGGAGATGCCAAAACTCAACAGCACGATGAACTTTGACCGAGTCACAGTTACACCATCCCTTATCCTGTACAAGGCATCATCTAGGCTCCAGCCCTTACAGGATCAATACTACCTCGGATAACCCGCTCTATCGATGACCTGCCTCATCACCGTGTAAGATTTTTCTTAGAACTGGGAGGAGTCTGATGAGCATGACTATTTATAACTGTGAGGTCTATGCCCTTCAAGATAAAGCACAGCTCCATTTTTTCAGTCCTTCAAAAAGTAGCCGTGGTTGAGGTACTCGTTGACGATGGCGAGTAGCTTCCTTCAATTAGGGGGCAAGAGGTTTTAAAAATCGCGGCATAAATTTCATCCAGGCCTGGAGCTCATCCTATCTGTTGCTGCTTCGCCACGTTCCCAGATATCTTACAGTAGAAACAGGTCCGTACCTTGGGGAGAGGTGGCTTGGGGCAGTTCTCTAACGAAGGAGCCCTCACGTGAGTCACCCTCCGCATCATTATTAGAGATTGTATTGAGTATATCTTTACCGTCTACTTAGGGGAGGTCTCCGCTCTTCAACGTGGCAAGGTTCCTATGGAAAAGTGTTCCTATTCATATGGGCCGAACCCATAAACGAAGCAAACTTAGTTTGGGAATCAAGTTTCTCCTTGATATCCTCCTCTTATAATCTGATCTCAGGCTGTTGTACCGGGCCCGGAGGGCTTCTCAAACCTGCACCTCGCATTCACGCACTCAGAGGTCACTCTTTCCTGCCGTTTTGGGCTGGCGTCCTACATGGGTTACACTTCTTTCAAGACCCTCGTAATTGCTGTTAAGGACGCCATCTTGCTATAAGTGCTCTCCTCTTCCTGGGGTTTATCCACTCGGAGAGCCCACTCATCGACTTGATCGACATCAGTGATCATGCAGTGATACCAGCAGTGGTTGTGGATTCCACCAGCCTAGTTTCTTTCTCCATGCTGGAGGTCTTCACTGGGAATCCCCCTACTTTCGCCCCTCTCAGGATCCTGGAGTCCACGGAAGTGTCTTCATTATTTGTTCTGGGTTACTCTCTATGGTGATGTAGTCCCTACAAGGAGAAACCGGACCCTTTCTCGTAGGTGGGAGCTTGGCTGCGAGCTCCCTTCTTGCAGGATCTTATTTGTCTTCATTACATCGACCAAAGTGGACCATTCCGGATTCTGAGGAGCCACGAGACTCTGGTAGTATGGGCACAGGTGCAGGAGTCATCCTTATTGGCCTAAAGCCAGAAAGGCCTTTCCGACCTAGCTGCACTTGTGAAGATGAAGATGCAGCTGTTTCCTTTAAGCGTGTCAGGTGTTAATCTTCATACTTGAATGTGGCGAGTGTGGGAGCCTGATGTATGACTTATCTGGTCACCACCTCCACCACCCTTTCCTCCACTTCAGTGGATAAAAGCAACCGCAATATATCCGCAGGTCATCTGATCATCATCAGCAGCTTTCCATTTTCGATTTTGAGGTTCCTTTGGTAGTTGCCTAGGCTAGTTTACTTAAAAAGATAGTAAACCACAATTTTTAAACAACAATTTCAAATAAATCTGAATTCGAATAACTTTTTAAATAATTACATATTTATTTGTATATATTTTCTTATCTACCCTAATCAAAGAGTGGTTTGAAATAGCTTACAATAATATAGGAAATTCTGGTACATTTTAATACCAAATTTTAATAAAAATTGCAACTAAATATTACTTATAAAATGTGGAACTTTCCACCTAATGTAAATAATGTAGAAATAAGATATATTGATAAACAGTAGCTCCATAGTTCTTTATAAACACATTTTATAAAGTTTTAAGGATATATGATACATCATTCATATAAGAAGAAAGAGCCTTTCTTTCGCCCGGGTTGAGCCAAACGTACGTGCCAGGACAAAGTGGCTAGGCTGAGGGCTGGTGTGAAAATTGATTGTTCGACGGGCTTATTGCTACTGTAAATTTTTTGTAATACAGGATATGCTATCATAACATCCGAGAGAGGTCCGGCAGAGGTGGAAGTCAAGCAGGTAAATACATTACGCTGAGCTTTGACAGAGTAATCAAACCAAGGAGTGGTCCCTTTTTAAATTCAATTCAATACATTATTTTATCTGTTTGAATATTATCGTAGAGGCGGGGTCGCCGAATAATAAAGTAGCCGAATAGAAATATATGATATAAAATATACATAAATATTGTCGGGGGAGGGGGAGCCTTACCTGAAGGTGTCCAGTTCTCGCACCCGTTGGCGCTAGTTTGGAGGACCACCTCACCAATAATGAGGAAAAATTAAAACAATAAAATAATAAAAAAAAAAAAAAAGAAAAGCCCAATGGGCTAAACAAATGGAAATAATAAAAATAAAAAAAAAGGATGCGAGTAAGGAGCAGGGGGGTGATAAATGATAGATGATAGCCAGAACAAACAGAATGAATTCCGATGTGTCTGGTATGTTTAGATTCTTGAAGGAAGTTATGTTTTCTGAGACGACTAAAAGAGAAGTGCGAAGAGATTGCAGCGACGATTTTCCCTGCAACGGTTTAAAGTTAACTAACTGATTCAAATACGCCATGGCTAATTTTCGCTTATTGTCAAAGCACGCCATCAGGGCGTCCCATGCCTGCGTATAATTCGCTTCTAAAATCGGGATTGGTTTGATTACGGCCAGTACGGATTTCTCCAAGCTTCCAATCAAAAAATGGAATTTTTCGATTTGACTAAGTGTGCTGTAGTTATGGATAAGCGAGAGGTAAGTGTCACGAAAAAATGGCCAGTCGGCTAAAGTTCCATCAAATTTAGATAATCGTAAGTCGGAAGGCGAGGACGACTTGAATTAAAAGTGGTGTTCAAAGAGGCAGGAGGGACCGATGCTTGGGTCGCCGCAAGGGAAGCAAGTTGTTCATAGGTTGAACACGATTCATAATAGCGCCGTCTAATTGCCGTCAAGGTATTGTTGTCAGTTTCAGATGGAAATTGATCGGATTGAGGGTTCAACAAATAGAGAGAGGTCAATTTATCCCAGATTGCAGAAACTCGATCGTACAGCTTATCCAGCGATCGGAACATCCCCTTGAACGTAGTGATCTTAGTAGCATCAGTCAGAGCCGCTCGTCCCGTGTCATTGACCAATTTTATTTCCCCACCCAAAGAAGTGAATTTTTTTCTTGTAAGGGTTATACGCTGAGCAGCTGTGGGTTGATTTGGAACCGAGGTTGGTTCAGAGGCACCTGGCGTAGGCATGTTTGAAATGTCAATAAAAATATAAGACTACGAATAAATGAATTTCGAATGCTATGAGGTCACTAATGTGAATAAAGGTTTGTCAAAATTGACATAAAGTAAATTCAAGGCTGAAAAGTGATTAAACACATAGATAGTAAAAGTTAATCAAGGTTGTTCGATTTATCCGGCCCGGAGGACCATCATGTCGGGGGAGGGGGAGCCTTACCTGAAGGTGTCCAGTTCTCGCACCCGTTGGCGCTAGTTCGGAGGACCACCTCACCAATAATGAGGAAAAATTAAAACAATAAAATAATAAAAAAAGAAAAGAAAAGCCCAATGGGCTAAAAAATGGAAATTATAAAAATAAAAAAAAGGATAAGAGTAAGGAGCAGGGGGGGGGATAAATGAACAACCTGGATCAACGTTTGAACTAAAAATTAATTCCTATAATTTCCAATTATATCATGACTCATGACATACAACATATAATAAACTAATTAAAAATAAAAAAAACAATATAAAAAATGAGGACAATAAGATTCGGTGAAATGTCATAGGGTAAAGCGCTTTACCGTGGTAAACGAAGATCTTCAGCGGCTGGCAGGCGGAGTCCGTTTAACCCCTGCAGTCCGTGATGATTTTGTTTTTCAGTAAAGCAAAGGAAGAATCTTCCGGAAGAAATTTGTATGAACCTCATAAAAATCGCAGCTGTTAGCAGTGGGCCAGGTCAATGTTGCAGCTAGACTGACCTTTATCTTATATAAACAGCGGGAGCGGTGAGTCAAGTTATGGATTAAGAGTCCCATGTTGTCTACACTGATGTCTGCCAATACTTCGCTATTGACGTAATTATTAGCGTGAATATTCAATTGAACGTTCTTTTACAGGAATGTAGTAAGTGCATAACTACTGACTAAATAAAAGAAGGTCTTCACAAATAATGTTATTAATAAAATATAGATAAAAATAAACTTTTTTGGAATGTAAAATTGAGTTTCAAACATTGCAATAAATCATAAACAACAAACTTTCAATAATCAATAGATAAAAACAATTATTCTAGGAACATCGATTGAATAAACTGTAAATATAAATGAAAGTAAAACAATTAAATATGCACATTTATTTATAATTTGATTTACAAAATAAATACCGAAATAAATTTAATCACTTTTCATAAAAATAACGCTAGAGTAAGTTAATTATTTATTTTACAAAAAAAAATAGTTGTGCCTTTCTTTTTATTGTTGTTAGGTAATTTTAAAATAAAAGGTTGGATAAAAAAAGGGAAACCGAACAAATAATTAAGTCGGACAAAATTGGTAATAAGCCACAACAAATATATAAGTGTTCAACCCCTCATCTCGAGATATTATATTAACTAACATATTGAAGGGTAAATTCTAGACTAAAGAAGGATGAGCAAAGAGCAAACTTTTCTTATGGCCTTACCTGCGGATCATTCCAGCCCGTTTCTGTACCGTCATAAACCAACACAAAAGGCTGTGGCATTTTTCTAAATGAATCTTAGGCAGCCGCACCGGCAGACCATGCAGGCTTGTCTCCAGTCATCAAGATTTCAGTCATCTTCTGTGCTCAATCAAAACATTCCAGGACAACGGTTCATACAACGTTGAGGTAATATAAGTTTTCATGTACACTGCAGTAAAACAATTGTATGTCTTTATACTCTTTATTAGGCTATAATTACAATCTGCCTTTTATAAGGCAATCAATAATTGCGATAAACGCTCTCATTCATACCATATTTACAATTCATCATTCACTCACTCATTCATACAATATTTACAGACAGCCCAGAGACCTCCCAAATCCACTTGCGAAGAGAAAGCGGAGTCTTGGGAAGTCCCCCACGCTCCTCCGTCAGCCGCGTCACCGGATACTAGCCAGTGGAGGCTGACCAAGAGCGCGAGAGCCACAGACGCTCAGGACATTATTGGAGTAACTGGCAATTGCCAGGACCCCCACTGTCACTTGATTATAGCAGGTCACGAGGTCACTGCCGTTTCAGTCTCCGAGGAGGATTATAGGGATGAGTGGCGCAGTGCAATGACTGTACTACAGGATTAGGGTGGTTGGAAAGGCTACTGTGGAATTTCATAAACTTGGAAGGGATGAGTTCTAGAATGTAGGGTATATTAAGGTCGTTATGAAGGGTTTTGTTGCTGACATAATAAGGGGCATTTACTATTGTTCTCAGGACTTTTGATTGAAAGGATTGGATACGCTTGATGTTCGACTTTTTTGCTGTCCCCCATAGCTCTATTCCGTTGGGAGTCGGAAATGAATTTATTGGGAGGGCAGTACGCTGATGCTAGTGTAAGAGGAAAAGTGAAGGTGGTGATTGACACTGCAGTGGATTGAAGGGAATCATGTGATACCAAAGAAACTATGTGGTAATATATGGAGTTATGGACAATGACAGCGGTACCTGCATGAGCTGTTCCATCTGGGTGATCAGTTCGATAAGTCTGGTACTGTCGAACGGTAAATGGTCGTTTGCTCGTAAGTCTTGTTTCAGTAATAAGAGCTACGTCGATGTTCTTGTCGTGGAGTAGTGCTGTCAGTTCGTTAGTGTGGGTGCGAACACCATTCGCATTCCAAAGGAGAATGGATAAGGAGTCAGAAGGATCCACTTATGGATTTTGTTTAACGGGGATAAGGTAGGAGACAAGATTTGTAAGAAGGGAAATGAGAGGAGTAATTAGGGTTCTGAATTCTGTAACGAATGATGTTAATAGGCTAGTGAGATCTGAAGAGCTCGGAGGTGAAGGAATATGCGAGATGTGTGGTTGAGGATGGGATTGGGTTTGCTGGTTGGCGGGATGAGCGGAATGCTGGGGAAGAGATACTTGCGGACGAGAAGTGGGCAGTGCCTGTGACTGCTCTCTGTTCCGAACGGCATCAGCAAAAGAGACAGAAGGCCTCAAACTTCTGGTGGGGGCGCTTCTTGAGCTACCTGTCACTGGCTTCTCTTCTTCTGGACGACGACGTTGCTCGCTCCTGGACTTGAGGATTCTATAGGCCTCACAGCCCTTGTAGTTGGCCGGATGGTCTTGCTGGCAGAGCACGCATACAGCAGGCGATTTTAGGGGCTTTTTGCACAATTCGCTTATGTGCTGCCCACTACACTTTACACACCTAGGAGGGTGGTGGCAGTACGATTTTGTGTGCCCATATGCCTGGCAATTATGGCATTGGACGATGTCTCTTTTGGGGTAAGGTTTTTCGACCTGTATTCTTGTGTAATACAGGGTTGTTAAGTCATCAATTTTCTCCACGCCAGGTGTCCGCTCGAGTTAGATGTCCGTTATTCAATAAAGAACGAAAACAGTATTACTCAAGGTGCGCTGACCGGTGCAACAATCCCATTGCACCGGAATACGCGCACCACAGGCTACGTAACCCCCATCGCTTCACGGGCTCGTAGGGTAAGCCCGTTTGAGGCTCAGCCTCAGGAAGGGCATAAAAAAAAAAAAAAAAAAAAAAAAAGATGTCCGTTATTCGAGTCCGATCTACAAAAAATAACGGTAATGCCGTTTTGGTGGATTCGTTTTGTTGTCTGTCCTCACGTAAAACGTTGGTTATTTGCCGAACTTTGAATCCCAGAGCTGATAGTTCATCTTCAATTTCATCAGCTGGTGTGGTCGGGTGCAGATTTCTTATCACTACTCGAAACGATCGTTCTTGTTTCAACTGATATGTATGGAAGTCTGCATTGGTTTCTCCCAACTACTTGATGATCGCTCGATAACTATCGGGAGTGCCTGGGGAAATTTTTGTATCCCGAGAGCGTTGAGGCACGTATATTTTCCGGTACCTACAACTTTGCTCATTTGTGAGCATAATAGTTTAAAATTGCTAATATTCCTTAGGAATATAGCAGGCGGCTTGGGCTGTGTTGGTGTTTGAATAACTTCCATGTCGTCAGGTTGGCTATTTCTCAGTACCTCGAAGCTATTCGGTGTGAAGAATGGAGATTCTGCTACAGTTTCTTCTTTTGAAGTGCTGGCAAGTGGTGGTAGATCTTCCATAGAGCTGGCAGCAGATGAATTTATAGGGATGTTCCTATTTGAGCGTCTAGGTTTTCGCTTTACAGGCGACGTTGTCGGAGTTGGACCTAAGGACCTAGATCTTTTTTTTTTATTTTGTGATATTAGTTGCTCATAAAATCTCATTTTATCATTAGCTAAGATTTTTGTTAGTTAAAAAAAAAAAAATAAAATAAAATGCGTAGCGCCGGTGGGATTCCAGTGGCGAGTCACCGGTCTTGGCTCTGAGCCACCTATCAGGTCTGGCTCAGAACGCCTATGTATCGTGAACGACGGCTAATACCGATCAGTCCGATGTCACTATTTACACTTCACACCTATGTAACTAGCGATCTACTCACTTATTGAGGGCTCCCTCGTGGCCAGCTCACTTAAGTTGCCAGTTGAAACAATCCCAAAGCCGAAAAAGGGTCTATAAACGGTAGTTATCGGTATTGATTTGGAGAGCGATAGTTGTACGTGGTTGTTAATAGTAGCACATGCGCAGAAACTGTTAACTGTGGTCTCCTTTTAAAGCGAATAAATCTTTCGCCTTTGAGTAATTGTATGTATTTAGATTTAATTATTTCTTTATGAAAATTTAATTTATCTATTAAAAAAACATTTAACTATACACAGATATACATCTGCGCGCTTAGTGTATGTTACTTAACCAGCCCTCCAGGTATATAACTATTTATCAACTATTTAAAATTAGATTTAGTATAAGCATACACAATGCTAATGCCTCAAACTGTCTTTTACATCACTATTTCCTTCGATAATTTTTTAAAAATGATTTTGGAACGTATTCAAAATATACCCCGTGACAAAACCCAGCACTTTGGCATTCCTAGCGGGGAACGAAATGATCAATGACAGCGTATAAATAAATGAAAAAAAGTATTGAATAAGTTTTTTTTTGTGATGAATGATGAATATGATGGTTTCGCTTTTAGATTAAGATGAACATAGTATTATGTATCATTTTTAATGTGGTTTTCATTTCTCGTACATGTCGTATGATTTTAATTTTGTTTTCTCTTCATCTTTTTGAATTGGTCTTTGTTTTTGTTCTTATGTAATTTGTGTTCACTATCTGGTTCTTGAGATTCCATGGAAGATATCCAACGTTGGTATCATATATTGTAGTTGCCAGTAGTCGTCCTTTTTTATTATAGCTTGAATCTGAGATATTTAACATTCTTCCCGGTGTGAGAATGACTCCAGAAAAGGAAGGATTAGGAAAAGGCGTTGGGAAGGTACACGGGGAGAAGCCCCTTTTAATCAATGTGGATCCCATGTATCTGTGCGAATTTTAGATCAATCTAAAATAAGGTATACGGTACATAAATCAAAGGTTTGATGAAATAAAATAAGAACTAAAATAAATAAATAACGAAGCCCGCGAGCGAGAGAAAACACAAACCAGAATTTTTTTTTTTTGCTTATAACATTTTCTTTATCTCAATTACTTATTGCCTAATGAGGCAGATTGTAATTTTAGCACAATAGAGAATTATATAATTAAAGCAGTTGCAAAGCTGTTGATCTTTTTAAAAAGGACTTTATTTAATTTACACTACAACAAAGTTTTAAATAAAAGATTAAATGGCTTAAGCAGCTAAATGAACGTACATGAATGAATCACAGAAGGGGATTGCTTATCTCTAAGCGAGGAGCTCATATATAGGATAGCAAAAGGACTGTGGTCAGCATTATGATAAGGAGCTGATAGAGAGCTGAGTCATCATTTAATTACATATATATATATATAAAAAAATTGTATCCCAAATTACTCATTGAGCTATGTAATTTAAATTGTGTAATGTTATAACATTTTCTAATTGTCATTATAGATAGTTTCTGGATATCATGAATAGATAAATTAAAAAATAATTTTTTTTATTTGTGTATAACTGTTAGAAATGGAACTATTGCGATAGGTCAATAGATAGGCGATAGAGATCATTGTAAATTTGATATAATTGACCCAGTAATTTTAAGGTACCTATAGTTATAAGTTTTCTTATATTGTTTTTACCTTTTGTTGTTCATTGTCAATTCATTAATGTAAAGTAATTTTTTAGCTTCAATACATCATAAACGAAGTAAGGAATATTATTTACAGAGGTTTTGATGTAAAAGCGAATGGAAATGTTAAACAGTCTTTCTTGTTTTTGTATTGAAATAGATGTAAATAAATAGATCAGATAAATTCACTATAGAATTAAGTTTCTTGTTAAAATTTATCTGCTAGAAGGAATAATATTGTCGTTTAATGTTACATATGGATCTCATACATATCCACGATTTAGAGTAAATATAATACATAATAAGAGAGATTAATCATAAGCTTAAATAATGTAAACATTAAATATTAAATTTCATTTATTAAAATAAATAAATTTTTTTGGCAGGTAGATATTGTTAAATATAGAATTTTCCACATAAGCATACATTGTAAATAACCTAGAAATGGGACAGATGAACTAACAATAGCTCGTAGTTCTTTATAAAACACGTTAGCTTTAAGGGTATTTACATAGTTACATTGTAAGTAATGTAAAATACATTATCTGTATAAAAAGGAGCGGCCTGGTAGAGTGAAGCGTACGTACCAGGGCAAAGTGGCTATGCTAAGGGCTGGTCTGAAAATTGATTGTTCAACAGGCTTCTTGCTGCTGCAATTTTTTTTTTGTAACACAGGATATGCTATCATAACACCTGAGAGAGGTCCGGCAGAGGTGGAGGTCAAGCAGCTGAGTTTTGATAGAGCAATCAACCCAGAGAGTTCAAACGAGTCGGCATCCCTTTTTATTCAATTCAATACATTATTTTATCTGTTTGAACTTTACCGTAGAGGTGGGTTTACCAAATAATAAAGTAGGAGAATAGAAATATATGATACAAAATATAATAAGGACCATTACACCCGAGACCCGACAGAGGCGGAAGACATCAAAGAAGAGAGACACCGCTTTTGAAGGAAGTCTATAAAAACACTGATTACGAAAAGAGAATATTTAAGTGTGGAAAAAGGAGAGTCAGAGGTCTGATGCCCCTGAATAGGGGGCCACAGACTCACTTTCTTGTGTGGATTTCTTAGAAGGAGGGGTAGATTAGGATGGTACATGATACCCCTTAATATAGGAGATGGGAAATTTTCGGGCTCAGATAGGGTGGTGTAGAGCGACCTAGTACCCTTGGATATTTATTGCATAAATACCTCATGCTAAATATTTTAATGTCCAAAGTAAAGAATGTGGTCCGGATGATAACGGCTAGAAATAGTTGCTGGTTGCCACATGGGAGTACTCCAATACTCGAGCCTGTAACAGCACTTACTACCCCCAACTTCTGCAAAGGACTCAATTAGCACCAGTAACAAGGTATGGCACTTTACTAATTCTAGGCCTTCCTTTTAACACAATTGTTACTTACGGCTTAGTTACTTATTGCCGACCACAAATTGACGGTCAGCTAAGTTATATCATTTGAAAGTTGCCCAGGTGTGCCCCTGGCACCTATCTATTATAAAGGGTAACAACCTCTGCGATAGGGTTTTCAATCAACTATTCGTATGTGGTTCGGTGCCTCATTAGAGTATCCGTTACTGTTTTGGTTATGAGGTAATGGATAAAGAAGCGGCCTTTGCAATGCATGGTAAACTTCAATCTGCAGTTTATCGACCATTTATCCGTCGACCATTATCCATGATTTATAAGTGTACGTCTGCACCAGCTTCAAAGTAAAATGCTAAAGTCCCTTACTGTCGCCCATTATCTCAACTCTTAAGCGCATTGCTTCTCGGAATGGGCTGATGGGCCACTGTGGTAAATGGCAATGCTACAGCTGTATCCTGGTCCTGGGTTGGAGTCCCCCTAGCTTGTCAGTGATTTTTTATTCGGCTGTTAATCATTAAAATTATAAATAACAGTAAATTAAAAAGAGGCGCGATATTTTGGAGGTCTTTGGTTTGGGTCCCAATTTTGTCAGTAATATTTTCTTGGCTGTTAATTATTAGAAATATCTTATCTCTTATTTTATTGAGGATAAAAATTGTTCCGCTGTACACGCAACAAAGGAAAAATAGAAATTCTGATTTTTAGTACAGTTGTTGGGGGAAGTGTCGTGTACAAAATACTTTAAGTCGCCCAGGGTAGTAGTAAGCGCGATGGTGAGGGCATTATAAGGTATTTTTTTCGGGTTTTCTCAACTACAATTAATAAACTCCCGGGGATATGTGACGATAGGAGTTGAATGGTCCGCGTACGAGGATGATTTGTAGAGGGGGCTAGTATATGATGAGTGGGCACTCTAAGGGGACGATCCCCTTCAAGTGGAAAGGATAGATTATAGGAAAGCGTCTCTGGCTGCAGCTATGAAGGACACCACATCATGATCACCCTCCAACGATGAAAGCCGAGGAAGAAGTGTAATCCATGGTGGGCCTTACAGTGGGAAAGAGAGACCTCAATAGGGCTAGGCGCGAGTTCCAGAGGTGTAGAAACATACAAGTCCATGAGATCCTCCAATCCCGATATAAGAGCCTCATATGCTAATAGAAGAAGAGCATAGAGCCACACGGAGGAAAACCTGGGATTCGTGTAACGTTAGTGAAAGAAGAACCCCTGGGGTATATCTTACCACGTAGCCATGCTCAGAGATGGCTATACAATGGTCCTACCAACGTTGAAGAGCGGAGACAGGGATTCAGCCGCCAGAAGTCTTTATAGTCAACGTGTTGACGGAGGCAGTCACCTCAACCTCATATACAGCTTTTCCACCGGGCCATCGGAGAGGCAATCTGTAACGTGAGGGCGTTTGTCGCTGGTCACAGATCTCTGTTCTTTGTCGACTGACCTCCGTGATCAGAATCTTGGCTGTAGTGAGATTGGGTCTCGGTCTTCTGTAGATCGCGGTCACAGCAATTTTATTGGTCAGGTGGAGTTGGAGGGTAACCATAAAGTGGTTGTTGTCTGGGGTCGCCACTGGGTCTAGGCGTTTTCACGGTACTTCGTGCTTTATTAACCAACGTTGCCGCATTGAAGAGGTACCCCACCTGCTCTCGTTAACACTCCTTGGTGTCATGTGGCAGACTAAACCTGACATACTTCGGAGCATTAAAAGGGTACAGCCTTTAAGGCCGTACTCCTGGCAATTCAGTCACATTGGGATGCCTCTTTTGTCAACTGAAAGGGGTCACCCTGAATAGGATGTTGTTTATGTGGTGGATAAGTTTGATTTTATCCACCGTTAGCGTGGGATCCGACGAGTGATCGGATGACTGATTTGTAGGGAATAATTTTTTTTCGTGTCTTTTTGTTAAGATGTTCCCGTTTTCTATATGATTTTTTTTTTGCTTTGTCATTTTTCCCGCCGCTGTGTTAGGGATCTTTCTAGTGTCATGCCAATATATTGGACTGATTTTAACCACGGGGTGTGTACGCCCTGTATCACTTATTCTCCCAATTATTGCTTAGCCCAATCAGACTGTGTTTCGGGGTAGTGTTGTCAGCAGCATCGACAATCACTGCCCTAATGAAATTTAGTTGACGATCCACTTCTTCCTTGGTATGGAAAACTGACATTATTGAATAGAATAGAATCCGGGACTAAGTCCTCTATGAATAACATTAATGTTCATATGACAAATTCACATCTGGAAAGTATAATAAAAAAAACAAAAGTTGTAACAGCGTAAAATAAAGTGTAAGCCTCTACAGGAATGATAATAACAATTATATCCATAAGAATAATTATGCCTATAAAAAACCAAAGAAAAAAAGGTCAACAATATGCTGAAGTCTGTACAGTAAGAAATTAGATAAAAAACAATGAAATTAAAACAAAAGAAAACAAGAAAGATAGGTACAAACTGGCAGCTAACATTTATCTATGTATAGTAAACCATCAAATGAAAATAACCAATACAAAAATAATTCTATTATTTTTATTATTATTATTACTTATTATTAATAAGTCTGGAAATTAATGAGTTAATCGTTCCCAGACTAACAATCTATCTGGATGGTGAGAAGTGTAGAAATCGAAGAGCTTTGAAGGTTCGTAGAGATGAAGCATGGTGGGTATTAGGAGGTAGAAAATTACAGAGGTTAGTGATGCGAACAAGGAAGGGCCGATCGTTTGCTGCAGTTTTATGGGGAGGAGTATAAAGGTCAGAGAGACGGGATCTTGTGTTCCGGGAGCGGACAGAGGTTTAGAACTCTTAAATATTGTTTATACATAGGCGGTGAGGGGAATGGATGGTTTGAAAAAGCAATAAACCGAGGAAATATTGTGGACGGAAGCAGGGGAACAGCCACCCTAACTCGCCGCGGGTGGAGTCCCAAAGACAAATTTAACCAACCAATCCATGATTTCCTTCAACTTTATGACTTTATTCGTTAAATGCATTTAAATATTTTTATTTTATTGTCATTATTTATTGTTACAGAGATCTACACTTTATTTTACATTATCAATTTTGTTATCCTTTTTTTTATGTAATAGTTTTTTATTTGCCAGATATGAATGCCATATGAATATTATTGTTGTTCATAGGGGACTTTGTCGAATTTCTAGGCAAACTCAAAATCCAAAATAAGTTTCTGATCTGAGTATCTGAGAATAATACTTGACAAATCAATGTACTCTAGAATAGTGAAGTTGTATGATGTATACAAAGCTTCTACTGAGGTCTTCTTTTGTAGTCGAGTACCCGTATATTACGATCTCCCTGGATCGTCGGAGGGTGAAGGATGTCATGTCTACTCACTTTAAGCAAATATCCCTTGTGATGGAGATTGAAGGGATATTTTTAGGTGTGGTGGCCACAATGTCACCGGCGCCCCCTGTTTCCACATCTAGGACAGGCATTTCTGCTGGGAAGTAGCTGTTTGCGCCGATAGAGGTCTTAATGACCTCTGGAGCCGTATGGTAAGCAGCATTTCTTAGCTCCACCTCCTGGAAGCCATAAGCGTTTATGGGCAAAGCCCATTTTTCTGGTTTATAAGTAGTCTTATTTTTAGGTTTTTTTTTTCGCCTTTTTCGGTTTGGCAGGCGGTTGGGAAATTTTGGTTGGCTGGACCGTTGTGGTCTTCTTTATGGAGGGCCAAGGATCAGATGTGAAATGTATCCAATTTTTTTTTCTTTACCTCCATTTATTTATTTATTAAAAATACAATACATATATAGGACTTGTACTGCAGTGCTAATATGCATTTCAAGCAGTTCCTACAAACTAACAAAAATCGGATTACGGCTAAAAAAATCTACACAATGCAACAGGACCAGGTGAACGCACTCACCTTTGGATTGTTTCCAAAATGGTTAGTGAGACGTTCTTTTATAAGCAGAAAGTGTTTGCGCGAGACAATGAAAGACACGTGTGTTCCGATCAATCAGGTCCGTCAACGTGAGCGCCCCTAGTAAGCTCTGACATTGTCGGGACTGTGAACTAGCACCGTATCTACTTCCACTGACACGTCTCATATATTTATTTATTGAGTTATAAACAGCAGTAGGGTATTTTCAGGTCTGTAGAGATGGTGGCGTCTCCTAGTGGTGACAGGTTGAAGTTGCCGCAACATTATTCCGCCATGAGCTCAATCCAGGAGTACGGGTGTTTGCGCCTTTTTGCTCCTATGTTATAATTAAAAAAAAATAGGCAATGGCTGTGATCGTGAATCTCCTAGTCTGTGGCTATTAGTTTTATGAACAAGGCTCTATTTGGTGAGACTGTAGGAAAGATGTAATTAAATGCGAATAGGAAAGAGTAGGTGGTGCGTAGTGCGTGGAAGGGATTGACTGTGTGAGGAGAGATCGAAGGACACCTGCCACGAGCAAGCCTTTAATTGGAAGTAGAGAGCCTTACTTACTCACTGCCAAATTAGTCACTACCAAAGAACCTTCCGACAAATGCCTTCCCCCTCCCAAGTGGTTTCTTCGTGGAATTGTTAATTGCCCCTGTGCTCCGGGGATAGGATGATTGGTGTATGGTTGGCCTTGCAACCTTCAACCAGTGCTTGTAACCTTACAATGTTTTTGTAATGTAAAAGCAGATCCAAAGGACCAGAGGCCTCGTTTTTTTTGTGCCAACTGAATAGTGCGTTTAAAGAAATTACCGAACAAATTAATATGGACTAGCGATTTCTGTAGTCAACTCACAAAACAAAAAATTATAGAATATTTTTGTATTAATTTTCGCTTTAGCAAATTTAATCTCCTAATTTAATTCTCCTTATCTAAGGGGAAACAATCAAAAGTTTCAAATCGCAAAATGTTTTGGAGTAGTTACTTGAGACCGACATTTTTCACCTTGATATTTTTTTCATGCTTGGTGTTATTTCTTAATCCGGGGTCTCGTTAAATATACTTTGATAATTTAAGATCGATTCACTTAAAAATTGATAAAAACAGGACTATATTTTTTGTGTTTTTGTTATTCATACTTCCTTATGAGAGGTCATTTATAAATGACTTGGTAATTAAAAATAAATATTTACTTATCACACTATTCGTATTGAATCAAAGATGTATGTGTTCATTAATAATATGCCTGGTCGGTGTGTGATCCGTAAGGACTTGAGATGATTGCTAAACTACTAAATTGGTTTACGCAGTCGTAACGAAACTGTTAAATTAAAAAATGAGTCGCTATATTAATCTAATGATTATATTTTCGGCCAATAATTATTCCTTACCCCACTTCTGTTATATAAAATCTCTTTAAAAAATCAAAACAGTCAGTATATTGACAAAAACAACATCACAGAGACTGACCAAAGACATTGGTCCCCTACCTGCTTTTGTGAAGGTAGTAATATCTCCTTGAGAAAATCCAAAATTGGTGGACTATGTATATAAAAAACTCTTTCTATAATTTTTATTATTAAACATCTTTATTATGATAAAATTACAACCTGCCTTATTGGGCAACAAGTAATTGTGATAAATGATCTCATTCATACCATATTTACAATTATTCATTCTCTCGCTCATTCATACAGTATTCACAAACAGCCCAGAGACCTCCCAAATTAACATGGTTGTCACCTCCCTCACAAGCGAGAGAGGAAGCGGATGGGAAGTCCCCCACGCTCGCCGCTTCACCGGATACGAGCCAGCGGAGGCTGACCAAGAGCGCGAGACTTACGCTCAGTACATCATTGGAGAAGCTGGCCATTGCCAGGACTCCCACTGTTACACATTTATAGCAGGTCACAAGGCCACTGCCGTTTCAGTCTCCGAGTAGGATAATAGGGATGAGTGGTGCAGTGCAATGACTGTGCTAGGGGATTAGGGTGGTTGGATAGGTTACTATGGAATTTCATGAACTTGGAAGGGATGAGTTCGAGAATGTAAGGTATATTAAGATCGTTATGAAGAGTTTTGTTGCTGACATAATAAGGGGAATTTACTATTATTCTCAGGACTTTTGATTGAAATGATTGGATACACTTGATGTTCGACTTTTTTGCTGTCCCCCATAGCTCTATTCCGTCTTTCTATAATTAAAAAATAAAACCAGCCAAGTCTCCTAATCTGTATCTGGTGTATCACGTGTGCATATGTGTCTATTTTTGTGTTCAGTTTTCGTCGGGGATTGTGGAGATTAGAACCATTTTCATATTTTAGAGACTGAATAAAGATTATTAAAGACTAATAAGTGGGATGACCTTTGAGCCCCGGTGATCCTGTATTGGTGTCTCCAGTGGCAAATAATCTCATCCAATCATTAAGCATTGACCCGTGAAATTGTTTTCTACTAGCCCTGTACAATGTTATAGCCAATCAATATCTGCCTAATATTAACAACCAACCTAATTACCATTACCAACATAGCACCATGGCAGCTTATCTTATGTGAGAAGTCAATAAAAGTCTAATGTTGTTCATCCCATGTCATATATAATATTCCTCTCTTGTCGTTAGGCTTTTATTTTTTCATAAATTAAAATTTATTTGTACTTAAATCAAGAATTTATTGATAATAACGAGTAATAACGTTAGTCGTTTGTTTTAAGACTACACGCAATGGATATTAGCATAAGATTTTTGTCATGTAAATATTACAAATAAATTGGTTTGTATTAAAAAATATCCCTTTTTCCCCTTCTTATGTGTGTAATATTTCATTAGCTCGTACCTTTACTAGCCATCAATTCTTATTACCATCTGAATGCTAACAGCTTGGCTGTTAAGATGATTGTTCTACACATTATTCAGTCACTTGAATATATATTTTAAGGGAAAAATTCTTACAGTTTAATCAAGTTTTAGCGAAGCTTATCATCAAATCTGCCTTTAATGCAAAATACGACAACTCTGGCCAATAAACAACAGTGCTATTCAAAAGGAGAGTAATATAGGAGATGGGAAGGCATGGAGCAGTAGTGATGATTAACGTTTGACCAATGGAAATAGAGAGCGGAACAGAAAACATACAATATGATGGTGGGTGATGAGTGAGTCGATCCAGTGCACCGCATGTAATGGCGGGGCTAAATGATGTGCTGGGGTTATCGGCTACCATGTTCTACAGCCAACCCACACATTACTAGCTGCCATCTTCACGTTGGCGAGCCAAGTTTCATTACGATCATTTACCGTAATTTTTTTTTTTATCGTAATCAAAATTACATTTTTATAGCTGAAGACCAAGGTACAGTATAAAACTGTCTAGTTAAAACTCATAAAAATAGTTATTGACCAACTTCCTGAAGTAGCAAATAATGGCATACATCGAATAGTGTCAACGATATCATTTTTATTATCAAATCCAGCATCCAGCATGCACTCTTTGACGATATCTAATTCACTCTATGACTTCATATAATTGACTAGGATCGTAGAAATACCCAACATTTTTTTGGTTAGACCGGCTCATGATTTGTAATTTGAACATAGACTCTGAATTTCACCATCCGGAGGTCAGTTACTATCGGGGGAGAAGTTACCTATCTGCGTCGGGACGCGGTCCACGAATACTGTCTATACGATACGTCTTGCCCACTCTAACATTATTATTTTCTGTCAGTCATAGTTTTGCCATCGTCCACCACTTAGTTGCCACTATCTTACACAATATACTATAATTAACCTATATTGTTACATTCATATTGTTTTTAGCATCATCGGGGAATCTTTACATGTGATTTGATTAAATTGAATCAATAACATACATTGAGGTGATTAATCTCTGAGGATTAAATAATGGAATATTTTAATAATAAATAAGATAATGACACACAGTACGTAGGAATGTCATTATAACAAAGTACGACATAATATAAACATTCGTAATAAACATGAAGCGAGCTAGATAGTCAAAAGAAATTGTTTAAGGATCAAGTAACCGAACACGCTTCACTCAGGGCAAAAGTTTGCGATCTGGATAACCCGCCTCAGCCATGCAGAACAGGTGCTGCAAGACGGTTGGGACCGAGGCAGTCCGAGGGGAAACCCTATCGGGTCTGGTGATCAGTGTGGGGATGGGCTTTGGCAAGTTAAAGAATGTATCTTGACAAAGGACTTTTTAAAAAGTTTATTATGAATGACAAACAAAGGTAAATGATATAAATCAGAGATACATGACAGCCTTACGTCTAAGAGCTAATTATTCTATAGGAGGGTTTATAGGAGAATAGGCAGGATAGTTACTATTAGATTAATAAATATTATTAAGTAATAAAATATATTACAAATGAGGTTCTCACATTTGGTTCTGCTAGTGGCAGGTCTTCAAATACATGGAGTATTTCATCGTGTGTAGTGCAATGTATTTTGTTCATAAGCTATAATATTTCTGCTTTTCTTGAAGCTAATGATACATGTTGGTGTATGTCAAGTAGTATTTGTGACATGAGAGAAGAGTTTTATTCCTAATTTACATAATTCCATTGTTAATGTTGCCATTTAGTTTGTTATATAAATGTTTTAAAGTTACATAGATGTCGTGAAAGGCTACTTCTTTTCCAATGTTATGATAAACATGCCTCTGCCCAAAATTAAAATTTATCAATTTAATATCAGTCTTGAAAGTTTCCATAATTTTTTTGTTCATATTCACTCGATATTATGTTCCGTATTATATAATAGTTGTTTCGTTCAACTTCACTTATGGCATTGTCATAATGCTGTTTGTCTGTAGCATCCATAGTACCAGTTAACTAACTAATAGCCGTTCCTAGTTCATTTACTAATGCACGTTTTTGTCTTCTATTACGGTTTCTTAATACGTTAATTTTATTATTTGTTTGATGTATCATATCTAATATTAAAGGTTAGATTGTTAAGTTATGATGGAGTAGAGTATGTTTTTCTATATAAGTTAGTTCTAAGTCTAATAGGGTTATATTATAAATAGTGATAAGTTTCAAAGTATTTTTCAATTATTTATACATTATTTAACGTGTAATGTAGTATTCCGTTACTGCTGGTTAGGTCAGTTACTTTCAACGAGGTTGCAGTCCATAGCAGTCCATAGTCTGATACTTCTGCTGAGAAGTATCTTCATTGTTAACTAAAACATATTTCCGGTGTGTCAGATGTTTCTTACGAGGTATTTTTAGTTTATTCACATGCAGTTGTCTAGTAGTTTGTCCTTGAGTCTTGTATGTTATTACGGGTTTGATTTGTTTATATTTTTCATTTTGTTTTGCAGTTCTAGGGATAGTACGCATATATTGAGATTCCTTAATATCTATTTCTGGGGGATTTTCCTTATTCTTATTAAGATTTGAAGTCCGTTCCTCTTTTTCTTTTTCTATTCTTTGCTTTATGATCTCGTGGAGTTTCTGTTTTTCGCCATGGTATTGTTGAACAGTTGTTATATTTTCTTTTACATGCGAGTCTTGTTTAATTACTCCGAATGTTATTTCATCCGGAGTCAATTGTTGAGTATTATTCAATGTATTATTATAAGCTATTATAGCTAGTCTTAGTTTGTTCTCGAGTGAGTCGTTTATTATATTTTGGATTTTTAAATTTCTTAATATTTCTGCTTATGTAGAATGTTGTCTATTTAGTAATCCTAATGAGTTTGAGTTTTGTGGGGTTATATAGTAAGGTGTTGTATCATTAGTTTACTAATGAGGTCATATATTCTTTGCCATTGTCCATTTTTATTCTCGTTGGTGTTGGGTAATGTTCGAGATATTGCCTAAATACTTCATTTAGAAAAGGTGTCTACCATATTTATAATATATTTCGATTCGTAATGTAATGTGTCTACCGTCAATTCTTCGAATGGTTTATTAGGCATCAGTGTAATCATGAATTTTGCTTTTATTGGTTTACGTTCGTATTTAGTCTTTCTGCATATTACCCATTGATTTATTTAGTCATTAATAATTTATTTCATTAAAGGAAAGTAGTGTAATTTTTTTAGTGGCACAGAGCCCTCTAAATATTACCACATACCAAACTGCAAAATACCCAATAGAAGAAGAGGAACCCACCTGCAGCTCCAGAACCAACTACCAATGCCTGGACGAAGCTGATGTACCCCACCAAGGAGTTCCTCATCGAAGACCCTAGGGACAACCTGAACATACTCTACCTGACTCTGAACAGGGGCCGAAATGGGATACCACCCATAGCTCTGTGTAGCGTATTGTTGACCGTTCTAGTGGCCGGGTGTGCTTAAAATGGGAAGTTTTTTTAATGCCACGTCCTTGTGTCAGATGAGGTAAAAGTGCTCATATCACTCTACCAGGCGGACATAGTAGTTATCACAGACACGAGGGTGGCAACCCAAATCGTCCGCCTAAAGGGCTACTCCACCACCATCGAGAATGCAAGTATGCATGCATGTTAGCATTGCAGTATAAGTACCTCAATATATATGTGTGTGTGTCAATATTTTATTTGTAAAAAATAATTAGCTTGGCACAAACTCTAACTCCGACGTTTGAATTGAACACAGCTCTCCCTCTGCACTCATTGCTTGTTGATCTACTTTCCTCTTCCTGTATCGACAGTAAGGTACTTAGGCTTCCATCTCGACAAAAGGCTGACATGGAACCCATGCACGAGGCTAAAAAGACATGAATTAAACAGACGCTTCAGACAACTGTACAGACTATTCCAAAGGACATCCCATCTCTCAATAGAAATTACTAATCTACAAAGTTATACTTAAGCTAATGTGGACATACGGAATAGAGCTATGGGAGACAACTAAAAACTCGTACATCAAGCGTATCCAATCGTTCCAATCAAAGGTCCTGAGATTGTTCTCAGAGATATTAATAAGAGGACTTTGCTAACAATAGCAAAGTCCTCTTATTATGTCAGCAACAAAACCCTTCATAATGACCTTAATATACTTTACATTCTCGAACTCATCCCTTCCAAGTTCATAAAATTTCATAGTAACCTATCCAACCACCCTAATCTCCTCATTACACTGCCCCACTCATCCCTACAATCCTCCTCGGAGACTAAAACGGCAGTGGCCTCGTGACCTGCTATAAATCCGTGACAGTGGGAGTCCTGGCAATGGCCAGTTTCTCCAATCATGTTCTAAGTGTCTGTGGATCTCGAGCTCTTGGTCAGCCTCCGCTGGCTCGTATCCAGTGGCGCGACTGACGGAGGAGCGTGGGGGACTTCCCAAGACTCCGCTTCCTCTTTCGCACGCGAGGGAGGTGACAACCATGTGGATTTGGGAGGTCTCTGGGCTGTTTTTAAATACTGTATGAATGAGCGAGTGAATGAAAATTGTAAATATGGTATAAATGAGAACATTGAGAACTGCAAATAGGTGCCGCGTAAGTTAGTCTTGGCTTTACTATCAAATTAAGTAGTAAGTGAGTAATTTAGTCTGGGTTATTAGCTTAGTATTTCTATTGATTACTTATCACCTTGAAATTAACAATGTTCCCAAATTATGGTTACAAAACAATGGACTTAAATTAAACGTTGTTTCATATCATGAACATTAATTATCATTATTCTACACGGTTTTGGTAGCAGTAGTATTGGTCGGGTTGGAGCGAAGTTGTTTATTAAAAACAGACAACTGGGATAAAGCACAAAGCTTTAAAGTTTTGTTTACTTGAAGGCTTCATTCTAGAACAGCCAGCAACTTTCATATTTGCTTTATCCCTTTCCATTTCACGATGGACATTCGCTTCCCTCATCCCTCTTCTGAAGGGTGTAAGCCAGGATTAGGATTTTTTAAACCCCATTTGGTAATATTTTCCCTTAAAGTAACAACAGAATTTATTTTAAAAATTTACAAGTATGTATATAAATAAATAAATCTATATAAACTAAAAGTTTACTTTTGTACATCATATTTACTGCAGCCATGCTACATTTTATAGATTTTTTAAAAATATACAAAATAATTATTACTAAACTTGATGCATCTATATAATGCAGGATGTTTTGGAACTTGAAGGTGGTGTGTCTCACATATACATATACAACTTGTTTTTATGTCTTCGACATAGGAAATTATCCCGATTGAATCGCCCGATCTCAAGGCTAATGTTATAGTTATTAATAAATTGAGAAACTGGGAATTGTGAAATATAAACAAGTAAAATGGTTATAACAAATACTTATAATTATAAATAGTGCTGACAAAAATTATATAAAAAAATATTCAATTCCTTTTGAACAAGGATAGTTACTACTAATTAGTTATATAAAAAAAATGAAAATTGAGCTCAATCTCTTTTTAATGGATCCATAATAATAAAAAAAAACAATATCTATATCACCCAATCGATGATCTCCGTTTAATCCAATCAACGTTACTGTTGATCTCCTCTTCTTCTTCTTCTTCTTCTTCTTCTCCTCTTCTTCTGTTGGATACCGCCAAGTCAGGGTCTTGCTCTTGTTCGCCCTCTGGCTGTTAGGCTAAGACTGCCTTTATCTCATCCCCACTCCTAAGAGCATAAGGGCTGATGCTGGACAAAGTGGGAGGGTGGCTGGTCATGATATTCTCAAATATCATGAATGTTACAATATATATATATATATATATATATATATATATAAGTTAAGTCCAGGCGCCGCTAGTGCCCAGCCTTAATCCCCAAACATATGTTATCTGTATATGTTTACAGGTAATACCTATAGATAGAGGTATCTTGGACTAAATAAAGCAGTCTTGTTATAACGTTCTACGTGTTCTTATTACCAACCTTTCTTAGCTTGTAATTCAATAAACATTAACTGGTGCCGAAACCCGTGAACCGTGGAGAAAGAGAGTTATCGAGTGCGAGCGTAATTTTTTTTTGTTTTTTTTTTCTTCTATACGCGAAAGAGAGAAGATGACTGAAGGAGGAGTTTTGAGACAGCCCGTCTTGAATCTCGTAGAGGGAGCAGATATTAGAAGAGTGGGGACTATGCCAGAAGTTCATGCCACGGCGCTCGCGCTGATGAGGGTAAAAGCGATGAATACCCAGGATCTGAGGAAGGCTGTTGCGGAGCTGGAGAGATTCACTGGGGAACTGGGTGAGCTGAACCATTTCCTAAAAGGAGGAGACCGTCTCACAGCTTTAATTGGAGCTAAAACAGAAGAAAATTTAATAGATCCCAGAGACGCGGAATCGTTGAAGGCGGCCCTGATATTTTGGGCCAAGAGAAGTATACTGAATCAAATTCAGGCAGATGAAGAAACCCCGTGGGAATTAATTAAGATGAGATTGAAGAAGGCGTACGGAGGAGGACGATGGACTCCCGAGGAGGACATATTCCAAATGTTTAGGGAGACAAAGTCCCCAAGACAAAGTAACGGGCAATATGCTGCGGGGTTAGTAGTCCGTTTCAATAAGATAACGGAGAAGATGAGAGAGTCGATTAGCGTAGAAGAGGTGGAGGGTAGAATGGGATTCTTATCCACAATTCTAAAAGTGCAACTGGCCAAGGAGACAGGAAGAAAGGAAGGATTCTCTGATGAGAGCTCGTTCTCGGAGTGTGCACAATCAATGATCAACACTAGTGCCAAGGAGGAAGAAGTGAGGGTGCAAGACGTCGACAATGAGTGGAGCCGAGTTGCATACAAAAGAACCCGGACCCTGAAACCAACCTGGAGGAGACCAGAAACGTCCGTTATTGGCAGAGACAAGGGAACGATAGGAGAAAGAAGATTTAGAGGAACGAGACCGAGGTATGCCCCGCCCAGGAAAGAAAGAAAATGCCACGGATGTAGGAAGGCAGGACATTTAGTGGCACAGTGTCCTCGAACAAAATGTTTTGAGTGTGGCGAGGAAGGACACATCGCGAGGCATTGCCCGTATATCTTCCGGAGGAGAGAATACCAACGACCAGAACCAATGGAGGTAAACACTCAAGAAGTAAGAGAGAGACGGAGCATGACACATGGGGAGAGTGGATCATCAGAAGATGAGTCATCAGGGACTTCGGGAACTGAAGGAGAAGAAGCGAGGCGCAGCAGAAACAGGAGACAGACAGGGCAGAAGGTCGAGTCACGTAGATGGGAGCAACGTGATGAAGCCTGAGGAGCGTGTCGGCAGAGAGGCGACCGCATCCTGAGATGTAATGCAATTCGGGAGAGGATGTGTGCGTTGCCAATAATTAGGGTCAAAGGAGGAGAGATGTGTCTGGTGGACACGGGAAGCACCAACACCATCATGTCCCGCGGAGCGCTGGAGAGGCTGTATGGCGGAGAGAGGGCACTCCAGATTCAGGTATGTAATTGTAGTTTAATCACCCTGGGAGGCCCTTGCGAGGTAGTGGGAGAGTTAGTCATAGGGCTAAATAGGTGGGCGAAGAAAGGGGGAGATCTAAAGATACATATCGTAGGAAACATGCCGCGGGAGTACCAGGTGATAGTTGGGTGCGACATGTTGGGGAAGGTAGGTGCGCGTGTGGAGAATATCGGGGAAAAATGGAACATTAAGTTGGGGAAAGTGGAATATAAATGTCAAGGGACTATATGGGACGGAAGAGCGCGGATAGGGGCGGTTAATAAAATAGAGGGCTGGAGGGAAGGCCTACAGAGGGAGTTTGAGGATATTTTTTACGTAGAGGGAGACACGCTAGGAGCGACTGGGAAGACGGTCCACGAGATCCAGTTAAAGAAAGAACGCGTCACATACGTGAAAGAGAGACGATATCCGCAGGCACTACGTAGGCATATTAGAGAGGAGCTAGAGAGTCTCAAACGGCAAGGGATTTTAATTGATAGCACTTCGCCATATAACAGTCCTCTATGGGTAGTGAGGAAGAAAAATAGACCTGGGGACGAGACGGAGAAATACAGGGTAGTTATCGATTATCGGAAGTTAAACGAGAACACGACGGACGAGAAGTATCCTATTCCCCGATTTGAGGACATATTAGACAGATTGAACGGGGCGACAATATTTAGTACCCTAGATCTAAAGGCAGGCTATCACCAGATCAAGATGAGTGCGAACGACCAAGACAAAACGGCCTTTACATTTGAGAGGGGGCATTATCAATTTACCAGGATGCCATTTGGACTGAAAAACGCCCCGATTACCTTTCAACGCCTAATGGATGAATTTTTGAGGGGAATAGACGAAGCGGTATGCCAGGTCTACATGGACGATCTGTTAGTTTTCAGCAGAAAGGAGGCAGAGCACGTTGAGCACCTAAGAAGTGTATTTCAAAGAGTCCGTGAATTCGGATTAAAATTGTCCATGGAGAAGTCTCTGTTGGGGAAGAAAAAAATCAATTTTTTGGGCCACACCATCTCACAGGAGGGGGTTAAGCCAGACTCTACGAAGGTCGAGGCGATTAGAAGGATGGTGGTGCCCACAGATGTAAAGGGGATCCGTCGACTTCTGGGGACGCTTAATTATTACAGAAGATTTGTGCCGGACATGGCGGCATACCTGGTGCCTATTAATAATTTACTGCGAAAGGGAGCGAGGGTGGTAATTACCCCAATCATGGAGCAGAACATCCGGAAATGTATGTCTAGCTTACAAGAGGAACCAATATTAGCATTTCCCGATTTCCAACATCCCTTCACAATCACCACTGATGCCAGCGAATACGCACTGGGGGCAGTGTTGTCGCAGGAGAGAGACGGTGGGGAGCGCCCGGTGGCGTACGCTAGTCGACGGCTCACAGAAACGGAAGCGCGGTATAGTGCTCTAGAGAGAGAGCTCCTAGGTATCGTCTGGGCTATAGACCATTTCCGCCCATATGTCTTCGGCAGAAAATTCCGTGTTCAAACCGACCACAGACCCCTACAATGGGTAGGAAAGTTAAAGGAGCCCTCGGCGCGGGTCACGAGGTGGAAAGAGTTTTTGTCCCAGTACAATATGGAGATCATATATAAACCCGGGAAAGAGAACGTAGTGGCAGACTGGCTGTCCAGAGCCATTACTGTGAATGCATTGGAAGAAGGGGAACCATCCGGGGAAATCTAACAGTTTCTCCGGGAATGGACACCCGGGGAGGATGGAAGCCTCGGTACGCGAGGAGATAGCGAAGGTGAGGAAACCCTTGAAGAGGAAGGTTCCGCCGCCGAAAGACCTGTTGAAATGGAAGTAACAGAAGGGATCGTGAACGACAAAAGACGGCAGATCATTTGGAAATCCAAGACCTCAGGGCGGCTGCATATCGCATATGACAGTTATGGGAGAAGTAAAATCGCGACGATTTGGTCGCCACCAGGGGTTAGGAACGACCAAATTTGCCGTGCATTGAAAGATGCCTCGGAACCCGGAAAGACCCATCATGTATTTGTAGGGAATGCCACTATTAGACTCTGGCGAACGGAACAACTTGGAGTGGATAGGATATTTATTCGGTGCACGTCGATGGTGGAGACACTCAAAGACAGAGAACAGCAGCTGGAAGTGACGCTGTCCTATCACCAAGGAAAAACGAACCACCGTGGAGTTCAGGAAACGTTGCAAGCGTTGCGGCGGAGGTACTTTTGGTGGGGAATGAAAAAGAGCATACAAGAAATGATAGGGGCATGTGCAGTTTGTCTCACTACGAAGTATGACAGACATCCGCCACGGGGGCGACAAGAAGAATCGCCCACCGCCGAGACACCGTTGAGTGACTTACAAGTGGATACCTTCACTTGGAGGGGGTATAAGTGGGTTACCACAATCGACAGCTTTAGCAAAGTGGCCATGGCGCACCCGGTGCAAGATCGGTCATCAGACGCGGTAATGCTGGCATTAAATACCTGGTTCCAGTTTTACGGAGTACCAGACCGGATCTCGTCGGATGGGGGCAGAGAATTTGACAATGCCAACATCCGAAAAGAAATGAAGACTCTCGATGTCTCTTGGCATCTTAATACCCCAGGGCACCCTAAGAGTAGAGGAGGGATAGAAAGATTGCACAGCACCCTGAGTGACCACCTGCGGGTATATCACGCGGAAAAGGGTCTGCCGGCGAATGAGGCAATGCCGAAGGCGGTGGCCGCTTACAATCATTCGATCCACACCGCGACGGGGTTCTCCCCGTTCGAGATCCTCTTTGGGCTGCGCGAAAGACGGAGAAATGGGGCAGAGACGGTAGCAGACAAGGGAATGGCGGAGAAAATGGCGAGTAATACTGTCGGTTTGAGGAAAATTTGCGACAAAGTCAGAGAAAGGATAACGAGGGACAAAGCGAGACGAGTGGAACGGGAAAACCTCAAAGTCCGGGATCGAATGGGGGAACTTAAAATCGGGACTATCGTCTATAATAAACTAGGGTCAAATAGGAGCAAAGAGCTGGTGCGATATGAGGGCCCATTTAAAGTGGTCGTGATTACACAACGTCGTGACAATTGAGAGTATACGACCCCCTAAGAAGCGGCGAAATGTCCACATAGAACAGTTAAAGCTTCCACCAGGGGGGGAGGTTGTAGATCAGGAATGAGCTGGAGTGTCCTCGCAGCATACACGCAAGGAACATTGTAAATAGTTATAGTTATGTGATTTTTCCCACAGAAGTATTGTTTTTTTTTAAAAGTCAAAGTTTTCTTTTATGTTTTTTGTTTACAAGTGACAGTTGGTTTTTACGTTTTATAGGATTAGAGCTTAATGTGAGGGATTACAGGCTGTGTACGGGCGGGGCTGGCCTTTGCTCCTTTGTAACATTAGCGGAGCATTATTTGAATGGACTAAGACGTCCGAGTGTTGGACTTTAAAGTTTGCGAATGGGTGTTCGTAAACTGGTGGGGGGGAGTTAAGTCCAGGCGCCGCTAGTGCCCAGCCTTAATCCCCAAACATATGTTATCTGTATATGTTTACAGGTAATACCTATAGATAGAGGTATCTTGGACTAAATAAAGCAGTCTTGTTATAACGTTCTACGTGTTCTTATTACCAACCTTTCTTAGCTTGTAATTCAATAAACATTAACTTATATATATATATATAACACATATACACACATAAGGGAACTAAACCATTTCCCAGATAGTCTGTTGCGGGAATGGTGTGGGGGGTATGTAATACCGGGTATGTAAGGTGCTCAACGAGTCAAAAGACTTGTGTCTCTGGTGGATGAACTCACCACCTTCAGAACGCAAGTAACGGTTTCAGGTCGGCGTTTTTTAACGAGAGAAGTACGTTGGAAAACTTTTCTCAACATACCGTTCTTAAATCGTTGGAACTTCTAGATTTATTGTCTGTCAGGTTAATATATAATGGGACACCGTTCAGCAGAACTGGCCGAAGGACACACATCATCAGTTTAAGATAGTTTGGTTAGGTGAAATCAAATTGCGAAAGTCGGTGAGTCTTTAGGCGTACTCTTTTTATTTTGTTCATAGGTGATAAACCATTATATATCTCAGTTATGGCCGACAGGGTGGTATTTTCTCTCTCTCTGTAATTTATAGAGCTTTAATTTTTTCGTAGAACATAGAAGTCACGTCAGTACATTCATATTAAGCACAACACGTTATGGGAGTCAGTAATTTCGTAATCTTTGATATTTTCCATTAGCACTACTGACGATTATACACAACTGATTCACAATTATGAGTTTAAGTATCCACGTGTACTAACCACTAAAAAACTACTAAAAAATGGAAATATGAAAACAATTCTTCATTATGCGACACCGTCCTCTAATAATAACAAAATGGGAATACGCACAGTTGTCAAACCCTTAAAGTAAATTTCTCAGCATTGGCTAGCCCGTATATAATATTCGGCCTATCTGAACTAAAACGAACAAACAGCATAATTTTATAAAAACGAAATCAATAAATGAGTGTATTTGAAGTATACATTCGGTAACAATTTTAACTATAAAGGTAAAACAGGTATTATTACAAGGGGAGGATGATGAACGGGTGAATAAATGGATTAAATTGCAGAATTAATACTAATAATAAATTATTGAAGGGAGGAAAAGTATTGGTATAATCTAGGCTAAATAAATGTAGGTATGGGGAGCGCCGAATATTCCAATGTGAATGGAGTTCCATACGTTTGCGTACGGATAATAAAATAATGATCAAAAGAAGCAGGTCTATGGGGAAGGAAATCTATGGCTGGTTTAAATTGGAGGAGGTTGTAAAGGTAAGTTGTTTTATTCATTATGGTGCAATGGAGAAGGGGGTCAAGGATTAACCCTCCTAGATCATGGCAGGCTGGCGGTAGTAGATCTCACTCCATCACTCCTATGGCTTACTCAATTTCTCACAAGACAATTAATCACTATTGTAGCGACCGCTAACTACATAAGATAAATCACCCTATACTCTATTGTATATATATTGTAAACAAATGTAAATAACGTTACCAAAATATAAATCATTCTAAATATGGTAAACAATAAAACATGCAGCTAGGAGTCAATTAGTAATAAGAGCTGGGGCACCAGTTGTCAGTAGCAGGTACTAGACCCAACCGCCAAGAGACCCTTACCCGGCTCACGTCTCTTTGTCAGAGAACAAAGAAAACCACATACTAGGACATTGGGTACTATAAAAACGGTCCTGATTGGCTACTGACGAAGCCAGCTGGGTATTTAAGACCGGTAGTTTGGGGCCTGTATATCATTCTCCTGGGAACTAACTGGCTCGTGGCTGCTCTGCTTTAAACTCTTAGAAGAAACTTGGGTTCTTCGTTACGAAAACCTTTGCATCTCTCTCTCTCTTCACCTCGCTACGTTTTATTCCGACGTTGTCAGACCCCACATCTTCCAAGTGGGAATCTCTGCTTTCGTCTCGCTAAATCTAGCAACTCCTTAGGAGAGACCTCTCCCTAGTGGACAACAGTTGTCGTGGCCCTGCAACCAAGCTACCAAGCATTAGCTACCAAGCATGTTCCCCACGGCAATTCAGCCTGCCTCTCTCCGGTTCACACTCACCTTTGGGATCCGGATGGATTTCGCCTACCCTCAGATACCGAGTGTGAATTCGTGGTCATTCCAAGACAACACAAACTACCTACACCACCTACCCAATACCTCTTCTCCTGAACATAGCGCATTGTCGGGGCACATACCTACCAAAAATGGAGTCAGATAGTAAGACCGCCATGAAACGATTGTCCAGGTTATAAACTTAATCAACCCTCACCTCGTCACCAGGGCTAGGGTAACTAGGCACCCCCTCGTGACGACCCGACAACTATATTCAATTAGACTCAGGTGTAGGAGTGGTTAAGAGACATATGAATTAGTCTAATAGTAGGGGTAGTACCCTAATAGTACGTTTAGCATGAATTCCCAACGAATACAGACAGATCATATTCCTTCTATGCACAGAAATTCAGGAAATATTTTTGAGACATACCACTTAATTGTTTGAGAGTATAAAATGAGGAAAACAAAGATACTTTTAGGATCCACATCGGCAGACCAGGCAGGTCTATCTCCAATCAAGATCGTATGTTAAAGATCGATGTGGCAATCTAAGATTTATGCATCAATGCACACTGTAATGGAACTGTTGTATGTATTCCTTAATTAACATTTATTTTATTTATTTATAAATCATTCTAATGTATAATATATTATTTATTATACAAAATTGGTTTGGGTGTAAGCATGTTTAATCAAAGAAAAAAATTTTCTGCGGATAAACTCACATAAAATCGTTTCATGGAAAGTGAATGCATGAGAATTCTCTCATACAGGCTGCGCTTGCATCTTTGCAACATACAAAACATTTCTCACATGCATGTGTAGACCGAGAGAAAAGGGACCGAGTCAACAATTAATAACCTCGCCATTGCCTCATATTATGTCAATGATTTTTATAGCAGGTAAGGTTTTATAGTAAGGGTAAAGGAAAAGCCCGGTGACATAAGCATTAAACAAGTTCGTTTGTGTACGCTAGCACACCCTCACCTCAGTCTTCCACGGTATGGTAACGAAGTCAACAATTTCGATTATCCCACGTCATATTTACTTACTTTACCGTAATCTTAACAAATATCTGCAAAATCGTAAAAATTCAATCGTTAGATCACAAGTTGGTTGTTGCGCCATTAAACAAAATTCAGTTAATGTTAATTATCGAGTTTGTTAATTAATTAACATTAAAATTATTGTTTTACTGTCATATTATGGACAAGCATATGAGTTGAATGTACATTAGATAATAATAACAGCGTAACATTCACTTTAACGTGTTTATGTCAATAAGTCGATTATGTCATTTGCAGATACAGGACCACGAAATATAAGTGATAATGCTAACAAATAGAAACAGAAAAGAATAGTATCTTATACAAACGTACTATGTGTAAATCTAGAACCTATTTAAATAAAATAAGGGACAATGAAAAAAATAAAGAACAAAAAAATTAACCCTGTTACGCAAAAATATGAGACAAATTGATTGACAAAAAGGAATCCCCCTGTCATTGCTAGGAAATGATGGATGGGAATGTCCGGAGTCTCAGTTCTTTCATTTTATGCGATTGTTACAAAAAATAGATAAAGATAGATAAATGGGGAAAGATAAATAGAATTTAGTAGACAAAATAATAAAGCAATTGGATGAGGTACAAGATGGAGATTGACTGTACAAGATGAACAAATGGATTATAGTAATTTTATTTGAATCTTGAAAGAAAGAGATATGCCATGCGAGTTCACAAATTTACATGATGAAATGATAAGTGATCGGTTTGTAGTAGAAATAAAAACTGATGATTTTAGGAAAAGACTGTTGAGTCAGAGGGAGTTTACTCTTTAGAAAGTAATCGATAAGGCGATGGCAGTTCAGGAAACTGAAAAACAATTGAAAAAAATGAAAATTGATTCCAAATTCGAAGATGAGATAATCAATAAATTGGAGGTAGCTAAATCGAAAAAAAATGAATAAAAACATAATGGTAGGTACATGGGAACCTGTAGATATTGTAGGAAAAAACCATTCATGAGAAGTCCAGTGATGGTAAAAAGTGTTTAAATTGTCTAAAATTCAACTATTTTGAAAAAAATTGTAAAATGTATGTTAAAAAATTAGATAGCGCCAGTGAAAGGGACAGTGTGCTTGGTATTGCAACTTCAAGGAGTACACAAAATTGTTGACAGAAGTGAAAGTTAAGGGTAAGATTCTTCGAGTCCAAATATAAACTGGTGCGACGTGCAATGTAATTGGTTGAAGGGACGTATGTAAATTGAATCTAGATTCAAAGGTGAGTAATTCTAGTCAAAGGAGAGAAGGAGATGGTTGATTGTGAGTGTACCTTAGAAATGGAAGTGATAAGTAACAAATATAAAGTTAAGTTGTATTTAACTCGACAAAAAGGAATTATATTGGGATTAAATCCTGCTCTAAAAACGGGTTTGATCACTCCAGTGAAGAAGTTTTTGATTAATAAGATAGATATTTGTGCAAATATTCTCTGCAAATGTTTGTGGAAAATGAGATGGGACATAGGTACTCTAAAGTAGAAGGTTCGCAAACATCCATTCCAGTATGTGAATCACTCAGTGAAGGAAGTGAGAAAAAAAATCAAACTAAAGTTACAGAGACCAGAAAAATTGGATGTGATGTGGAACTGAATCTGAACTGAAATTCAACTGAATGGACCATAAACTTAGTATTTGTAGTAACGCCCAAAAGAAACCGATTTATCACACCAACTGTGGAAGAGATCATTCCTCTGTTAGCAAAAGCTTAAACTTTTCAGGGTGCTCCACGCAAAAAATGGATTCCATCAAACGAAGATTCTTAAGAATTTACCACGTTTTGGTCACCCTATGGAAGATATTGCTATATACGTTGCCCATTGGGACTGTCTGTGGCACCCGAAGAATTCAAAAGAAGAATCTTTTAAATTATGGAGGACATAGAAGGTTTTATTGCTATTTCTGATGATATCATGGTGTTTAGCGAAGGAGAAACAGTGGAGGAAACTTTAAGAGGCCATTATAAAACATTGGAGAAAGTATTAAAGAGGGCAGGACAGAGAAATTTGGACTTAAATACGAAGAAATGCAATATAAGAAAAACAGAAGTAGAATATGTATATGGGATACTTATTTACTAATAAAGGTACTAGGTCAGATCTGCAAAAAGAATTTGTGTGACTCACCCAAACGAATACAGAGAATTGTTGGATATGATATGGTGGTGACTTTGTTTAAGGGGTCAATGTAAACATAACTGATGCTTCTTGTTGTGTTGAGTTGATGTTCTTCTAACTGATCCAGACTACCTTCTACGGATATGGAAGAGAGGGGTATTATAGTGGCCCAAATAATAGAAGACACTGATGATCTAACATACACGGGACAATGTTACATAAAATTAAGGAGCAATAGATGAAGAAGAAGTTGGTGTGAGATTGAAATTTTTTATAGAGCCTGATGAAGAGAAGAAGGTACCAGCATTGATGAAGGATTGTTGGAAAGTTAGAGAGCAACTGACTAACTGGGATAGGATAATTTTAAAGAATCAACAGCTGCATTTTCCTGGAAAAATTATAGGTTAAATGTTGGAAACAAAACCACAAAGGATTTGATGCCTATTTGAGGTGTGTAAGGTCAAGAGTTTTTTCGATTCATAGGGCAAGAGACAATCAGAACAAAAATGTAAAATTTATATAGATCTCGATATCAAAAGAAATCAGAAGGAGACGATGTAATTAAGGAAAGCTGCGAAAGGAACATGGTTGAATGTAGCGACAAATATATTTGAGTTGGACATAAATAAATTTTTGGTGGTGGTGGATTATTTTTCATCCTTCTTTTAATTAAAAGATTAGCTTATGTGTCATCTCAGAATACTGTATCAGCACTAAAACATATTGGATATGGTGTACCGCAGGTGGTCTATTCCGATGAAGGCACTAACTACAGCTCCAAATAAATAAAATTATTGCCTAGAGAATGGAATTTTCCGTTGAAAACTTCATCGCCTCACCATCATCAGTCCAACACAAAGGCTGAGCCCGCAGTTAACCTAGTAAAACAATTATTGAAACAGAAAGAAAAAGGAGAACTTGTGGATGCAGCATTACTCATATGAACAAACACACCTTCAGCAGGTATGGTGCAACTCCAGACCTTTTGGGAATTGTTTAAGAACAATACTATGCAGTACCAGAGAAGGATTGAAGCAGGGAGTCAGACATGATACAATTCAGAAATAACTAAAGAAACAGTTCAAAGATATAAAAATATATATGACCGTTCAGCAATAGAGTTGCCATCACTTATGGTGGGTGAGCCTGTATGTTAATGAATCCTAGCAGAATAAATGATCTGATCTCCTGGCTTCCGAGTGGTGTAGTGCATAGATTCTATTTGGTAATAGTAGAAGGGAGGAAATATCGTCGAAATAAAATCCACCTGAAGCAGAGAATGATAAAGACAAAAGGTGCCAAGGGAGAAGGTGCTTACGAAGAACAGATATCAGAGAAGAATCAACCAAAGGCGACATGGGAGGGAATTTAGTTTAATATTTAAGTTTTGAACGAGCTTCCTTCGTACAAAGGACTAGATTTTTTTTTACTTCACAAGTGGAAATATTGCAAATTAAGTATGATTGACTGACGAAAAGCATCAGCAGATATAGAGTATTACAAATTGTTATTTACTGAATGAATCGATGACTGAGGCTGTAGACAAATTCGGATGTCTCCGTGTGCACCCAATGCGAACACAAGTGGCAGAATACCATCTCACAGCTCCTCTCGAAAATAAAGGTATCTATCTAAGGTAGGATAGTGTCCTTTAGCTAGGAACAGAGTTTCTTGAGAAAAAGAGAGGTCTATAAGTCACATTCCCAACGTGCCTTTTTTTACTACGCCACTGTTTTATCTTCCTCCTGTATATTTTCGTTTTGTTTAAAATTGTTATCAATTTTCTTTAACAACCACATTTCCCATGTTATTTGCCACTGGGTGCACCTACTTCTTTTAAACTTTAATAAACGCCCCTCTTCGTACAAGTTAAATTATGTATGAAATATTATTACTATCTTATATACATCAGCAGACACTCCTCTGACTCATCAAGCTAAGAGAGGACCTGATTCTGGAAAATACAATTGATGCCGACCGCTAGGTACAACAGACAGTTTAACAGGCATCTTGGATAGGAAGTTCTGTTGTTTGTATGTAACTAATCTGAGTTGGCTAAAAGAAGCAAACGGGTATTGGATAAACCCAAAAATGATGTGAAATACATCCGTCTTATGTGATGTTATGTTCTATTATTGGTGTAATCTTAGCTATTTATTTGGGATGTTATAATTTTGCATTAGGCGTATTCTTCGATAGAAAAACAAAATGAAAAATATATATATAATTTTTATACTTTATTTTTCCTATGTCGAATTTTGACTTTGCAAAAATTTTATTATTTTTTTGAATAATATTTTCAATCTTGTTTATATCTGATATTTCAGTCTTGTTAATTTCCCGATCTTTTTTTTTTGTTATCTCTTTTTGTGTTATTATTAAGTTTTCATCTTGACATAGTTTGAATTTTTTTTTTTTTTTTATTAAATCTAATCCTAATAGAAAATCATCTTTAAAATTAATACTTTTCACAATAAAAAACTAAAAATTTTCTTTCATATTACCGATTTTAATTCTTAATACAACAGTAGTTTTTGCGCATGCGCTACCTTTTAGAACATCTCTGTACATCGCTCGTCATTCAAACACTATATACTACCGTCTATAGGCCATAGTTCAATTAAAAAATTGTTCCAGCAGGCAACTTGAGGGAGCTGGCCACGAGGGAGCCCTCAAGAGTGAGTAAATTGCTTATTATATTTAGAGTGAAGTGAGAAAAGTGATATCGGATTGAGTAGTCGGCCATTTGCAACGCCCTACTCGACGTTCACTAACGATCGTTCTCTGAGCCATTCGGTCTAGTGGCTCAGAGCCAAGACCCGTGACTCGCCACTGGGAGTTGTGAGCTTGAATCCAACGGCGCTACGTACTTCTTTTCCGAATAAAAAACCGTTATTATGAAAAATGAGATTTTATCAACAACTAATGTCTCAAAATAGGAAAAAAAGATCTAGATCGCTGGGTCCAACTCCAACACCGTCGCCTGTAAAGCGAAAACCAAGAAGGTCGAATAGGAACGTACAAATGACCTCCTCTGCAGCTAGTTCCATGGAGGAGATACCTCCACAGGCCAGCACATCCAAAAAAGAAACAGCCTTAGAGTCCCCTTTTTTCACGCCAAACACCTTTGAGGCTTTGAAAAATATCCCAACAGAAGAAATGGAAGTCAACAAAACTCCAACACAGCCCAAACCGCCTGCTCTTTTTGTACGCAACATTAGCAACTTCAAATTACTATGCTCACAAATGAGCAAAATTGTTGGTACCGGAAAATATACGTGCCTCAATCGCTCTCGGGATACAAAAATTTCCCCAGACACTCCCGATACTTATCGAGCGATTGTTAAATATTTAGATGAAACCAATGCAGACTACCACACCTACCAATTAAAGCAGGAACGATCACTCCGAGTGGTGATCAGAAATTTGCACCCGACCACACCAGCTGACGAAATAGAAGAAGAACTCTCAGCTCTCGGGTACAAGGTTCGCCAAATAACAAACGTGTTGCGCGAGGATAGGCAACAGGATAAAACAATAAAAACGGCATTGCCACTGTTCTTTGTTGATCTCGAGAGGACACCTGGAGTTGAGAAGATATACGACCTAACAAACCTGTACTACACTAGGGTACAGGTTGAAAAACCGTATCCCAATCGCGATATCGTCCAGTGCCATAACTGTCAGGCGTATGGGCATACAAAATCTTACTGCCACCACCCTCCCAGGTGTGTTAAGTGCAGTAGGCAGCACAAAACCGAATTGTGCAAAAAGCCCCTTAAATCACCTGCAGTATGCGTGCTTTGCCAGCAAGAACATCCAGCCAACTACAAGGGCTGCGAGGCATACAGAACGCTGAAGTCCAGGACAGAACAACGTCGACAGCCAGAAGAGAAAAAACTTGCAGCAAGAAGCGGCCCAGCCAGAAATTTGAGGCCTTTTGTCTCTTTTGCCGATGCCGTTTGTAACAGAGAGCAGTCACAGGCACCGCCCACTCCCTGTCCACAAGATCACCTTTCCCAGCATTCCATTCATCCCGTTAACCCTCAAGCTCAATCCCATCCTCAACCACACATCTCACATATTCCTCCACCTTCAAGTTCTTCGGATCTTACTAGCCTATTAACCTCATTCCTTACAGAGTTCAGAACCCTAATTACCCCTCTCATTTCCCTTCTTACAAATCTTGTCTCCTACCTTATCCCCGTTAAACAAAATCCATAAGTGGATCCTTCCGACTCCTTATCCATTCTCCTTTGGAATGCGAATGGTGTTCGCACCCACACTAACGAACTGACAGCACTACTCCACGACAAAAACATCGACGTAGCTCTCATTACTGAAACAAGACTAACGAGTAAACGACCATTTACTGTTCGACAGTACAAGACTTATCGAACTGATCACCCAGATGGAACAGCTCATGCAGGTACCGCTGTCATTGTCCATAACTCCATATCCCACCACATAGTTCCTCTGGTGGCACATGATTTCCTTCAATCCACTGCAGTGTCAATCACCACCTTCACTTTTCCCCTTAAACTAGCATCAGTGTACTGCCCTCCCAATAAATCCATTTCCGACTCCCAATTCATCTCCTTTCTAGACTCCATAGGACATCGTTTCCTTGTGGGTGGGGACTTTAATGCGAAGCACCAACACTGGGGGTCAAGATCCACTAATACACGAGGACGTGCTTTGCTGTCTGCACTCACACGGAAACATTGCTCCACTATTACTCCTGACACAGCCACCTATTGGCCATCTGATCTCAACCGAAATCCTGATCTCCTTGACTTCTTTTTTTACAATAATTTAGGAACACTTAACTATTCACTCACGCGCCTCGATGACCTCTCCTCTGATCATAGTCCTTTATTATTAACCATTTCCCTAAGACCAATTCACAAGCTGCCTCCTCCTTCATTTATTAGGGGCCCAGTTGACTGGGACCACTTCCGCCAGCTTCTTACGGAGTCCGTAAACCTCAAATTGTCCCTGAAAACATCCCAAGACCTAGACGATGCAGTGCATTCTTTCACTACTCTGGTCCAGAGGTCGGCTTGGGAGGCATCGTCACCCTATCGTAACCCAAAAACCCATAATCATAATCGTTTACCTCAGCATCTCAAAGACCTAATCCAATCCAAACGCCGCTCCAGAACAGTGTGGCAAAGATCCCGACATCCTGCTGATCGCCACTCGTACAATCAGTACTGCCGATTGGTAAAGCGGCGATTGGCATCCTTCCGTTCCGATTCTTTCAATTCCTACCTCTCCTCTCTGTCTACCAGGGATAACTCGTTGTGGAATGTAACCAAAAAAATCCTAAAGTATCAACCTGTTTCACATCCATTCCGTCGTGATGATGGGTCCTGGGCGGCTTCGGATGGGGATAGGTCGGAGGAATTTGCTCTGCATCTTACCCATACTTTCACACCTCACCTTTCTCATCAAAGCCATACTCACAGCACAACTGTGGAAGATTTCCTCACTTCACCTATTCCTCTCTCTCTTCCACCAAAAGCCGTTAATCCCTCTGAGGTCAAATACCTTCTGAAAAACTTACCTTACCGAAAATCCCCTGGATATGATCTCCTTACTCCTCAAATTCTCAAACAGCTTCCTCCTAAAGCCATAATCTTTTTAACCTATATATACAATTGCATTATCCGAACGACGCACTTTCCTCTCCTCTGGAAACATTCCATTATTGTCCTATTCGCCAAACCCGGTAAACCACCCAATGAAGCCTCATCTTACCGTCCAATTAGCCTACTCCCTATCCTCTCAAAAATATTTGAGAAACTCCTACTAAAACGTCTACTTCCAATTGTTGAATCCAAAAACCTTTTTCCCACACACCAGTTTGGTTTCCGCCAACGACATTCCACTGCTCAACAAGGCCTTCGCGTTGTTGATCACATCTCCTCAGCCCTTGAAACCAAACAGTATTGCACTGCTGCCTTTCTCGATATAGCTCAAGCTTTTGACAGGGTTTGGCACGCAGGTTTGCTCTACAAGCTCAAAAGATATTTACCACAGACCCTTTTTCTAATCCTACAGTCCTACCTTTCAAACCGCTTCTTTTTGATATTGATATTTCAGGTATATCCGAAACCCACGTTTCAGAAATAATTAAATTCAGCTCGTATAAAGAACTGTACGCAATGATAGAAAATCTATCGTCTGGTGGTGTAGCAATGATAATATATCATTACATTAAGTTTAAGGAGCATATAATTACAAATATAACAAGTCCCGAAGGCGTAGCCGTGAACATATATGAACGAATAACAAATAACAAACAAATGACAAATAACGAATAAAACGGTATTTGTGAGTAATCTTTGAATAATTTGGGTTTGACATGCAGGTTTGCTCTACAAGCTCAAAAGACATTTACCACAGACCCTTTTCCTAATCCTACAGTCCTACCTTTCAAACCGCTTCTTCCAAGTCCGCTGTGGTTTAGAATACTCTAACTACTATCCCATAAGTGCAGGAGTTCCACAGGGCAGTGTCCTGGGCCCCATCCTCTATAACCTATACACCGCTGATGTCCCCTCTACTCCCAATACCTTCTTGGCCACATTTGCAGATGACACTGCAGTCTTGTCATCCCACCCAGACCCCGACATAGCATCCCATAACCTTCAAAAACACCTTGACGAGATCGAGTATTGGTGCAATCAATGGCGGATCAAAGTTAATGAAGCAAAATGCTCCCACATTACCTTCACCCTTTGTCGCAAGTCTTGTCCACTAGTTTATTTTAATTCTATTCCTCTCCCTGTATCCGAGACAGTACGGTACTTAGGCTTCCATCTTGACAAACGACTGACCTGGAACCCACATACGAGACTAAAAAGACAAGAACTAAACAGACGCTTTGGACAACTGTACAGACTACTTTAAAGGACATCCCATCTCTCAATAGAAAATAAACTACTAATCTACAAAGTTATACTTAAACCAATCTGGACATACGGAATAGAGCTATGGGGGACAGCAAAAAAGTCGAACATCAAGCGTATCCAATCCTTTCAATCAAAAGTCCTGAGAACAATAGTAAATGCCCCTTATTATGTCAGCAACAAAACCCTTCATAACGACCTTAACATACCCTACATTCTAGAACTCATCCCTTCCAAGTTTATGAAATTCCACAGTAGCCTTTCCAACCACCCTAATCCTGTAGCACAGTCATTGCACTGCGCCACTCATCCCTATAATCCTCCTCGGAGACTGAAACGGCAGTGGCCTCGTGACCTGCTATAAACGCGTGACAGTGGGAGTCCTGGCAATGGCCAGTTTCTCCAATCATGTCCTGAGCGTCTGTGGCTCTCGCGCTCTTGGTCAGCCTCCACTGGCTAGTATCCGGTGACGCGGCTGACGGAGGAGCGTGGGGGACTTCCCAAGACTCCGCTTTCTCTTCGCGGTGGATTTGGGGGGTCTCTGGGCTGTCTGTAAATATTGTATGAATGAGCGAGTGAATGATGAACTGTAAATATGGTATGAATGAGAGCATTTATCTTAATTACTTATTGCCTTATAAAAGGCAGATTGTAATTTTAGCACAATAAATACAACAGTACCCTCTGTTTTTGATACTCCTGTTACCCCTTTTATATTATCTCTCCCACCTATTATTTTTTTAATATCTTTATTATTATTTAAAAATTCATAATTTATCAAAGAAATATTAGATCCAAAGTCATAAAGACCAATAGCTGGATTTCGATTAGCTAGAATTTTTATTTTAATAAGTGGGATGACTACTCGTTTTTGCCCCTGCTGAGCTTGCTATCATATCTTGAACTTCTCCATTATTTGTAATCTTAATATTCTCATTTTTTATTTTTTTCAATTGTTTATCTTTTAAACGACACAAACTCTCTAAATGAAATCTATTTTGAAAACCTAATTTTTTACATATTGTACATGTTTTTTTTCAACTTACCAAATTGTTTTAATTTTGCCATTAAATTTTCCATGCTTACAATAGACTTTCTTTCTAATTTATTTTGTATAAAATTTGGTAAGTTAATTACAATCAGATTAATTTGAGTATTTAGTGAGATAGTTTCATCTATTTCTAACAATAAACTTCTTTTCTTTAACGCATATTCTAACAGGGAATCATTTAAATATTTAAAATTATATGCATATGCTATATCGGTCCAGGACTGTGCTGAGAAGGTTTCAATAAAGGAATTATTCCAAGCTTCCCAATTAAACATTGAGTTCTGTTTCCAGAATACATTATACCAATCTAATGCAGACGTTTCTAAGAATAATCTTATAGCTTCTGCATATTTGTCTTGAGTAATCCCCACTCTAGCACACTCCTGAACGAATAAATTTAGCCATACACTAGCATTTAAATTTTCGCCATTAAATTTTTCTATAACCATATCTTTAACCCGAGAACACATATGTTTTTCTAGGGTACCTGTTATAGCATTGTTTGTGTTAAGTATAGCCTCTTCTAAATATTCATCATAAAATGTTACATTACCTTCTACATCCAAATAAATCTCACTCTTCAGTCATTGTTATCACTATTTTTCGAAATTTGTTTCAAACTCAAACTCTTAACCACATTCTTCACTACTGTAGTATCGAAGAGTTGTTTATGCTGAGCGCTAGACTGTTTATCTTTTGGAAATATGAAACTTTCCGTTTGGCCAACCAGCTGAATCGTCGTAACTTTCACTACAGTGCTTCTAGAATCTTCACCCGCTTCTGAGATGAAATGGAATTTCGCCTTTGTCTCCATTGTATTGATTTATAAGTTTCGAATTCAGAAACTTAAAGGAAGTGGAGGTTGTCAGGTTATTAATCGAACACTTGTAGATGTAGTTTAGAACTGTAATATTAAACATATGTACACATTAGCTCGCGCTACAAATATTACAATAAACAAATAGAACTTAAAACTAACCAGAATCAATTCAATTGTCGATAATAAGCGTTGATCATTTTCTTAACAAGAGTACTGTTATTGACCAGGTTATAGCTTGGGAGCGTCATTTGATACTAGCGCGCTCTGTAGGGACACTTAACATATGTGCCGAAGTTTGGCGGTAACGTTCAAACTTACATATATATATATATATATATATATATATATGTCTGAATTATTTAAAGACGATCGAGTCTGTTTTGTTTTGTTGCAAATTAACCACGAAATATGTTGAAAATGTCATATTCAAGCGCTGTACTCCTGTACCTAAGGCATGGTAAAACAAAGACCCATAGTTTAGTGGTCACTAAGCCTGGATCCGACTTAAATAGGTCTTTGAGACTGATTACAATCTTTTCTAATTATGCCAAGTCCTTGAAGAACTGTTATTAGGGCACCGGGACTAACCTACCTTAGATAAGGAGTCGACTTATAAGCCCCCACCCCAAGACAGTTTCCCAGCCACCCCTTATTAACTACTACACCGCTTCCAAACCAGGTTTCCTTTAATCTGGATCTCTTATTAAGTTATGAAACCAAATATTGAGGGACGGTTGTTTTTTTTTTTATAATAGTCTCTAGATGGCTTAATTTGTATCGTAAATTCCGCTCATAAATTAAAGTCTCATTTGTATCGTCACATAACAAAAATCCTGGTTAAAGGATTAGTTTTGTTAAGTATCTATCTGCTAAGTTAATTAATGGTATTTAATCATGTTTTATAGAGATAGCAGCATATTTCATGTTATCGCAGCATATGATCTCCATCCTCTACGGACTGCGTCCTCCCATGTCTTTCACGCACAGTCCTACACCTCCACCTCCACACTATTGCTTCCTGTAATATTCTTTTCTCCTCCTATCAGTTCCCAATACTATTTTTCCCGATCTGGTAGCCCTTTATTCCTAGTGTAAAAAATAATATTGATGTGGCATTGGCCTCTACTTTGTACTTACATCAAGATCATTATATACATATGTAACATATGGCCTCATTGTAACTAAAACAACTATGGTGGAATACACGAGTTAACCTAGCGTCTGTGTTTTATCTATGTAATCCTAATATATATCTACAGGTTATGGGCCCAGTCATGTTCAAAAAGTACTTTGTGTGAGTAAAGGGAATTTTACCGGTTGTTTGTTTTTGGATAGTGACGTGTTTTGTGTTGGAAAAGAAAATTTAACGTGAGAGACAGTCATGGCTACGGGACACACGTTAACATACCCTCAGTTGACGGACAATAATTTTCACAACTGGAAATTCAGAGTGTTAATGTTATTAGATGAAAAAGGTGTAAAATCAGTACTGGATAAAGATGTGGAAATCACTAGCAGCAACAAGGAATTGGACAAGAAAGCCAAAAACATTATTATCAACTGTATTACCGATCGCCATATTGATTACGTGAGAAGTTGTGGAACGGCAAACGACATGATGTCTGCTTTAAGCAACATTTTTGAAAGAAAAAGTGCTATATCAAAACTACTGGTACGTAAAAAACTTTTAATTTTAAAGTGTACGACTTCTCTACAAGAACATTTTAATAAATTTGACAATCTCGTGAGGGACCTCGAGTCAATGGGCTCTAAACTCGAACAAGACGATCTCGTTTGTCACCTACTATTGACAATCCCAAACGAATACGAAAAAGTAGTTACTGTTTTGGAAGCAATGGATACCGAATTAACTCTCGATTTTGTTAAATCTCGATTACTAGATGCTGAACTAAAAATTAATCACATACAAAATGGTAGTGATGAAACTGATACATCATTCAAAGCATTTAGTCAAATTAAGAAATGCTATGAGTGTGGTGATAGTAGACATTTGTCATATAATTGTCCTAAAAAGTCAAATAATAATTTCAGGAAGAATGATAAGAATTTTTCACCGCAGAGACATTTTTCAAAACAATCGAGAAATTTCAATGAAAATCGTTGGAATGAAAACAGAAGAAGTCAGATGACCAGCAATGTTTGTCAACAAGATGAGGATATATCCGTTATTGCCTCAAGTGATCTAGAAACATCTGGGAGTCTTCGAGACATGAATTTTGTCCTCGACTCTGGAGCTACGAGTCATATGGTTACCACGGAAACAGCTGATTTTGTCACGAATATTGTGAGTATTCCGCCTTTAAACATTAAAGTTGCTAACGGTGAAACATTATTGGCAAATAAACGTGGCATTTTAAGGGTTCGACCCGATAACTGTGATGACATTGTTTTCAGTATTCATGTAATTATAGTAAAACATTTAACATGTAATCTACTTTCAGTCAAAAAATTGCTTGATTCGAATTTCAAAATTATTTTTAAAGACAAAAAGGCTTTTGTCGTAAGAAATGATTCTATCCTATTTATGTGTGAGTTAATAAGAAACCTATTTATAGTAAAATTTAGATATGTCAATAATGAAATAAATACATTTAATGTAAGCAGTGAAACTTCCAATATTTGGCACTTAAGATTAGGCCACTTGAACAGAGGAGGTTTACGCTTAATGGGTTTGCCTTATAGTCAAGATCCGTGTGATTCGTGTCAAAAAGGAAAGGCTACTAGAGCACCTTTTAAAGATGTTATTAAACCCAGGTCAAGTCGCGTAGGTAATTTGTTACATTGTGATGTATGGGGTCCTACAAATCACACTAGCATTAACGGGGAACGATACTACCTTGCAGTAGTAGATGATTTTTCACATTTTACGATGTTGTATTTGCTTAAACAAAAATCCGAAGCTACTCAACGGGTTATAGATCATATTAAACAGTTAAGAGCGTCTGATATTTATGTTTCACGGCTGCGTGTCGATAATGGTACTGAATTTACTTGTAATAATTTGAGAAATTTTTGTAGTAATAACGGTATAAGGATGGAGTTTAATACTATATATTCACCCCAAAGTTGTGGAGTGTCTGAGAGACTCAATAGGACTTTATTAAATAAAGCACGAGCTATGTTTGCTGATAGTAATCTGCCCAAATATCTATGGGGGGAGGCAGTGAGATGCGCTGCATATCAACTTAATCGTTCCCCAACTAGAGCGCTTGATGGTAAAATTCCAGCAGATATATATCTTGGTAAGACAAATTTAGGGAAACTAAGAGTTTTTGGTTGTAAGGCTTGGTATTATAAGTTACCTAAAGGGAATAAATTAGATCAACGAGCTAATGAAGCTAGAATGGTAGGCTATGCTTCAAATGGGTATCGTTTATGGGACCCTCAATTAAATAAAATCATTATTTCACGTGACGTTAAATTTGACGAAAATAATTATTACTTTGACAGTAAAAATTTTACTCAAGAAACAAATGACAATGTATCTTTTAAACATGGTTTCCCAATTGATGACGATATAAATGTTGGACCAACTGTACCTGAACTAAATTCTAATAACGAAAGGAGATCAACTCGGGAGACAAAGCTTCCTTCTCACTTAAAGGAATATGAACTCTATTCAGCTTATTGTCTTATGTCTTACGATGGTGATCCTAAAACTTTTCAAGAAGCCGTTAAAGCTGGACCGGAGTGGAGGAAAGCTATCGATGATGAATTGACAGCACATAAAAAAATTCGAAACATGGTCTCCGACAACAATACCTGAAGGTGAATAAGGCAGACATCTTTACTAAACCTTTGTCCACTCAAAAATTTCAAATTGGTTGTGAAATGTTAGCTGTTTTATCTATTGATGAGAATTAATGAAGTTTCACTGCATTTGTTTATGTAATTTGAAAAGAATTACCCACTGATGCAATTTTATACTTTTAATGAACACAACATTAATTAGCGGTATCACAATGTACAGCAAACTAAGTTAACCATAATTCTATATCACTCACAGAGGTTACTACTGTTAACACACAGAGGTTCGCGAGGTTATAATAGAGTGAACAGAAAAATATCGATTTTACAATGAAATAATGTTTATACTTCAACACCTTCCTTCATAATTTACTTGTAAAATAATTCAAACTAATAAATTTAATTCAATAGATAAATAGAATTTTTAAAACAGTCCTAAATCTTGATTTAGCTTCTTAAGTCTTGGGCTTAGCACAGGCTTCGTTAATCCGTCAGCAAGTTGATTTTGCGTATCCACTCTCCGGATATGAATTTCTCCCTCTTGAACCTTTTCTCTGACAAAGAAGTGGCGAATGGATATATGTTTTGTACGTTTGTGCCACACAGGGTTCTCTGCTAATTTAATGGCAGCATTATTATCGACAAAAAGCGTACCTTCTTTAAAGTCAGTCATCTCTTGAAGAAGCCTTTTAAGCCAAACCATCTCTCTTGTACCCTCACTTGCAGCGATGACCTCAGCTTCAGTGGTAGAGATGGAAACTGAACTCTGTCTTTTACTAGACCATGATATGGCACCACCCGAATACAGACAAGCAATGCCAGTTGTAGACCTGCCAGTTAATTTATCACCACCAAGATCTGCATCAGAATAGCATTGAAGAATTCCGCTTCTATGGTTTTTCTTGTACAATATTCCAAGTTCAGAAGTCCCTTTTAAATAACGAAATATTCGTTTGACCCTGGTTATGTCACTATCGGAAGGATTATCAAGCATTCTTGAAGCTATGTTGATGGAATAAGCAATATCTGGTCTTGTACATATCATCAGATACATAAGTGAACCCACAGCTTCTCTATATTGAAAATTCGTTGTCTTGATGTTTACGTGTTCCTTTTCATTGTCAAAGTCATCCTTTAAAATCGGAGTACTAACAGGTCGACACTCTTCCATCTGGAATGTTTTGAGAAGCCTCCTAATATAAGAAGATTGGCTTATTTTGATACCTTCCTTGCTCCTGTTAATCTCTAGTCCAAGGTAGAAATCAGCTAGTTTAGTCTTGATTTTGAACTCCTGTTTTAATTTGTCTAAGATCTCCATTGCTTCCCTTTCATCCGAAGCAGCGATCAATCCATCGTCAACATACAAACATAACAAAATCTTTTTACCATTTACATCTTTGATAAATAGGGAAGGATCTGCTGAGCTAACTTGAAAACCAATGCTAACTAGGAAATTCTTTATCTTCTCGTTCCAACAACGTGGAGCCTGTTTGAGCCCGTATAGGCTTTTATGTAATCTGCAAACCTTCCCTGAGTTGTCATTGAAGCCTTCTGGTTGCTGAATATAGATCTCCTCCTTGAGTTCTCCATTTAAAAATGCAGTCGATACGTCAAACTGATGAAGACTCATATCTTCATTGGCAGCAATACTGATTACTGTTCTGACAGTGGTTTGACGAGCAACTGGACTGAAGGTTTCTCCAAAATCTTGACCTTTCTTTTGTGCAAATCCTTTTACCACTAGCCTCGCTTTATATCTTTCTAAATTTCCATCAGGTTTATATTTCTTGCTGAAAACCCATTTTGAAGGAATAACTCTCTTATTATGAGGCAAATCACAAATAGTCCACGTCTTGTTCTCTTTTAAAGAAGTCATTTCTTCTTCCATGGCTTTTCGCCACTCCTCAGCTTCCTCACTGTTCATCGCATTGTACAAGTCCCATGGCACAACTTCACTCCCTTCGACGATGTTGACATAATCATCCATAAATTTAGGTTTATTAATTTTATCCTGACCCCTCAGATTTACGCCTCTTTTCCACACTATATCTTCTATTTCTAGATCTTCATTTTCTTCATCTTGAGATTCTCCTTCTTCTTCTTCCTTATGTTCTTCCGGATCCTCTTCACAATATATGTCAATACCTTTTCCTTCAATTGGATGAAATGAAGATTTTTCACATATCGGTGCTTTGAGTGACTCCTGGAATATGACGTCTCTTGATCTAATTAGTTTATTATTTGAGAAGACTCGGTATCCATTGTCCCCATCATATCCAACAAGTACTCCTTGAGTAGCCTTTTTATCAAATTTTCTTCTATTTTCTTTAGGTACATGGACCCAACATTTGGATCCTATAACACGAAGATTTTTGATTCCCGGTTTTATACCCATCCAATGTTCAAATGGGGATTTTCCTTTTTCTGATGATGGACCTGTTCGATTTAATATATAGGCTGAAGCGTTAATCATTTCTGCCCATAGCTCCTTAGGTAGAGATTCTTCTCCTGAGTGCATGAGGGCTCTTGCAGTTTCTACAATGGTGCGGTTTTCTCTCTCAGCACAGCCATTTTGTTGTGGCGTGTATGGCATAGTATATCTAATTTCAATACCTTTTGATTTGAGGAAGTTTTCCACTCTTTCATTTTTAAACTCTCCGCCATTGTCACATTGAATGCACATTACTTTATGACCTAATTGAGTAACTTCAGCTAAAAATTCCTTCAATTTTTGAAATACTTCATCCTTGGTTTTAATAAAATAAACTTTTCTAAATTTTGAAAAATCATCCTTAAATACGAGAAAATATTTAAAACCACCTTTCGAAGGAATAAAAGGACCACATACATCAGTGTTTATAACCTGACCAGTTTTCTCAGCTCTTTTCCGACGTCCAAACTTGAGTCTATGAGCTTTTCCTTTTATGCAGCCCTCACAGAGTTCACCATCAAGAGTTAAGTCTAAATTGAGTTCTCTTTTAATTAATTCCTTCACATGCCGTTTGTTTTGATGACCCATCCTTCTTTCATGGTAAAGCTGTAATAAATTATGGTCTTTGATAGGAGTAGATAGATTGTTATTTTCTGACTTACAGCTCTCTGTTGTGGGTACCACCCTAATGGCTAGATTATAGAGACCACCTCCAAATTGACGATTCCCTGACACAAGAGTTTCTTTGCCTTCAAATAATTTACAGCTAACTGCAGTGGATTCAAATTTACTCTGTGGTCTATGATCTTGAGCCGCTAAAAGCGAAAAAAGATTCTTAGAAATACCCGGAACTAGCCAGACATTAGTGAGTTCAAAACTCTTCCAATGGCCGTTGGACGCAGCTTCAATTAAAATAGATCCCTTGCCCAGCGCCTTGACTTGAGAGCCATCAGCCGTAATAATTACATGGTCATCTGTAAATGATTGAAAACTTGTGAACCATTCCCTTCTGCTACATATGTGATGTGTCGCTCCATTGTCCACATACCAAGCCTCACTCACTATTAGTCTCCGATGCAAAAACTTCTGAGGTAACTGTTAACAGAGTTGCAGCTTCACTTGAATTATTTTGAGGAAATTTAGCTTTAGCAGGCTTAGGCGGTTTGCCATCGGCAAGCCAAAGCCGACATCTCTGAACTGTGTGACCCCTTTTATCGCAGTAGTGGCAAATTATTGAGGTTTTATGAAAATTATTTTTATTCCAAACATGCTTATGAAATTGAGCAGTGGTCCCCTTAGCAACCAAAACTTCTTCTGAACAACTATCACCCAGGTTGCTCTCAAAAGTACATAATTTTTGGGTAAGATTATTTAGACTCCTGGTCTCTTCATTTATGAGTCTCCATCCAGCAGTAAAGGATTTGAATTTGTCAGGAAGGGATTTTAAAATTTTACATATTAGTAAAATATCTTTATTATCAGCAGGTTGCTTATCAATTTCCCCTCGCAACTGTTTCCATGCATTGGAAATTCTAGTAATGAATGTAACAGCGTCATCATCTGGCAACCACTTACTTTCAAAAAATTTATTATACAAATCAAATATTCTGTCTTCTGAAAATGTATCAAAAAGTTGACAAAGTCCCAACCACATATCTCTACTAGACTCATGACGTCTTACTTTTTCAAACATCTCCTCTGTCATGTTATTGGACATAACTAGTAGTGCCTGGTTGTCAATTTTATTAAATGTAGCTAAAGCTGCTTCATAAGCCTTCACAGCATTGTTATCAGTTTTATCAGGGTCTAAAGGACACGTGTACGTTCCATCTATTATTTCTATTGCCCTCGATATCATTTTCAATCCCATTCTTATTTTCACCTTCCAGTTTTCCCAGTTGCTCTTCCCTTCTAACAGAGCAATCTGAGGAATCATGATTGATTTGGACTCCATAATTAAGAGAAAAAAAAAACGTACCTCAGAGCACTAACGTCTTTTCAAATCTTCATTTGGGTATATCCTTTTAACTTCATGCTGGGCCCATAACCTGTTTATGTAATTTGAAAAGAATTACCCACTGATGCAATTTTATACTTTTAATGAACACAACATTAATTAGCGGTATCACAATGTACAGCAAACTAAGTTAACCATAATTCTATATCACTCACAGAGGTTACTACTGTTAACACACAGAGGTTCGCGAGGTTATAATAGAGTGAACAGAAAAATATCGATTTTACAATGAAATAATGTTTATACTTCAACAGCATTGACTCAATATTTTTGTTTTATTTACTTAATTAATCTATGTTGTTTGATTTACTGGAATATGATCAAAATAATTTTAATATTCTGTTTGATTTACTTAATTAATCTATTTTTTTTTATTTACTGGGACATGATTGTAAGCAATTTAAAGTACTTTTGTAAAGATACTTTAAATTGAGGGGGGGTGTAAAAAATAATATTGATGTGGCATTGGCCTCTACTTTGTACTTACATCAAGATCATTATATACATATGTAACATATGGCCTCATTGTAACTAAAACAACTATGGTGGAATACACGAGTTAACCTAGCGTCTGTGTTTTATCTATGTAATCCTAATATATTTCTACACCTAGATACACCACCTATCGCAACATCCATTCATTTACCCAGTGCTCAATTTACAACATATCAAGAAACTGAAGGGCATAAGAATGTGAAATGAACCTAGAAGGATATGGTAACCGAATAAAACATTCTATAGACTTATCTTGCTTTAAACTCCTCAATAATACTACCCTTCAACACGCCAGGACATGCTTTTGACTTATAATCACTCATTACATAATTTCCTTATGGGCAAAACATTATTGAAATAGACCTCGAAGTTTCATAAATTTCCTCAAAGCTAAACAAGCAACATTTTATGAGTATATTATGCTTTCTTTCTTAATAATAACATCACAAAATTAGCTATAAATAGTTATTATTGTTTATAAATTAAATTTGCAACATCAACAATAACCAGGGAAATACATTATAATAATAAATTTAGGAATTTTTTAATTAGGAAATATAATTTAGGATTAAATTATAAATAAGGAAATTTTAATAATAAACAGTGCTGTTCCCTAATAATTCAACCAACAAATTTACTTATCATAAAAATAAAAATATACGAACCTTTTTTGATTGCAACTGCTCTCAGCTACAAACTAATCTACTATACCCATTTCTTCCTTAACAATCTCAATCCAAAGGTTTTAATCACAAGCCTTTCTTTGGCTCCTAAATATTACATACCCACGTAATTTTCGCTATCATGAAATCCCACACGAAATTTTGTTCAGCGTCACTGCTATACTTCCTTCCCTACTTCACATTTATGAATTTTCTCAGCAGATTTCCTCCTGGAAAAAATATTTATCATTCACCTCCTAAACAGGATGTGCAACTTTACTGCTCTAAATGACCACCGTCCTATCTTCTTCCCAATCTACACAACCTCTAAACGATTTATTCAATGAAAAATCTCCACTTCCATTGAAAGTATTCTCAATCCATTTCCTCTGTCCCCTCAATGCCTGATGATTCTTTTAAGCTCTCTTTTCTTGTCCATACTTACTCCCTTTGTAATTTTATCTATTCTTCATCATGCTTCTTACCTCCCAGTTTTTAAATTCCCATTTTCATCAATATCTTCTTTCGTCACAATCTATGACTATATAACTAGTTTGAGTGAGTGCTGTCCCATCGATAAGTGTAAACGCCGGGAAGACCGACTGCGTAATCTTCTCCCTCCAAACGGGGTAAAAGCCTTGCCAAAATCATATAGTATAGCAGGGCAAGAGGAATCACCAGCTTTCTCAATGTATCTGGGTATAAAAATGGATAGGCATCTCCATTTCTCTACTCATTTTAGTAATAAAATAGAAAATTTACGTCACAGGTCTTACCGGCTTTTGCACTTGCTAACTTCACCCAACCAGTCGCTTCGTCTCAAACTGATGATCTATAGATGTGTCCTCCGGCCAGCTCTGCTGTACGGTGCCCCGCTATTTATTCACTTGACTGACAATACAGCCAAATGTCTCCAACATTTCCAGAATCATGCGAAAAGTGGTCCGACATACCACTCGAGAGAGGTTGAAGAACGCAGACATGCACCAGTTGCTTTGTGTGTCGTCGGTAGGTGAGTTCATCTGCCGAAGACAGATCACGTATTTTGACTCGTTGCAGTACCTAACCAACCCAGTGTTTAACACTATGACCCCACCACCCCTCCCGCATCGATGGCAACAGACTGTCGGGAAAAAATTAGATTAAGAATTAGTATGTAAGTTTTAAGTCTGACCCTTTATTAGTGAGTTGTTGATCTACCTTTATTAGTCACTTCAGTCCAGTCACGTATAATATGTATCATACTTGTTTATTCCATTATATAATTTTTATAAAATAACAGAACCTGTATATAATGTAGTTAAAATAATTTGTAAATAGATTCACCTTAGGATCTATAATTGTATATAATGATCTGTAAATTTAAAATGATTATGAAGAAAAAATAAATGAACGATGTCCCACTGTCAACAAGATTCTGCCTATAATATTTAATTGGTTTGTTTGGTATAAATTATTTATTTATTTCTTCTTTTATAAAAATAATCATTTAAAACATTTGTAATCCTAATTGTATCCCCTCCCACGTATTCTTGTATATTGTAGCATACTTTCATCTAATTTAAATAATTTATTTAGTCAAATTGCCCTTGATCGAGCTCCATTTTAGATATAGCGTTCGAAAAAATAATAATTAATCTAATTTAAAAGAATGGTAATAAAAACTCAACTCCCTTTTCGGAAAGTATTTTTGATGTTGCGTACTTACATGTAATTAATATAAATGAATACAACGTCTTTTTCAGTAAGTCTCTAGTTAAAGTATCTACCACTATACGTGTACATTATTGGAATGAAATGTATTCAAAGATTCGACAATCTTAATTGTGCAATAATTACAATCTGCCTTTTATAAGGCAATAATAATACAGATAAATGATCTCATTCATACCATATTTACAGTCATCATTCACTCGCTCATTCATACAATAGGACATGATTGGAGAAACTGGCCATTGCCAGGACTCCCACTGTCACGCGATTACAGCAGGTCACGAGGCCACTGCCGTTTCAGTCTCCAAGGAGGATTATAGGGATGAGTGGCGCAGTGCAAAGACTGTGCTACAGGATTAGGGTGGCTGGAAAGGGTACTGTGGAATTTCATAAACTTGGAAGGGATGAGTTCTAGAATGTAGGGTATATTAAGGTCGTTATGAAGGGTTTTGTTTCTGACATAATAAGGGGCATTTACTATTGTTCTCAGGACTTTTGATTGAAAGGATTGGATACGCTTGATGTTCGACTTTTTGGTGTCCCCCATAGCTCTATTCCGTATGTCCAGATTGGTTTAGGTATAACTTTGTAGATTAGTAGTTTATTTTCTATTGAGAGATGGGATGTCCTTTGAAGTAGTCTGTACAGTTGTCCAAAGCGTCTGTTTAGTTCTTGTCTTTTTAGTCTCGTATGTGGGTTCCAGGTCAGCCGTGTCGAGATGGAAGCCTAAGTACCGTACTGTCTCGGTTACAGGGAGAGGAATAGAATTAAAATAAACTAGTGGACAAGTCTTGCGACAAAGGGTGAAGGTAATGTGGGAGCATTTTCTTCAATAACTTTGATCCGCCATTGATTGCACCAATACTCGATCTCGTCAAGGTGTTTTTGAAGGTTATGGGATGCTATGTCGGGGTCTGGGTGGGATGACAAGATTGAAGTGTCATCTGCAAATGTGGCTAAGAAGGTATTGGCAGTAGAGGGGACATCAGCGGTGTATAGGTTATAGAGGATGGGGCCTAGGACACTGCCCTGCGGAACTCCTGCATTTATGGGATAGTAGTTAGAGTATTCTAAACCACAGCGGACTTGGAAGAAGCGGTTTGAAAGGTAGGACTGTAGAATTAGGAAAAGGGTCTGTGGTAAATGTCTTTTGAGCTTGTAGAGCAAACCTGCATGTCAAACCCAAATTATTCAAAGATTACTCACAAATACCGTTTTATTCGTTATTTGTCATTTGTTTGTTATTTGTTATTCGTTCATATATGTTCACGGCTACGGCTTCGGGACTTGTTATATTTGTAATTATATGCTCCTTAAACTTAATGTAATGATATATTATCATTGCTACACCACCAGACGATAGATTTTCTATCATTGCGTACAGTTCTTTATACGAGCTGAATTTAATTATTTCTGAAACGTGGGTTTCGGATATACCTGAAATATCAATATTATTATCTACTAAAAACAGTTTGAATTCGTTCCTTTGGCTGGTGAAACCATGAGCATTCCAACTTTTTTCCAATAGGTTTAATTTACAAAATTCAATCGTCATCTAAGTATTTAAAGCTACTAGTGAACAGTTTCAACTCCGTGGAACAATTGTGTTGAATCGAATGGATTCTAGAGGTGTTATCGATATCTGATGGGCTACTGTTAACATTAAAGTCCATTGTCAAAACAGGACGTGACTAATGAAGTAAAACACGTTATAATTTGTGGCGAATAAGGTTTATCTGCTTCAGTTATCATTTTGGCGATGAAAGAAAGGAGGTTTTCGGTAGTAGGTTCAGTGTGATCAAAGTTTACCGGTTTTGTAGCAGCCGCGTAAGATAGATTTGATGTTACATATCTAAGTTGATGTTTCCTAATTTAAATAATCTTTGTAGAGGAGAGTCTTTTAAAAGAAAAGAAAGAAAAGCTTTATTATAAAGTACAATCAAAGCGCTGCTATATACAAATATTAAGAGATCAGTAAGAACATACTGGGTGGGATGTCTAGGCACGAGTGTGGTCTGAGGCTAAAGAAAACGGTAGATTCTGGGAATAGGGAGTTAGGGAAGTAAGGAGGGTTGCTTACTTGAAAGTAGATATAATAGGCGGGTTGAGTAAGAGTAACGAGGTGATGACCTTGAAGGGTGACGTATCACGTTATCTTATGACCTTGAGGTGATTGCCCGTCCTCTGCCAGGCGAGGGGGGTGTAATTTCTGGGAATGGGTGTGAAATTTCGGGGAATTGCTGCGTCATGGGGGGGGGGGTGATAAGAGTTTATAAGTGTGCCAGGAGCCTCCAGATGGTGGATCTGGCGACGTCGGATGGGAGATCTGGCAACATTGCATGGGGTGTGAGTCACTGTGACTCACTTAGTTCAGTCAGCTGGGGGGCTCGCCCCTGTGACGTAGGCCATTCAGTGATAAGACCATTCATAGTTCTCCTGTGACGTAGCGATGCACAGCAATGGGTCTAGTCCATTGATGTGTCCCATTCAAGGTTCCCGCCCAAGCGCGGGTCTCTCATGGGTCAGGCTATTTCTTGGGATCGTCTGTGTGTCCTTGTGACGTACATAGGGAGGTGTCTCGTTGGGAGGTGTCTCGTTGGGAGGTGATAAGAGTTGATGAGTGTGTCTTTAATGACCCCTGAGCTTTACTCAATATATATTCATGCATAATGTCGTCGTATGCATTCAGAATGAAATTAGTCACACAAGAACAACGTTTTTCCACTATCAACTTTTCTCCAGTTAAAGTTGATTCAGAAGGGAGACATAGGACATAGACTTAGAGAGGCATTATTACCAAACACCATTCGAGCATTTGCGGACCTAGTGGTTGTGGAAAGACTAATATTATTATTGCACTTTTATTAAATCCAAATGGTTTAAAATTTAAAAATGTTTATCTTTTTGGAAAAACATTACATCAACCTAAATACCAGTATTTAAAGAGTGTCATAAATCTTGTTCCTGAAATAGGATTATATGAATTTGAAGATACAAATGAATTGCCCCAGGAAGTTGAATCCAATTCGGTGTGTATATTCGATGACGTCACTATGGAAAATCAAGATGTAATTAAACGATACTTTAGTTATGGTCGTCATATGAACTTTGATTGTTTTTATTTAACACAAAGTTATGTTTGTATCCCAAGACACCTTATCAGATGTAACATTAACTTTTTAATGGTATTTCCTCAAGATGAATTAAATTTGAAACATATTTACGAGGAGCACGTGAGTACTCCTGATTTAAGTTTCACACTTTTAAAAGAGATGTGTTCATTATGTTGGAAAGAGCCTTTTAATTACCTTGTAATTGACAAGAGTAGGAATCTGAATAATGGACGTTTTCGAAAAGGAATCGATAAATTCATTGTGGATATATAAAGGGCATTGCGTGGTAGTGATTGTCATTAACAATCATGGACCCAAAAGTCACTCGTGAGATTATAAAAACTAGTGAGATTTTGAAAAACAAATTTCGATCATTCAAGCGTACTGTCCAGGATGTTGAAAAAGGTCGACAAGAATTTTTTACTCCCGTGCTCCATCCACTAGAAGACATTAAACAATCAGTAAAGTTGTCCCAGACCACCCCCGCAGTGACACCAAGAAAAGTAAAAAGGAGAGATACTAATGTTGAGGACGAATCACCTGATAAAAGCGAGATAGAGGCTTCTAGTATTTACAGGAAATTAACATTATTGCCAAAAACAATGTCTCACTACAAAAGAGCTACATCAGTTTCATCCGCTGATACAAAAACTACTAGTACTGTGCAAACGCCATTATCTCACTTAGCGGTTCCCGCTCATGAGTTCATATCACCAGAAGTAGATGAGGGCAAATATGAGATAGATGAAGCGCTATCTGAAAAAGTTAAAGAATATGCTCAAACTCCAAAGGGAGAAGCAGAATTTAAAGAGCACCTCGCCACATTTGGAAATCTACAGAGAGAATACTTGGATAAGATGTTGAAAGGTGATAAAACACATGACTCTCGTTACGGCATTAGAGTCATGCCTTCTGGGGGATTAGCCATTGGTGGCTCGACTGATGTTCAGCTTTTCGCAAACAGTGATGATATGTGTTGGATATTAATTATTATTTACTATTTGTGATTAATTGTTTAGTGACTTTGATGTTTATCGTTTCTTGGCAACACTGTCAAATTGCCGCCATATGTTTTTTCTGTGTAACCTTCCAGATTGTATTTTGTTTATTGCTCAATACAGTTAGTTGTTTAAATTGGCCTTTTTAGTTTTGTTTAATAACCCGATTTTCAACAGGTTATGGGCCCAGGCCGTTTCTAACTGTATTTGTGGACATTAGCCGTCGTGTCAAGTTTGTGAACCGTGTCCACACCTGATCGCGTTTTTTTTTTCGGACTTCTTGCTTGTTATTTTATACGAGGACTTTTCGCCTGTTACCTTTTGAGATGGAAACACAACTTATGTTGAGAGGTGCCTCAAATTGGGAAGTTTGGAGGTTCCGAACTGTGATTATATTGAAGGCTAAAGGCACCTACGAAGTATGCATCGATGAAACGAAGCCGACGGATGAGAAGCTTTTAAAAGAATGGACTCTAAAAGATCGTTTGGCTCAAGAAATTATAACATCGAGAGTGGATGAGAGTCAACTGCGGTATTTACTTTCATGTGAGACGGCGTTCGCAATTTGGAAAAAGCTTTTAACTGTGTTTGATAAAAAGTCAGAGGTTAGTTTGCATCTTTTACAACAGCAATTTTTTGCGTACAAATACGAAAATCAGGGAATTTCGCATCACATATCTAGACTGGAGGATATGGTTTCAAAAATTAAAATATTAGGGGAGGAAATTTCTGAAAAAATGTTAATGACTAAAATTCTTATATCATTACCCCCTGAGTTTGATTATTTTATTCCTGCCTGGGAATCGTCAGATAACAAAAATTTAAATGAGCTTATGTCACGTCTTTTAATTGAAGAGGAAAGATTAACTTCTCGTAGCAGTGATAAAGCAGATAGTGATGCTGCATTCTCTTCAAGATCAAAGCACTTAAGGTGTACCATCTGTTATAAACTTGGTCATGATAAATCAAAATGTTTTAAGAATAAGTCAAACTCTAATACTATCAATTCTGTAAAACCTAAAACTTGCTTTTATTGTAAAAAGGCAGGGCACTTTATAAAGGACTGCCAAGCTCTAAATAAAAAGGAAGGGAAAAATGTTGAAAGGCATGCGTATATGGCATTAGGCAATGAGAATATAAAATCTAGTCATTTTTGGATTGTTGACAGTGGTTCGACTGAACATATGACTCCTGAATGTCATGTTTTTGATTTTATTAACCCAGTGTCAAGAACAGTAAAAATTAGTGACGGATCTTGTCTGGAGGCTGCAGGTATAGGTGATATTTCAGTTCAGATGTTCGATGGAACAGAATGGGTCCCCGGAATATTGAAAAACTTTCTTTTTGTTCCCGAATTAAAAGTGAGTTTATTTTCTGTAAGTTCCACCGTTGATAAGGGCCATACATTTGAAATTGTTGGTGAATCCTGCAGAATACTCGATAGAAACAATAAATGTTGGGCTGTGGGCACTAGGGACGGAATGATATATAAAATGCAAGTAAAGCATGATAACATGTCCTCTGCTCATTCAAATAATACTGTCTCCACACTGTTCGACTGGCACATCAAAAGGCCATCTCGTTTTCAGGATTATGACGCTGCAGCTAATTTCTGTGACTCTGAAGACATTACTCTTGCTGAGGCTGTTAGCGATCCAGGATGGAAAAGTGCAATGCAGGAGGAAATGGATGCATTGCGGAAAAACGCTACCTGGACCTTAGTGGATTTACCTATGGAAAAGAAACCTCTTACATGCAAGTGGGTTTTTAGGAAGAAATGTTCTGACAACAGAGAAAAGAAGAAAGCCAGGCTCGTAGTGAGAGGTTTTGAACAAAAACAAGGCGTTGACTTTACTGAGACATTCAGCCCTGTAGCCAGCTATGAAAGCATACGTTTTTTAATGGTTTTGGCAGTAAATCAGAGTTACTTGCTTTATCAGTTTGACGTTAAAACCGCGTTTTTAAATGGAGAGTTGAATGAAGAGCTGTATATGCTGCAACCCGAAGGTTTTCAAGATGGAACAGAAAAGGTATGCAAACTACAGAAGAGTCTCTACGGTTTAAAGCAAGCCCCTCGAAATTGGAACTCAACATTCTCAAAGTTTTTATCAAGCGAAGGATTTGTTTCTTCAGCTGCCGACGAGTGTGTATATGTTAACCCTGGTGAAGACACAATTATTCTTTGTTTATATGTGGATGATGGACTAATTCTCGGAGAGTCAAAAACAGAAATTATGAAACTATTAGAAAAATTGAATAAAAGGTTCGACATTACCTTTGGTGAAGCCAAAAATTATTTAGGAATGCAGATTCTACGTGGAAGCGACTCAATTTTTGTAAGTCAACCTGCTTATGCCTGGAAGATACTATCAAGATTTAAGATGGAACAATGTGACCCCGTGACGACCCCTATGGAACCCCATCAAGAAGAAACAAATCAAGATTGTGCGAAAAATAAACCATATTGAGAGGCAATAGGAAGTCTACTGTACTTATCGAATGTTACTCGACCTGACCTTGCTTATTCGGTTAACTATCTTAGTAGATTCATGGAGAACCCGACAATTGATCATTGGAAGCAACTGAAAAGAATATTCAAGTACTTAAAAGGGACCTCGGATTATGGTTTGCTGTATGAAAAAGGAAGCGACCTACAGATGTACTCGGATGCTGATTTTGCTGGTGATCTCAGTACAAGAAAATCTACTAGCGGCTACCTAATTATGATGTCAGGAGGAGCTGTTGCTTGGGCATCAAGAAAACAAAATTGCACTGCACTTTCCACAGCTGAAGCGGAGTTCATTGCAGCGTGTGAAGCCTTAAAGGAGCTTGTATGGATCGTTCATCTTTATCAGGAGATTGGTATTTATAAGGAGTTGACACCATTTTTCATTGACAATAAAAGTGCTTTATTTATGATTGAAAAGAGTGATGCAAAAGCGTTAAGGCGTACAAAACATGTTAGAGTCAGGTATCATTATTTGTTAGAACAGTTTAACAAAATGTTTTGTTTTAATCATATTAGCTCAGACAAACAAATTAGTGACATTTTAACAAAACCTTTGTGTAAAATTAAATTTGAAACTTTTCGCTCTCTCCTAGGTGTTAAGTGTTTAAAGGACAATAATAATTAAGGAGGAGTGTTGGATATTAATTATTATTTACTATTTGTGATTAATTGTTTAGTGACTTTGATGTTTATCGTTTCTTGGCAACACTGTCAAATTGCCGCCATATGTTTTTTCTGTGTAACCTTCCAGATTGTATTTTGTTTATTGCTCAATACAGTTAGTTGTTTAAATTGGCCTTTTTAGTTTTGTTTAATAACCCGATTTTCAACAATATGTCTATTAACGATGTGGTTTATGAAGGAACACCAGGATTGCTGGAGCTACTCTACTTAAAAAATCCTAAAGATTACACAGAGTACGACTTGGAAAATTATAATAATATTTTACTCTCAAACAATGCTTACAAAAAAGGCTATAGTGAGGAACAGGGAGTATTAGGAAACATAATGACCGAGGGCTGTGCCAGGCGCTAACTCACTTATCACTGATAACCACCATAGAGATTCACCTATCAATACACAATATCCAAAGAGGTTACTCCTGACACACCCCCTCAATTGAAACTTTATATACACAAAAGGAAAAGTAAAGATTCAATTGCAAAGTAACTCAAAATTTACATTTGAAAAAAAAATTAAACAATTAACAATTCTCGAAACTTTTTAAATTTTTCATAGACCAGTGGTTTTGTGAATAAGTCCGCAATATTTTCTTCAGAACTAACATAGTCTATTACAATTTTCTTATTATCTACAAGTTCTTTGGCAAAATGATATTTAATATCAATATGTTTGGCTCTTTTGGAATTTTCTGGATTTTTAATCTGAGCAATAGCACTATTGTTATCAACACTTAATCTAGCACTCACTTCACCACACTTAAACTCACTTATCAAACCGCACAAATTCACCAACTCCTGAGCAGCGATACCAGCAGCAATGTATTCTGCCTCCATGGTTGATAATGCAACACAGGTTTGTTTTCTTGAGTGCCATGCCACCGGGTTGCCAGCCAAGAATGCCACAAAGCCGCGCACACTTCTTCTGGTCTCGATGTCTCCTGCCCAGTCTGCGTCCGAAAAGCCAATCAAGTCTATATCCTCGTTTTTTCTGAAGATAATCCCCTTTTCTTTTGTGTCTTTAAGGTAGCGTAGAACACGCTTTACAGCTTTCCACGTTTGTTGTGTCCCTTTGTCTAAGTAACGTGCCAAGAAGCTGACACAAAATGATAAGTCCGGCCTTGTCATTGTACTTAAATACAACAAGCTGCATACCAAACTCCTGTATGGAATCTTCTCCTCAAGACCTTTGGTTTCCTCAAACCTACAACCAACTTCCATGGGAGTGGTGACCCTTTTGCAATCCTGCATATTATAGTTTTTAAGAAGTTTTTCCACAACATGAGCCTGGGTTACTTTAATTGTATTATTATTTCTTTCAAACTTCATACCCAGAAAGCTAGCCACTTCCATCTCTCTAATGTTGAATTCATCCTTTAATTGGTTGATGAATTCCTGAACACTCTCATCTTCTCCAGCTACCAAACCGTCATCCACATACAATACAAAAAATACTTCCTTTTTGGAATAAAAGCAGAAGTCGTAATTGGACCTCTTGAAACCAATATCAATCATAAAACTATTAAACCTCTCATTCCAAAATTTAGGGGCCTTTTTTAGACCATAAAGGGGTCTATTTAATTTTAATGTTTTAGTAGGTGAGTTTACACCCTTAGGAGTCTTAATGTAAACGGGATAATCAATGTTCCCATTCAGGAAGGCAGTGGGGACATCCACCTGTCTCATTTTCCAGTCTCTCTGGCAAGCAATTGACAATAACACCCTAATTGTTTCAACCCTACATACTGACAACTATGGAGGTGGTGGAGACAGAAGGGGAGGTGGGGGTTATGACCGCCATCAAGGAGGCGGTAACAGGCAGCAAGGTGGAGGGAGAGGAGGTGGCGCTGGAGGAAGCTATAATAGAGATAGCAGGAAAGACAGCCGACCTTACCAGAGCAAGCGAGGAGGGGGTGCCAGTGGAGGAAGTATAGCCAGTTCAGGAGGAGGTGGTGGCCAATGGGGAGGCCAGTATCAGAGTGGTGGAACTGGACAACAAAGTAGTGGTCAATCATGGGGCACTCAGCAACAGCAGAGCTGGCAGCAGCAGCCTCAGCAGCAACAACAGCAGCAGCAGCAGTGGGCTGATTACCAACAGCCACAACAACAACAGCAGCAACAATGGAAAGGTGCCTATAACCAGAGCACCGCTGCAGGTTACCAGCAGCCAGCCGCTGGAAGTAGTGCACAGGCAGGTTATGCCCAGCAAGCAGCAGGCACCCAGGGAGCCTACCCCCAACAGTATGGCAACTGGCAACAATATGGAACCTACGGTGGCTATGGCCAACAAAACTGGGGACAGAACTGGCAGCAATGGTATGGTCAAGGTCAAGGTCAACAAGGCACCTCTGGAGCCACAAGCAGCAGCACAGCCGTTCAAACACCACAGGCAAAATAACTGTAACATTCCTTGAAAAATTTCTGTCAACTTGAATTTTAAGTTGTTGATACTTGGCATTTGTGTCCAAGTAGAATAATTGTATAGAAATTAACTTAAGAAAATTTTTAAGAATTTTAACAAAGTTGAAACAGTTTTTTACATGCATACATATAATATATATTTCATTTACGTTATTTACTGGCATGACTAATTAGTAATGTTTTATTATAAGTTATATTTTTAAATGTATTTTTGAGTTGTATGTAGAAAAGAAATAGAAACTCATTTTACAATCAAAAATGACCGAGGGCTGTGCCAGGCGCTAACTCACTTATCACTGATAACCACCATAGAGATTCACCTATCAATACACAATATCCAAAGAGGTTACTCCTGACAATTAACGATGTGGTTTATGAAGGAACACCAGGATTGCTGGAGCTACTCTACTTAAAAAATCCTAAAGATTACACAGAGTACGACTTGGAAAATTATAATAATATTTTACTCTCAAACAATGCTTACAAAAAAGGCTATAGTGAGGAACAGGGAGTATTAGGAAACAGGTCTGAGAAATATAGAAATATCATATCGAAGTTATTTCCACCTCAAACTTTAAAACCTTGCCCCCCTTCCTCAACATCATTATCAGCTTCGAGCAGGCTAACTTCACTCCGTTCTCACCCTTACAAACGGGGATCTGGTCTTATGAGAGCCAATAAACCTCTGTATGAGTATTGGAACGACCCAAACGAACTAGTCGATCGTCTTAGGCTGTTAATGTCTTCAAGTTATGCAGGGCATGAAGATCATCAAAACGAAATAGAATCGCTAATTGAAGAGCTGCGAGAAGAAAATATAGTATATTAATGTACATATTTTTATAATGAGTTTCAGTACGTAGGTGAGTCTGAGAAGGAATCTGATGCGCTCACACGCGGACATCTTAACAAAATACTCAAAGAGAAGTTATAGATGGATTTAAACATAAAAAGGACTGTTGTAAATGAATTACATAAGCCAGCACGCAAAAAATACCCCAGGCGAAAGGCAGTTTTGAAAGGAATAAATGACTTGTGGCAGATAGATCTAGTAGAGATGATACCTTATTCTCGAGAAAATAAAGGGCACAAATATTTATTGACAGTTATCGACAGTTTTACCAAATATGCTTGGGCCATGCCTCTAAAGCTGAAATCAGCGGACAATGTGACTAAAGCAATGGAGATTGTTATGGATTGTAATGGATATTGTTCGTTCGTGTAGACAAACTCCGAAAAATATTCAAAGCGATCAGGGAAAGGAATTTTACAATTCCAAGTTTAAATCTTTAATGAAACAATACTCTGTTAATCATTATTCCACTTTTTCTAATATGAAAGCTTCCATTGTAGAAAGGTTTAATAGAACATTAAAAGGAAAAATGTGGAAAGCCTTCAGCATGCAAGGAAATTACAAATTTTTAGATATCCTACCTCAAATTTTAAAAATTATAATTCATCATTTCATAGGACTATAGGTATGAGTCCAATTGATGCTCACCATAAAAAAGTAGAAAAATATTTGAAAAATAATGTCTATTCTTCATTGACTATGAGTAAAGTAGTACGAAAGCCGAAATTTGAAGAAGATGATTTTGTCAGAATATCTAAACAAAAATCCATATTTTCAAAAGGATATGTTTTAAATTGGTCAAGTGAAATTTTTAAGATACTCAAGATTCAAAAGACATACCCTTTCACTTACTTACAAGAAGATCTGAAAGGACAAACGATTAGTGGTGCATTCTATGAAGAAGAGCTGCAAAAAGTTAAATATCCAAATATATACCTTGTAGAGAGGGTTTTAAAAAGAAAAGGAAATAAATTAGATGTAAAGTGGTTGGGATTAGAAGAACGTAGCTGGATTGACAGGAAGGATATTGCATAATGTTGTGAAAGAAACAAAACACTTACTCTTATAATAGACATTTATTATTTTTTTACAAAAACTGTATACATTATGTATTGTTACTCTACATTAAAAAAATAAATCTAGTACTTACAAATTGTTGTTCTTTTTAACCTATGCTTATTCTAATCAATTAATAATAATACTACAATTAGACATTAAATTGATTTAAAATCCTTTTTTTTTCAGTTACAATACAAAATTAAATTTAACGGTTGTTTTTTTATTCATCAGGGCTATAGTATGGTCATAAGGGAGTGTTTGCACTCCATCGCTTAATGAACGCCTTTTGTCATCAAATGAGCACAATGACTTTTTATTTATTAGTGAAGTTTGAACGTTATGTTTTTTATATTGAATTATATAAAACGAAGAATATACACATTTACTACTTTCTTTAAGTAAGTGTTTAAGTAATCGTTAAAAGTAAAATCGTCAACAGCTGATTTTTTTATTCCCCTTTGACTTTTTAACCGTTATATCTTTGTTTGTTATGTGAGAATACATTTTAGGTCTCAACCCGACAAATTCCACTATAGGATCTCCAAAGGTTTCATCTTTCAACAGACCAACTATTTTTTTTGTTTTTTGCAGAATGACAGAAATGAGAAGTAGGAAAATTGCTTGTATCAAAATATTTTTGTAACTCTCCAGATATATCAGAATACACATCTTCCGTCCTAATATTGTATAAAAATGAATCGGTGTCTGTATAGCATAAGGTAACATTTTCTATACCATATTTTTTCAAGAAAACATTATAGTGGTAATGATACATCAAAACTTTGTTCAATTCTAGCACGGAGAATCCTACATACAACGGTTTATCAAAAATAATACTGTCTTTTTCCAACTGGACTGCTGTTACATTATCTGCAAATATAATCCTACCTTTAAAATTTGGTTTGTTTACTTGACGAAATAATGATTTTTCATGGGTTACTATTTCCAAATCGATTCTGTTACGCACGTTCTCCATAAATTTACCAAAGCAACTGTTATTCATCAATTTGTAAAAATCTGACTCGAATGTATTTTTTGCAGATGCCCTCATCTTTGAATTAATTTCTATGTATGGTGCCAACCAATTCTTTTGTTTAAACTTTAATACTCTGTGAATTTTTGAAATTTTTACCCCCAGTTGTAAAGCCTGCTTTAAATTCACATAATGTGCTATATAACGTGTTTTGGGTAGCAAAGTCGTTAATAGTTTTTGCATTAGGTGGATTATTTTTTTCAGGTAAAAAAGGTAGTTGAGAATGATTATCATGAATTTCTACGGGGTACTCAATACCAACATCTAGCATATAACCTGTTTCTGAATTGTTTTCCAGATCTAATACATTTACTATTTCATCAGTCCACTCTAATTCGGCATATGGCAGGGGAAGGTTCATGGCATAACCATAAAGATTGTTAACATCTACATATAATAAATAATTACTGGGTTTAGTAGAATTGTACTCACTTAAATATTTATTGTTAGCTTTGGCATAGCGGGAAACGACTTGGCAAATACCTCCCCTTATTCCCTTTTCAAAAAACTGTACCATATCAATATCTTTTATTACATCTAATTTTATTTGAGTATATTTCAACATTGCATTCCACGATAGCTGAGGTAAAGTAAAAAACCATGTTGGATCCAATTGATAAATTTGTAGACAGAGAAGGCGGAAGGTTTCAAAAACTTCGCACAACAGAATTACATCGGTTTGTACATAATAATTCTACATAATTACTTTTAATGTTTTGATTTTAAACGTTTCCCACACACTTTTTGCATGTTCATAGTCTACATCGCTAATGGATTTTTTTGTTAATTCATTAAAAAATGATTTTTTAGAAGGTAGTTGAGTTTCATTTAGACATTCAAACGAATTAAAATAATTGTATGGAAATACGCCTTTCCTTGTAAGTAATTTAATTTTGTTTTCATCATTAATAATACTAGCCATATTTGGAAATATTTCACTAATTGATTGAGGTTGATTTTGTAAATTGTACACTAATGTATTCAAACTCGATGATAGAAATTTAAACGAGTCAACAAATCGTATTTTCGTTCTACATCCTTTAAATTTTATAGTGAAACTTATATAATTTTCAGAATTACTTCCTTAATTATTTCTTCCATCGGAAGAGGATTAGCGTATATTTTATCCGCTTCAACAGCTATAGATTCAAGTTTTTCTAAAAACGCTAGCATACAGTTTTCACCCGTATAGGCAAACGGTTTCTAATCAAACATGTCAGACTTGACCAGAAGTGAAACAGAAAAGGCACGATGCTCATGAACAGCTTTGTTCCAAGATGTTGACGGATGAGGAACAGGCCCCTAAATTGGTATTAAAAGAGATTCAATGTCTGCATAAACTACAATTGGGATAGGTTGTGTATATTCCACATGTTTAAATTCAATTTTATCTTCTTTCGGAAAAACAGATAGAAATTGGTTTATGATTACGACAAAATAATTCATGTTCACGCTTTCGCTCATCACCATTTTTCCCATACTTGTTTACATACGTCTTTGGAAATACGGACAGACATCTACAGTTAAATAATTGAAGACCAAAGGGGCCTTTTTAAAAAGTGGTTTATTAACTAGACAAAACAATACAACTTATATGACAAAGTGATTAAGTAATACGTCAGGGGTACAGTAACGAGATGAATGAGAGCTGGTGAGAGGAAAAGGAGGATTATATAAGGACAGATTAGATTAAGGAGTGCTGACTTAGGCGATGGTGCAGGTGTCAGCTGGGTGTTGACTGTCGGTGTGCGTGTGTCAGCTGCTTCCATAACTTACGACAGATGCTATATGCACATTTGTGCAAAGATATTTGAGAACTTACTAATCGTGAAAGATTTGTGATCAAGCAATAGTGAAAATTTTCCCCATTTTGTGTAAATAATAACTCAAACTTTTTATCATAATTTTCCTTTTTACTAATTCTAATCGGATACACATTATTTTTCTCGTCTAAGCCATTAACATTTATAGACAGATTATTTAAATTTTCAAATCGTTTGATATCCTTAATTGGTGTCGGGAACGATATAGAATCAAAGGAATATGGAGTTTGAATATTTTTGTATGCATTAAAGTCATTTGATCTAATATTATCACTAAGTATAGCTAAACGGAAGCAATCATTAGTATTATTTCTTACATTTATAACACAACGTTTGCCCCGTATTTTTTTAGGTAATTCAATATATTGAGATCCTCCAAAAGGTTTATATTTAGTTAAATGTAGGCAGATATAGTTTGCAGAGGCATACATCCAACCGGAACCTTTTTTTTCAAACTCGTCCTGTTCCTCTAAAATTTTTTCAAAAATTGTTTCAATGTAATTTTGTACTAACATCTATCGTACTAAATTTCGATTTAAAATTAAAATCTGTTCTTTCACTAATAGTATTTTCATTTTTCTTAATGTATGTGCATTCTAACATTATATTTATTTTAAAAATTTTCCATTCGTTAACATAAGAATTTAGTAAATTTACTAAAACCTTTTTTATCGTTTAAAAACTCGTGGGCTAATAATTTTTTATCATCGTTAGGAATGTAAATATCTTCAACCGACTTTCCTAACGAAGCTCTAATTATACTGTTTTCTTGTGCAATCGCCTTCTCACGCATCTGCCTGTCAAACATACTATATTTTCTTTTTTTATTGGGAAAGACCATTGTGCTCGCGTTATGTGTATCATTCCTACTAACCCCACTAGAAGCTTTACAAGTTAATTTATGGCGTTCAAAATTAAACTTTCTATTAATTTCTTTGCCACAGCCTTGACAGTAGAAAAACAACCATTTACATCTGTGTCTTCTATTTGCTATTAATAATCCATATTGATCACATAAATAATTATTTGCGTGGCTTTTACTATTCATTTACTCCTTAACACTAAAAAAAAAAATATACAAAGCCAAAACCAAAATAATAAAAATATAAAAAAATAGCCTTCCTAAATTAAATGCATCAACTATTCGAATTTAATGTCATATGCATTTTTCTTTTTTCCGAGGTATTGAAATTTCAGCTCTCCTAAAAACGAGGATAATCACGTAGCTAATTTAAAAAAAAATACTATATTTATTATATATTTAAATATACTATACCTCTATAGCTTGCTAATTCCTCTTCAGTGAACGCATACATATATCGTTTTGGCAGGAAGGTTCGCACTTTTCCTTCTTCATCATCTTCTATTATGGCCTCAATAGATGGGCCATATTCTGTCTCCTTTTTGCTCAGTTTTATTACCTTGTATGTCCGTCCAATAGTCAATTCACCAATGTTTTTATATACAGGATTAATTTCATTCAATTTTTTAAGGAGAGACATCTAAAAATCATATTATTTGCTTAGCTATTTATTGATGCAAGATAATAATGATATAACAATTCAAAGACTAACTTACTTACAATTGCTGCAAGGAGAACTGAAGCAGCTACGAACAATACACTTATATGGTAATAAGTAATACGTCACCAAACGAGAAATGAGCTCATCTTGAGGAAACCACACATATATAAGACTAGATAGACCCCAGCTGTGGGTGGGGTTTCTGACTATGTTGCAAGACGCAGAGTGCTGGTGATTAAAGTCTTCTGAGAGGCCATGTGGGCTAAAATTACTTAGAACACCCTTCATTAGATACTTGAAGGGTGACGTATCACGTTATCTCGTGACCTTGAGGTGATTGCCCGTCCTCTGCCAGGCGAGGGGGGCTAAAAGACCCCCTCTTTCCATCAAGTTAAAACATGTACTAGACTAATTTCATTCTGAATGCAAACGACGGTATTATGCTTCAGTATATATATAAGTCTGTTCTTCATTTTCTTAGTACAGCATGATTCGTAAAGCTCACAAAGGAACAGGTCTAGTAAACAGTTTTATAAACAAGTTGCCTATTGAATTACATCTTCCGGGCTATCAGTATTGTGGTCCTGGTACGGATCTAGAAAAGCGATGTCGGGGGCGTCACTAGGGGAGTGCCTGATCACTCTAGCCCTGGTGACAAGTGCGGATTGATGTAGTTTATAACATGGACCATTGTTCCATGTCGGCATTTAATATCTGACTCCATTTATGATAGGTATGTGTCCCGACAATACACTATGTTCAAAAGAAAAGGGTACAGAGGTTGCATAAAGGATAAGACCGGTTCAGAGTTCAAGCGGGGCACGGCAGTGTGGTAGGCGCGAGGCATCAGGGGGTCTCAAGACTGTGAGACAGCGTGACGACTCATAGGGCAGCAGAGAGAGAGTAGCCCTCAGCCCTTAATTTCCTGGTCTTAAATTCCATATCCCCTACCTAGTGAAAGGTGGAGTTGGCTGACAGAGGCATGTTTTACGATACCCAGGTGACCAGTTCCTTTTAGTTTTATGACCGTTGGGATAAAAGGGTGTGTTTTTTATGGCTGCTAGGGTCTCACCCTTAGGTTATTTGACAGCCTATAAGTGCCCCTATGTCTGCCCTGGCTAGTCAGGTACCGTTTTATGACGGTGCCCCTCTGTTTACCTGACCTACCGCCATTGCCGCGTGGACCCTGGTTTTTATTACAAGAAGCTTACAAAGATTTACATAATATTATAATACATTATTTGCACCAGAGTATAGGGTGATTTACATATATGTTTGGCGCTCGCTACAAGCGACTAACTAAAGGTGACGTTGGAATAAATCAGCTTGATAAAGCCTGTAAAGATCACGATATAGCTTATAGCAAATATAAAGATATGGATAGTCGTAAGGAAGCGGACAAAATCTTAGCTGGTAATGCTTGGAAAAGAGTTAAAGCTTCAGATTCGTTATGGGGAGAAAAAGCCGCGGCTTGGTTAGTTACAAATGCTATGAAACCGAAAAGAAAAATTGGATCAGGTTTAAAAAAGAAAAAGAAAAATATTAGTTTCATCGACTTAGTTAAGTCGTCAAAGGTAGATGATGTATCATCTATTCTGAAAGCTTCGAAAGTGGCATATAAGAAGGCTAAAATTCATCTATGTGGTAAGGCGAAACCTTGTCCGCCCAGAGTTCTACCGATGCCAAGTGAAGGGAGGCTTTCTACAATTTCTTGTACCGTTGATGGCAGGACTTTCCGGTGTAGGCTCTTTGACTGGAGGAGCCGCAAGTTTAGTGAAATCGATCAATGAGGCTAAAGAAGCCAAGCTAAAATTGGATGAGCGAAAGAGGCATAATTTAGCTATAGAAGTTCAGAAAGTTGGTAACGGACTTTATTTGAAACCCTATAAGAAAGGTTATGGTCTGTTTATAAACCGACAAAAAAGGCCAAGAAAAATATGACTGCCAAATAAACCGTTGACTGATCTCGAATTAAATTATATGGCTAAAGTTTTGAATATTGAAAATTTTTGTGGAGTATTTATGATTGATAGTCTCCCTAAATATCCAAAAAAGCATGAGAAAGCTATTGTAAATTTGCATACAAGTTCAGAACCTAGTTCTCATTGGGTTTGTTATATAAAAAAAGATAATCTTGTGAAATACTTTGATTCGTTTGGTAATTTGAAACCACCACCACAGCTACTTGATTACTTTAAAGGATTACAAATAACTTACTTACAACAGACATCGTTATCAGAAGCGGAATACTCCGATTTGCGGACATCTCTGCTTAGAGTATTTAGCCGACGTTTCTCATAAATTTTGATCATTCACAATCATGAGCTACACAGTAGCGCTTACAGGGGATTCTAGCGTTCTTCATGCGAACTTTTTACCTCCGCTAGAATTAGGATCAAGTTATACCGTTGGCTTATTATCTTTTGACACATATAATACTATTCCTAATGTAAGGAAGGATGGTAACGATAAGTTTTATTTTGGAAATCTGACGATTCAGATACCTGAGGGATCGTATGATATCAGTGCTCTAAATACTTTTCTTTACGAAGAAATTATGCACCAAGACCCGAGAGCTGGGTTTGTACTGCGGGGAAATCACAGTACTTTAAAGATGGAACTTAGAACAACTAAACCGGTTTACTTCAACTTTCCCGATAAGCCACATTCCATTGGCCCACTATTGGGTTTTAATAGTCCAAATCGTGTGATACATCCAGTGAACCGCTATACTGAATCAGATGGAATTGTAAAAATCCTTTCCGAAACACTATTTCGATACATTGTAACATCGCATCAGGGTCTTACGTAAACGGGGAGCCAGATCATAGCATACATCAATTCTTTCCGACTGTTGAACAAGGGTTTAAAATAGTAGAAACCCCGAATCCTGTCATTTACTTTCCTACTAACGTGAGGACTGTGGACAATATTACCATTCGCTTAGTGGATCAGAACGGCGAGCTTATTGACTTTAGGGGAGAAACTGTTACATTGAGAATACATTTGAAGAAGAATGGGGATTGATTTTACCAGAGAGAGTTGTGTGCGAGTTGAAGCCCGTTATAAAAGGAGATGTCATACTCAGTTAAGAATTAGTAAACCAATATCGACGAGACCGAGAAGACTATAATATATTATGGGCAAAAGGAATGGAAAAGTGCAAATTTATAGAAGAGCTCATTGATAAATCAGTCTATGATCTTCATGATTTCAGTTGTCCAAACTTGAAACAATTAGATAATGACCAGATGACTTGTCATTTTCATTTAAACACTTCCTTTGTTTGCCCATTAAATCAAGCTCATCGTCTGGCTACATGGGTTAGAAAAAATTCTGAAGCTGTAGATTTGAAAAAAGAAGAGATAAGAAGGCAAACATTTAAAAACATTGGCTCACCTCATCATCTGCTTTCATAAGCTGGATTTATTCGAGGAGTCAAAGATAGAGTTAAGTGCGTATACTGTGGACTGCTATTTGACAGAAAATCATTAGTCAACCATCTCAGCTACCATAAAAAAAATAGTCCTCAGTGTTTGTGGTTTGAGGAGGAGGGGAATTTATAAATACCTCCTAGTAAAAAAAAACCTGCATTAGTATGATGGATAGAATGGAGTCGGTGATATGTCGTTTGGGAGAGGAAGGTATCGAAACTTTAACTACTGAAGAATTGAGAGTTTTACCTCGATCATTACTTTTGTACCTTTTTGACTACACATTAGACTACATCTGGGACAACTTACCTGAGGAATGGCGAGAGGATGAGGAATTTATCCAGAAACGAAGACTCTCATGCCTCAATGAATATATTAATTATTAATTGTAATATTATATCTATAATTTACTCATGTTTTATTTCAAATAAACCATAGAAATTAAAAAAAAAAAATTTTTATTTACCTTTATTCTCCTTTTTACTTAGGGAAAAGTTAAAAAAAAAACGTATAGACATAACAATTATTTATTGAATATAGTTCAAATTAAAATTTATGTGGCTATTATTACATATTTTCTTTAGTTCATTTAAATTATTAAAAAGGGTATTAGTATTAATATTAAAGTCCATTGATGAAGATTCCACAGGTTCTTCACCTTCTTCATGTTTTTTATAGAGTTCAGCCATCTTGGTTATCAAGTCCAGTGAGTCGTTGATTTTCTTAACTTCTCTATAAAGCTTTGTCACATCATTTTTCATGTATTCAGCTGAAGGGTTGATGGAATCTGGTTAAACATTGCGAAACAAAGAATTACCTGTTCAATCTTCATGATCCTGTTTCTCCCTCTCTTGGAAAATATGCAATTTACATTTTTACATCCTAGTCGGTCTTCAACCTCCACTTTCTTGGGCCTGCTTTGCAAAAGAGACAACACCCTGGAGGGGTGATGGTGTGACGGTGTATTTTTGAGGTCTGGCATGCTATACAACATCGCGCCCATCGAGCCACGTCAGCGTTCATACCCGGCCGAAAAAACCTCTGGCTCATCATTTTCCGACTTGCTCTTACTCCTGGGTGGCTTAGGCTGTGCAGCTGGTCGAAGGTGGATGTTCGAAAGCCCGAAGGCAAGTACGGCCTTGGCTCCCCCAGTGAGGTCTCGCAAATGAGAGAAATGTCGCTGCCGGGGATGTTAACGGGCTCTAGCCTGCATGTGGCGTTCTGTTCCCTGAAGACTGTTAATTCGTGATCTTCTACTTGAGCAGTGTGTAATTTTTGAAAATTTTCTGGTACACAGACGGCTTCTATTCGCAAGAGGGCATCCGCTACGACGTTGTCCTCACCCTTACAATAGCGTATTTCTGTCGTGAATTGAGCTATGTAATTTAGGTATCGCATGCGTCGTGGGCAGGAAGTGTCACTTTGTTGGGCCATGGCGTGTGTGATCGGCTTGTGGTCTGTATAAATGATTACTTCCCGCGCTTCGAGAAGCTGTCGAAAATATTTGACTGCTTCGTAGATAGCTAATAGCTCTCTATCGAAGGTGCTGACTGAGCAGTGTTGAAAGCGCGGATTTAGAAGCCGATTGGCCTTAGAGCGCCTCCCTCCATCTGTTGTAGTGCCGCACCCATAGCTGTGTCGCTGGCGTCAGCGGCTAGGATGAGCTGCCCGTCTGTTGATGGATGAGCAAGATGAGCGGCGTTTGCCAGAGTCCTGCGGGTTTCCTCGAAGGCGCTAGCAGCTTCTTCGGTCCAGTCGATTATGGTACGGTCATTTTTCTTGGCCCCTTGTAGGTAGGCGTTAAGTACCCTCTGGTGTGCCGCTGCGTTAGGTAAGCACCGGCGATAAAAGTTGATCGTGCCGAGAAAACGTCTGAGGTCTCGTATCGTAGTAGGTCGGGGGTAATCTAAGATTACCTGTACTTTAGCTGGCGATGGAACGATGCCCTGGGGTGAGACATGGTACCCTAGGAATCCGACCTCGGGCTGTCCTAGCACGCATTTCGCGATGTTAAGGGTTAGACTATGAGCAGCCAGACGACCGAAGACTGTTTCCAGGTGACATCATCCTTGGAACTTGGTCGGCGATGAATTTCCATTCTTCTGTATCCATATACACTGTAGTTTTCTTGTCGATGACAGCGACAGTGGGCACAAAATCACAAAGACCAACTCGAACTAGTTTACTACAAGTGATGTGGTACTCAGTCACTAGTTCCAATCGTCGTGGACCCTCCATCTTGCTAGCCTTCAACGAGACTAAAAGATTTAACAGAGAGGTGGGGATAGATGAAGTTTTTCTATTCTTTTTACTAGTTGATTTATCTCGTTTTTTTTATTTCATATAAAACTATTTGGGCCTTTAAATGTGCAAGTTCTTGAATAAAACGTGTAAACCTCTTACGCATGTTAGCTGTTTTCATGTTCTTTTTATTATCAACTTCATCTATTATTAACAATGGTAGCTTCTCTAGTTGTTCCAAGTACTCGATAAACGGACAATATTTAGCCCATTTATTGTGATCTACAAAAGGGTCATCATGTACCAACCATTTGTGTAATATTACTCCACAAAAAGGACCCCTTGTTAAGTCTGAATTTTTCAAATAATAAATTCTGCTGATGCAAGCTTGACGGCACTCACCGGTGAAGACCATCCAACAAATGTAGACAGACGATCATTCTCATACCTCAGACTCCAACCTGAGCGCTTAGACATCTTGAACTAATTGAAAGAACAGATGCCCTGAGATTAAAGACACATTTTACCTCCACCCACATTAATACCATACTTCAACTGACCCATGCAAAAGCCGCGCTTGGGCGGGAATCATGAATAGGACAGATCAATGGACTGGCTACAGCTGTGCTACGTCACAGGTACGTCACAGGGGAACTGTAATGGTCTTATCACTGAATGGCCTACGTCACAGGGGCGAGCCCCCCAGCTGACAGCACTAAGTGAGTCACAGTGACTCACACCCCTTGCGATGTTGCCAGATCTCCCATCCAACGTTGCCAGATCCACCATATGGAGGCTCCTGGCACACTTATAAACTCTTATCACCCCCCCCCCATGACGCACCAATTCCCCGAAATTTCACACCCGTTCCCAGAAATTACACCCCCCTCACCTGGCAGAGGACGGGCAATCACCTCAAGGTCACGAGATAACGTGATACTTCACCTTTCAAGGTCATCACCTCGTTACTCTTACTCAACCCGCCTATTATATCTACTCTTGAAAATAACAGAAACCCTCAATGACTTCCATGAAGTCACGAGGCAGGTATACAGTTCTGCTCAAGCCCCTTCTACTTGTTCTTAGCATTATAAGACTCTAGATGGTTAATCTGCTGCAGGAAGATTACTAACTCCCGACGGCATTGAATGTAAATGTTGTGGCCACCTCTTAATCACAAATAATTATAAGTCACCCTCTTCTCGTATCAGACCTTGTATTTATATCATCAAATAATATCAGAAAATATGTACCTATTTTTCATTATCTTAATTAAGATATGACGTAGATTTTAAGATAGTTTAATTAAGATTATGACGTCAGTGAGATTAGGGGGAGGAGTCAGTAGAGTGGGGCCCATCCCCACTTCCTCTCTAGCCGCCTGGAGGGAATGTCCCCCCACCAGGCGAGCCAGCTATATAAGCCCGAGCCCCTGAGTCAGAGCTCACTGGCCGACCATTACGCTAGGGACATTACGGCTAGGACGGGATACTACCACATGCCTCCTCCGGTAGATTCTTAACAGAACCACATGCTTGTATCACCGAAACAGCTCAAGGCGATTCTTTGCCGGTGTCAGGGAAACCGAACACCAGGGTACTTTGTGGGACTTTCCTGACACATGGAAACAAGCCATCTTGTACCCATTACTAAAGCCAGCCAAGAGTGGAGATCACCCAGCCCACTACCGCCCGATCAGCCTGTTACCTCAGATGGGAAAATTTTTTGAGAAGATTCTTTTGAATTATCTCAAAGATTAATGCTCGGAAAACGACATCATTCCACCAGAACAGACTGGATTCCAATCCAGTATGAGCACAGAGCACCCCCTTCTGAAGGTACAGTCAGAAGCTAGCCATAATATGAATAGAAACATAGCCACGGCTATGATTTCCATTGATTGCATCCAAGCGTTCAATTCAGTGTCTGACGGGACACTGTATCAAATGCTCTACGACCGGGAATGCCCGGAACAACTCTATTCAATTCTGTCTTGCTTCCTGAAAAACAGATCGTTGCGAGTGCGGGTGGGTGATAGCTTCTCCGAAGCTGTGTCACTGACCTGTGGAGTACCCCAAGTAGCCGTCTTATCCCCTGTACTATTCAACGTATACACGTCTGTGATCGTCGGAGCCCATTACAAAAATACCACAGTTACTGTTTTCGCAGATGACATAGCGGTGTACAGTAGCAGCATGAGTGCCAAGGTAGCTCTAATACAGGCTGAAGTAGCCTGTAACCAGATCAGTGAGAGATTAGGGAGACTCAATATCTCTGTAAACGCGGGTAAGACTGACTGCGTAATTTTCTCTTTCCAAAAGGTAAAAAGCCCACTACCTACTAGCTACATAGTAGGAACGGAGGAAAATTCACCAGCCAACAACCTAGTATATCTGGGAATCAAAATGGACAGACACCTCCATTTTAGTAACCATTTTACGAAGAAGTCTCGCCGGCTCACGCACTTATTGACTTCTCCCAATCTATCACTGCGTCTTGATCTAAAAGAGTATACTCAGGCCTACTCTGCTGTATGGTGCACCACATTTTCGTTATCTGACGTATACGACAGCTCGGCGACTCCAACAATTCCAAAACTGTATACTAATGAAAGTGGTCAGAGGTACTTCATTCGAGCAGCGGAGCAACAGTGAGCTTCACGAGATCTTTGAGATGCCTACGGTGGATGAGGTCATCCAACGTAGACATATCAAATTTTTCGACTCCCTGCAATACTTGACAAACACGGTGTTTATCACGATAACCCCCACTCCGTTCCCCCATCGATGGCAGGACACTGTCGCGGCTGGAACGCTTTAGTCTTAGGTTCTAGGTTTAGGTTTTAGTGTTAGTGTTTTCCACGGTCGCAAGCTGAAGGTGAGCCTCATCACCTAATGAGTGTATGTGTATTGGACTTATTAACAGCAATCTGAAAGTATTATATTTTATGCACTCGTTAATATGCATCTGCGAATGCAGCACAAGGAGACAGCTGTATTTCCAAATTTATTTATTTATTTTTGTCATTGTATATATATTATCAATATAGAGGTTTTGAAAGAAAAAAAAAAAAAAAAAAATCAGAGCTCAGAAAGAAAACAACCGGGACCTTGAACACTTGGAATTCGTGGTCATTCCAAGACTACATAAACTACCTATAAACCTACCCTGTACCTCTTCTCCTGTACACAGTGCATTGTCGGAGCACACACAAAGCGAATTAGGCTGCCCCGCCAACTAGGTCGACAGCCAGGGTGAAAGACCATAGGTCACCAACTCTATCTCTTCCTGGGCGCTCGCTTGACGGGGTCTAAGAGGTTTTAGCGACCCTAGCCCGCGGTGGGCGTCTCCTCACCACTTTGGGGATACTCAGGTATAAACTGAGACCCTAGTGACGACCCGACAGTAAAGCTATTTTATTTATAATTCCTTGATATTGTCTACAGCCTTTGTAACTTGCTATATGGTTCTGTTGACTGTTCACTCAAAATGGTTAGTCGGTGAATTTCAGTGAGCATTTAAAAAAGTATTGGGTTTTTTTACGCAACGTTGCTTCAATGTTGGCTGAAGATAGCAGTAATTTTAATATGAACTATCCGATGGCAGTTTCTGCACATGCTTCGGTTCATGGTTTATAACTTCGTGAAACAAATTATTTAACACAAATATGTTTTTCCCTTCTCGGATAATATCACCAGTCACAAAGCAAAGAGGCGTAAGCATTCGGTATACAGGTATTGTATAAAGAGATAGTCAGAAAGATTTTCAGTAATACCATGTGTTCTGCTATCTGTTGGTTTTCTTTTTGATGTATTGAAGAAGTGCTGAGATACAACTACGTTACGTGGAGGGCCATAATTTACCTGAAGTGGTTTTTAGTACGTTATATGTTAACTGGTGGATTGGGGATTGGGGTTAACTGAGGTCCTAAAAAGGAAGATAAGTTGTTGTATTGAACAACCCCAATAGATTCAGATAAAAGTTGTGTTTTTTTTTTATCAGTGACAGCGAGTTTTGTAATGTCTTGTTTCCTGTCAAAGCTCTCAAATGATTGCATATCAAACGTTAAACAACTTTTCGATTCTAAGATAAAGACTTTGAGGTGTCCGAAAACTTCCCGTATATCTTGTAGGAAAACCCTTGATGAAAGGAGGATCTGCAGGGGCTTGCATCTCGGGAGGATGAGCCCCAAAGCATGGAGCGGAGTTGGCCGGTTCTTCTATAACGGAAGGTGGTGCTGGTCCTACAGGAGGTCTGTGATACAGCTGAAGGTGCGAGAAATTGACTGAACGCAGAAACGTTTTGAACTGTGTTGACTCCATTGGTCACACCACTTATTTCTTGGTCACCAACTTACTGCCATAATAATTAAGAACTGTACAATTAACATTAACGAACACATAGAAATCCAGAACAATAAAAAGTATAAAAAGTGTGACCTGAACGGGATGTACCAAACATTATTGGCAATATCATAACAACTTAACAGTTTTATTCGTTTGGTTTACGAATTTTGGTAACAATTTCAAACAATGTTTTTAGCCCAGAATATACCTGAAATTCATAAAAAAAAAAAGATTAAAACAATTTATAAGACAATCATTGCAATAATTAATATACCTTCTAATAATAAAATATGTGTGTCGGGCACTCACTAGGGGGCTCAGTATACCTGACTATACCCCAAAGTGGTGAGGAGACGCCCGCCGCGGGCTAGGGTCACTACAACCTCTTAGCCCCCGCCCGGCGAGCGCCCAGAAAGAGATAGAGCGGGCGGACCTATGGTCTTTCACCCTGGCCTCCGGCCTAGTCGGCCGGGCAGCTTAATTCGCTTTTATCTGACTCCATAAGATCTTTAGAAGGTGTGTGTGCCCCGACAAAGCACTGTGTTCAGGAGAAGAGGTACAGGGTAGGTTATGGGTAGTTTATGTGGTCTTGGAATGACCACGAATTCACACTCGGTATCTATGGGTAGGCAAAAACCGTCCGGATCCCAAAGGCGAGTGTGAAGCGGAGAGAGGCAGACTGGATTGTCATGGGAGTCCCTGCTGGTCTTATTTGCAGGGGCCAAGGCAACCGTCGTCCACGAGGGAGAGGTCTCTCCCAAGGAGGTTCTAGTTTTAGCGAGACGAAGGCAGAGAATCTCACTAGGAAGGTGTGAGGTCTGACTAAGCCGGGTTAAAACATAGCAGATCAGGAAAGAGAGATGCAGAGGTAGTTGAATGAGAAGTCCATGGTTTGAGTAGAGCAGCGGCGCCAGTGCAGAGAGAGAGAGGAAAGAGTAGTGTTCCAAGTGGAGGTCCGATTAGTTATGCTAATTTTCTGGGAGTCCCAAGCTTATATAGGAGGCCAGCCAGTAGGGTGGGGGTATGTCCCCACCAACGGCTGTCTCCCCCACTACTTCCACCCCCACTCTCACTGACGTCATAACCTTTATTAAACATATGAAAAATAGATACATATTTTCTGATATTGTTTGATAATATAAATACAAGGTCTGATACGAGAAGAGGGTGACTTATAATTATTTGTGATTAAGAGGTGGCCACAATAATGTGTAACTCGCCTCATAAAGTAGTACAGTGATAAGATAGTTTAATCATATGATTAAATACTATCTAATAAATTATTCATTAATTTTTTTTTTTCCTTTTTAGCGCGTAGATAATGCTACACGTGTAACTTGCCGCATAATATATAATTTATACCAAGACACCCCACTTCTGCCTAGTCATTCAACAAATGGTCTAATGGTGTAACCGATCTCTTAATATTTGTATATATACCAGTGTTTTGATTGTTATTCATAATAAAGTTTTTTAAAAGACACTCTTCTACAAGATTATTTAACTGGCATAGCCTAAAAACGAAGTATCATGCACGAAGCCTGCCTCGTCCATGCTTATATCTCTTGCTACCGGACCCAGTCACTTTCCATTAGTGAGTGGCATTCCATCATTACTTATACTATAGTAAATTCAATTATGATGTATGGTGAGTAATCACATCAGTTAAATTAATTTAATTTAACACTTGAAAAATTTCTCACAAGAAACACGTCAAATATAGAATTCCAGAACATAATCTGACCATCAGTCTCTTCTTCTAAGTTCTTCCTAATTCTTCGGCGGTAACAACTTTTCTCTTTTCAAAGCTTGAATTTCAGACTTTAATCTACAATTTCTTCAAGTTTCAGAACCGATTCAACATATGTTAAAATTGATGTAAATGGTCACAAAGTGAAATTTATGGTTGGTACAGGGTCTTCTACAAGTAAGAGGTGTTTTTAAAATGTTTTTCAGGGGTACCCTTGTCAAAGTATCCTGGAAAATTACTTACTAAAAACGGTTTAGATTTACCTATTTGGGAATATTTTCTGGCAGAAATCAGGAGTTCCCTTATTGAGGGCACAACAGTCTGTTAATAAAGCTATTATATAGAGAAACTGGTAAATATAGTCTGCCCTTTTTGGCAGAGAGCCTAGATATCAATAAGAATGAAGTGTCAGCTGGTACAGCTAACAGTCTCAATAGCCACCAAACTATTTTTTTTTTTACAATTCCTTTATTGTGCTAAACTTACAATCTGCCTTGCTAGGCAATAAGTAATTAAGATATACTATCATTCATACCATATTTACATTTCATCATTCACTCGCTCATTCATTCAGGACATGATTAGAGAAACTGGCCATTGCCAGGACTCCCACTGTCACTTGATTATAGCAGGTCACGAGGCCACTGCCGTTTCAGTCTCCGAGGAGGATTATAGGGATGAGTGGCGCAGTGCAATGACTGTGCTACAGGATTAGGGTGGTTGGAAAGGCTACTGTGGAATTTCATAAACTTGGAAGGGATGAGTTCTAGAATGTAGGGTATATTAAGGTCGTTATGAAGGGTTTTGTTGCTAACATAATAAGGGGCATTTACTATTGTTCTCAGGACTTTTGATTGAAAGGATTGGATACGCTTGATGTTCGACTTTTTTGCTGTCCCCCATAGCTCTATTCCGTATGTCCAGATTGGTTTAAGTATAACTTTGTAGATTAGTAGTTTATTTTCTATTGAGAGATGGGATGTCCTTTGAAGTAGTCTGTACAGTTGTCCAAAGCGTCTGTTTAGTTCTTGTCTTTTTAGTCTCGTATGTGGGTTCCAGGTCAGTCGTTTGTCGAGATGGAAGCCTAAGTACCGTACTGTCTCGGATACAGGGAGAGGAATAGAATTAAAATAAACTAGTGGACAAGACTTACCAAAGTATTAACAATGTTACAGTCAAGGAATATTTACTTTTTATTAAGAACTATGAACGATACATATTTGTTTAAATCTAAGTTCAAAAATTATATGTATTGTAATATAAGGGAGTAAAATGGAGAGGGCAAAAATTGTCTTTCGAGAAACTGGACCTAGGCAAGGACGATGGGGGTTAGATTCGGACCAGGAGGGTACAGGAGCCTCCCACTCCTGTTTCCACAGCCAATCGTATTTGAGATTCGATTAAACATTCCTGACAGATCGTAGGGTGGTGGGGCAAGAGAAAAGCCTCCAAGTCCAGTTCAGCTTTGTTTCCACTTAACATGTTCAAGTCTAGCTGCTAAGATGCCGTCATAAACATCCATCACTTTTATTAAAACATACGCTGAATTTGAATTTAGCTTATGCTGGCTTATTAATTTTTTATTAACGGAATTAAACGTTTCTCCTCTTAGATTTGATAAATGTGTACACCACTTCTCATGATAGACGGCGTTTTTTCTTTATATTAAAAAAATTAATGAATCATTTCCATATATTTAGACCTTGTAGCTTCTTAATAGGAAAAAAAAAAAAGGGGGTATTACTCGTGTTCTAAGTGACCGCAATTAATAGCTGAATGACCCCTCGCCGTTTTCAGGGATTTGTTTTACTTTTTTAAGTTAGAAATTCTTTATCATATCAGACATTTTGGTGGTATTGGTCCTACTACTATTTATAATTAATGCCATAGAAAAAATTACTGGGATGATCGATATTGAAACCTAGGAACTCACTAATATTTATTTGGAGGCTCTACTAACAGAGAAAATTATTAATAATCAGAAGCTGCTGTTTTCAAACGCGTGACTGGTTTCTCCTGTCCTAGCCAGAGACATGAAATTTTACACAGAGGTCGAGTATTTGACATATACATAGTCGACATAGAGAGAACATGAATATTATTACAGTCATCATAGTGACCTTATAGAGTGCTAGAGTGCGCGTCTTGCTTTCCTGAGTCTCGTATTAATCTTGTCATAAGAGTTTTATTTTTTATTTTCTCGTGTATGTGTTTTTATGTATGTACCTATGTGATATAGTTAACCATCCACCAGACTCATGTGATATCCTCCAACCCACAATGACAACTACGGATTCAGAAGTGAAAGAAGTTACCACCCCCAAAAAAATTAATTTAGAGGGCACACCACAAAGTCTTTCACCGGAAAAAAACAAAAAACAAGGGTAAATATCACTTAGTAATCACCCCTCTAAAAGTAAGCAACTGATTTGAGGCACTGGCAGAACATGACCTTTCAGTTATTAATTCCACAAATGCTTTGCTGTTCTTGGACTGGACTGTCTAAAAACCGGTGTCATCCACATTATAAAGAGCTGGATGAAATTATTTGTCTTTCACTGTTTTAAGTAAATCAAAATACTTGTTTACGTTACCCTTGTTAATAGCTTGTGCTCTAGCCGTCGAGGTAGACTATGGTTTCCTAAGACTAATATTAGAATTCCAACATTACAAGCTGCTGAGGTGACAAGCTACGGGACGCTTGACTTGGGACAGCTGAATTGGTGTTAGTATCCACGTGATCCCAATACCTGCGAGGAAAAGACTGGACAATCTCTTCGACGCGATGAGCAACTTCAATGCTTCAATGCTTAACCCTGTCAATACCGTTTTGGAGTCGGACCAAAGATAAATGGAATGAGGTGCCAAACGACTGAGACAAGGACTCGGAGTAAGCAACGTGTGAACTAATAATAGCGCACCACAAATTTTCAATTGTGGAAACGTCAACAGCTTAATAGGAGTAACCCTAGTCCGAGCTTTCAACAACTGAACCCAAACATTTTCAGAAACGTCACAATTACGACTATAAATGTCACAACTGTACCCCAACTCAGTGGCATTCGAGAAACCCGAAATGTGACAAGATACACTCTCAAAAGCTCACGTACATGGCTACCCACAGGTAATGCTGATATACAATTGAACCAATTACTGGCAATATTATGAGGAAACCTTTCATCCCAGTCCAAATTAAGACACCAAATGTCTGTATAATATACTTGACAAAGAAGATGACCGGAGAAAGCCAGCCCAATGGATCAAATAATCTTGCTATATTTGACAAAATACGACGCTTACACACCAGCACAGAGTTGCTTTTGCTCCCTCTGGAACTGAAGAGCCCTCTCCTCAGACTCAGCATCTGATATCGTTAGCATGCATATCCTCGCGCAAGGTGCATGATGCTTCAGGAAATCGATCCCATTCGTCATAAGACAACTGAACTTCGAGTCTTGGCAAAATGGCTTTCACAAAACCCATATTCAGGGCCCTCTCGAACCTTATTTGCTGGATCTTCCTAAATCCAAAACTTTTTCATTACAGGATGTAAATTATCAAGCCTAGGAAAGACTTGACCACTAAAGACGCCAAACCAGTATCAGACATGACAGCGCAAGTGTCAGGAAGTGAGCCCATAAGGACATAGCCAAACACCGTGGCGAGAGCAGCAGGGCGAGTTTTTAATAGAGGCTGGTGATCTAACAACACTCTAACAAATACTTTATTCCCTAAGAGTCCGTCTATTGGACCTGCAACATCAAATGAAGGACCAATCAGCTAGCTCGATTCTATCAAATCTAAGCCGCAGATCATCATGGAGGGGCAATGTTGGTAATTGGTTCGTAATGGAAGTCAATATTCTGCTTCAAAGGGTATCGAAGCTTATTGTTCGTCCTAGGTGAAATCACTGACCTCACAACCCCGTAGAGGGCAACGTTGGTGAAGGACCATTCCCAGCCACTGAAACACTAGATTTACAAGGCTAGAAGCCCAATCAACAAACAAATAACTGAGTCAAAAAGACCTATGAGAACCGCTATCTAAAACAGCTCTAAAAGGAACCAAATGCCCAAATGCGTCCCTGATATGCAACATAACATTACCTATAAGAACATTGGCAGCTGGAGAGAACGATCTAGTTTGGATAACTGTGGTTCGACTGAACATCGTTTGACTGAACACTCCCTGAATTTAAAGGTTCCTGCGAGCGACTTGGGCCCTGGACTAGCTAGCTATTTTGAGAGGAGTTATTTGCAGATTTCATAAAATGTAACAAAAAATTATGAGTATTATGAAAAGATTTACAACGATAAGTGGATTCACACTCGCTTACTCTATAATTCGAGCTCAATTAAAATATAAACCAAAATTTTTAACAATGGTGACGATGATTTGGTGACAACTTGAAAAATTTATTAAAATAATTTATCCTATGAGTTTGATAACAAACAGGACAATTGTCAACACGAGTAGGGCCAAGAAGGGACTAAACTTTGTAATATACTTATAATGTAGTGATCAATTAAATTTCAACATGAAGGATATTGTTAGGAAATTACATTAGTTAGGCATGCCTCTTAATGGGACCATTCCCCATTCTGTTCTGTGTAATTATTATGTTATATGTTGTACCCATATAGTATAGACTAGAATAGAAGGGGCATCGGGTCGGATCCCTACACAGTTGAGGCCGCAATTCACTTCCCCCACTTAAACACAACCTAGTCTTGTCCCTGGCTTGCTAAACAGGCCGTTGTTCCACTTGCAGTTAGGAAAAAATAAGAAGGTCTATTACAATTTAACATAAATAATATATTTATTTACAGTTTACACCTGACCGGATTTTTTCTTTGTTTAAATTATCGTTAACGTTTTCCAACTATTAATTCAGTCTAATTTTAAAATAAAGCTGTCCGGTTGATCTTATTAGTAAAACATGATTTTTTTCTACCAAAAAAATGGTTAGTACTATAAAATAACGTTGTTCCCTATACATTGTTTAATTAAACGTGTTACAAAATTCAAATCAGAATTGTTTTTTTGTGTTATGTCTGAACATTTTTTCACGAATTTCTGAAATGGCCACACCGGGTAAAATGAATCCTCCTTGGTCTTTAATTCTAATGATTCCTTTTCGATTTGCTTCCACAATATTTTTTTTTCAAGAGCATCCACGCATCCTTCATAATTCAGCAATAGGTTTAATTTACTATTTTTTTTTTAACTCAGATATGATTGATTTTAATTCGCTATTCCTCTTTTTGTATTGCTTGGTATTCCGCTGCAAATGTGTTATTTGCTTTCTTTTGGTGTTCATTGGAACCTTTGCAGTATGCATCGTTCGGAACAAAGCGTCTAAAGAAGTTTTTTCCACGAAATTGTATCTCTACTTCTTGTAAGTTAGATTGAGAGGTAGCTAATGTTAATGTGACCCTTTTTTGGACTGAAGAACGTGTGTTTGTATTAGCCGAAAATTGTATTTATCTTCGTTCCTAAAAGATAATATATGAAAACGTGACATGTAAATGTCAAACTTTAGAGTAACCAAGTCATTTTACAAAGTATTTTACAAACCTGGCTGATTTTCAGTATTAATTAAATGTTCGGGGGTATAATAAGATATTTATGGAATGGCTTCGTTTTTTTAGTTTTAAATACAATTCTGACCTGTCAAAACAATCTTGTGTGAAGTGTTATGATCACAAATAACTTCGTTTAGATGGTTTCCAATTTTTTTTCTTCACAGAATCCATTTTTTCTTTTCTCATCACCGAAAGGAAATCTGTCAACAGGTGTTGCGTGAAGGGGGATTTCACATGACGGAAACAGGATAGGAAACAAAATTAAACCTCTTTCAAGCGTTTGAGATAATTAAAATAAATTACGTTTAGTATTTAAAAAAATACTAATCAACTAATAATTAAAAAAAAACACTATTATTCTCATTAAAATCCTCAAAGACCTGATTTTATGGTCATTTTTTTTTAAGTAGACTAAATTTTTTCAATTTTTTTTTTTTCCCCCTAAGAAGTTAAACAGGGTTAATTTTATTTGTTACTTCTTCCTTTCCATTATTTACCAGTTCAACCATTGTTCACAAGTGATCTCAAACAGATTTCCGTGTTTGTTGTTATAGTGTCGACTTCTTCACCACGAATAAATGGAAGTTCCCCTCTTCTTGAACCAGAAAATATCTACCTATGTTTCCATAATTTTTAAATAAATACCTTAAAATGCTATACTCGAACCATGGCTTTCTTATTCAACTACCTCTGCTTCTCTCTTTCCTAACCTCGCTATGTTTTAGTCCAGCGTTGTCAGACCCCACACCTTCCTAGTGGGATTCTCTGCCCTCATCTCGCTAAAACTAGCACCTCCTTCGCCGGGGCCCTACAAACTTTACCTGGTAGCGTCTTCCCCGGCGATCCAGTCTGCCTTTCTCCGGTTCACACTCGCCTTTGGGATCCGGACCGTTTTCGCCTACCCTTAGATACCGAGTGTGAATTCGTGGTCATTCCAAGACCACATAAATTACCTATATTACCTACCCTGTTCCTCTTCTTCTGAACATAGTGCATTCTCGGGCCACACACCTTCTATGATCTTATGGAGCCTGCCGACTAGGCCACCAGCAAAGGTCAAATACCACAGGTCCACCCATTTTATCTCTTTCTTGACACTCGTCGGACAGCGGCCGGGTCGTAGTGGCCCTAGCCCGTAGTGGTGTCATTCCCCCCTTCGGGGACATTTCCCGACAGTTGTTTTTGTTTGTTTCTTTTCATGTAAAAACAAACCATTTTTTTAAATAAGTTACTTGGATTTTTCAAATAACGGTTTGAAATTATCCATAGTTGAAAGTTATTTATATTAAAACATTTTAACGAAACATAAAATTAATATCTAAATAAATATATAAATTAACTTAGTGGTGAAGTGTAATGGGAGGTTGTAATGGAGGGAAATTTACTATAAGGTATCACATAAGTCTCATCCTGAAAAGTATGTGGGATAGTCCTGTCCACAGAAACGCTATTGTTAAGGAATCAAAGTACGTATTTGGAATTTATTATCATAGTTACCATGAGAATACCATATTTACTGGTATATTTTATTCATGTCAATTGCCATAAACTTACTTACATCTTCTGCATCTGTACTTTTTTTTAAGCTTAAATCAGTGTTATTATGAGGAGGTGAATTTATTCAAACTGGAATTTATCTTTTTTTATTGTTGACTAAATGTGTAATTTGACTAGTATACAATATTGGCTTGTTAAAACTACCCACAGTTTTCAATCAGAAATTTCCTGTCAGACTGTCTTGTCATTTTTGTTTGGTACTTGAGCCAAATGCGACAGAGCAAGGCATGGTACGTGAATACAGTGAAACAAGTAAAACGTCTAAGTATAACAACTGGAATGCCTCTGAGAACTAGTAGTGTCAATGTAAACGGGAGTGAGTTGAAGGCTCTAGATCCAACCTTCTCCCTCGGCTGTTTGCCGCATCTACCCTAATCTGTATACATGGCCACGTATAGTTGTCAAGTCCCACTGGAAATAAAGGCATTTATATATCTGGAAGAAAGGGGTATCAGGAATGCCTTTCCAGCCTTATCCTGACCTGTTGACAACTGTTACACGTGAGAATTGTTTATTTTGTAGCCTATTCATTGCATTTACTATTCCTGACTAGATTTACATTCACATATATCTATTCAACCCCACACTTTTAACTATTTAATTTATTTTATAATTTATGATTTACTGTATGCTGTATATTTAAATTAATTAAATCGTTGTTACTGTCATTGTATGGAATTTAATAATAATTGTTTTACCTTATTTTGCCTATGTTTTACTTAAGTAATTTCCTAGTACCTTTGTAGCCTTTATAACATTTCATTTATTGATGCTGGATAAGTGAATTGTAATTTTACGTTTCAGTAATAAAAAAAATATATGTTCTTAAGAAAATGTGAAAATGGGGATTATTGTGGCAATTTTAAAATATCTATATTTTCTGTGTACAGACATCTGAAGAAATTTTCTATTTGTAATATCTAAACAAATTGAAAATAAATGAATTTTCAGGGTCACTTATTAATATAGCAACGTTTGTAAATAAAAATTGGAAACTGGAAAGGAAAATTAAACAAGCGCAGAGGAGACGACAGGGAAAATATTTCCAGGGTAGGGGAATTATCCCAGTCGGGAAATTCACTGAGTTGATGGAGATTGAATCAAGCCCTGTCCCCTGACTGCCAGTTGTTCAGTCCAGCTCACAAATATCTGAGCCACTTTTACTTGTTTCCACTAACTCTTAACTGCTGCTCCTATTAATTAGCCACTCTTATCAAAACAGCTTCATCGAAAATTAATTAATGTTTGAGAGGAAAGTCTTTTTTAAAAAGCAAAGCAGTATATACCAGAACAAAGATTAATAGATCAGAGTAACATACTGGTTTTAATGTCTATGGACAAGTGAAGGGTCTGAGGCTAATTTTTTTTTTTTTACCCCTAACTCCTTGGGTAATTATTTTTTTTTAAATAAATACAAAATTGTAATAGGATATAATATGAACTGAGGGTTTCTCCTTTTACTGCAGCTGGGGCTAAAGCTGAGACATGAGAGAGACTGAAGCAAGTTTATTTTCCACGTATTTTATGTATCTTTTTCCTTCCGCTTGTATCGGTAATTAAGCTTATTTATGTAGTATCCATTTTCCAAGGCAAGTGTATACATGTTTGTTTTAATCTTATTTGTAGATAAGTAACATCCGCCCTAATAGAGCAATAAATAATTGATCTCAATCATAACATATTCACTCTTTCATTCGACCCACACTTCTTTACTATACACTCGTATATCCACATTACAACGACATTTATCCACATCCCAGAAATCCTCCGAATTCACCTGCAGAATTGTAACTTTCTCGGAAATTATTATTATTATATATAACTTCTTTATTGTGCTAAAATTACAATCTGGCTTATTAGGATATAAGTAATTGAGATAAATGTTCTCATTCATACCATATTTACAATTCATCATTCACTCGGTTGACGGAAACCAAACTGGTGTGTGGGAAAAAGGTTTTTGGGTTCAACAATTGGAAGTAGACGTTTTAATAGGAGTTTTCAAATATTTTTGAGAGTCCCTATCCTCTCAATTCTGTTTTGATGAGAAAAATGAGGTGTGAAAGTATGGGAAAGATGCAGATCGAATTCTTCCGACCTATCCCTATCTGAAGCCACCCAGGACCCATCATCACGACGGAGTGGGTGTGAAACAGGATGATACATTACAATTTTTTTAGTTACATTCCACAGGGAGTTATCCCTGGTAGTCAGAGGGGAGAGGTGGGGATTGAAAGAATCAGAACGGAAGGATGCCAATTGCCGCTTACCAATCTGCAGTACTGATTGTACTTAGCCACACTATTCTGGAGTGGCGTTTGGATTGGATTAGGTCTTTGAGAGGCTGAAATCATGTAATACCAAAGGAACTATGTGATGAGAAATGGAGTTATGAACAATGACAGTGGTACCTGCATGAGCTCTTCCATCTGGGTGATCAGTTCGATAAGTCTGGTACTGTCGAACAGTAAATGGTCGTTTACTCATAAGTCTTGTTTCGGTAATGAGAGCTACGTCGATGATCTTGTCGTGGAGTAGTGCTGTCTGTTCGTTAGTGTGGGTGCGAACACCATTCGCATTTCATAGGAGAATGGATAAGGAGCCGGAAGGATCCACTTATTGATTTTGTTTAACGGGGATAAGGTAGGAGACAAGATTTGTAAGAAGGGAAATGAGGGGTTCTCTGTAAGGAATGAGGTTAAAAGGCTATGCGAAAAGGAATATGCGAGATGTGTGGTTGGGGATGGGAGCACGTTTGTTATTTGGCGAACTTTGAAACCGAGAGCTGAGAGTTCGTCTTTAATTTCATCAGCTGGTGTGGTCGGATGCATATTTCTGATCACTACCGAGAGAGATCGTTCTTGTTTCAGCTGATATGTATGGAAGTCGGCATTAGTTCTTCTAAATATTCAATTAAGGCCCGATATGTATCGGGCTTATATTATTAAGTTACTTAAGTTAATTATATTATATTAAGTTGCTTGTATTACGGACTCAGGGTTTATAATATATAAACTCTAATTGGGAATGGGAATACAGTGGAATTAAGTGAATCTACATAATCTAAGATGACGAGGGTGAGGGGCAAGACTATAACTCACAACTTCTAATCCAACTACTAATCTGGATCTAGGGAGGAACGGAACTTAATGACATGCCCCTGTACCAAAACCAGTTTAATCATCCAACATCCCCTAACAATGTTAGTATTTTCTCAGAAGGGTATAAACAGCTATGTGTTTCCTTCCCCTCTAGTTGGAATGAAAATCCGTCTAATAAGAAATACATTTCCGTTATCTAGATCAATCCATGTATTTCTACAACTTTTATAAACAGTGTTCCATTTTTTAAATATTTCAACATTAGGTTTAATTTTTGTATTCCATAAAAATAACTTGATATCTATATGTCGTTTTATTCAGCCATATGTTTTATTGTTTTTAATGTAACATTTATTTTCTTTGTTTTCCAAACATAAACCGGTTACCTGACCACTATTGCTATTCATAGAGGACTTCTATTCTATTCTATATTGTGATAAACCTTTAATTTGTTTCTTTTTTTTTAAATATTTGAGCTACAAAAGTCGAATTTCTCAATGAAATTTTGTAGCTGGATTTGTTGTCATTGAACTTGCAGCTATTTGGTGGGGAAGCTGCCAGACATTTGGGAGAAAATTGCTTAAATGATTTTTTTAGTATTTTGCATGAGAAAAATGAATTATTTAATTTAACGTAAACAACTCACCGACGTGATTTCGATTACCCAACTGAAATGACCCTACTGGCAATATACACAGGTGGCTGAAAAGTTTCCAACCTCAACATGAAGATGATAATAATATAAATAAAAGCTAGTGAAATAAAAGCTAAAATAAAAGCTTTGTTAGCTCGGAAACTTTTCAGACCCCTCGTATTGCCAACAGTCCTGGCACATGGTCCGTTATAACAAATATTACCTTTTATTCACTCCATATTAAAGTTTTTAATTACTAGAAAAAATTAAGCTGAAGTAAATTGATGAACTATAGGTTAATAAAAAAAAAAGGTTTGAGGCAGCGTGTAAGCACACGCTGGCCGACGATTACTTTGACACGAGGGAGGGCGAAAGCATTGAAAAAGTTGGCAACTCACCTTCAACTTGTCTTCTGAGCTACTTTAAAGTTGAAAGAAGTCGGCCTTAAGGACCCATCTCCCTTGGGAAAGCAATTTAGAAGAAAAAGTTTAGAAAGAAAAAGACTCCACTAGGAGGGCGGGGGGATTGGAGCTGGTGAGCGTCTCTTGTCTCCAACTCAGCATTGCTGGTCCACGGTGTCACATTTACCCCTCTTCATCCACCCTCTCTCTTTTTTATAGGTATATATTAACAGTAAACATGCTATAAGTTCATTTTAGGGGAACAGGAAAATAATAAACTTTCAAATGCTCCATAAAAACATTGCAGTCGGAGTAAAACTGCGAAGAGACCAAAATGATTTGGATCTCTTAGGCAAAATTATTTATTTAATTTAGCAGTGGGTTTTATTTGTGTGTCTCTTTCCCTACATATAAATAAGTGGATAATTTTGTTTTACGTATAAATTGTATTTCAGTTTTAGTTTAGAGGCACTCTGGCATTTCGGAACTATAGGGAATGCGCCCATGAAATAAAGAATATCTCTCCCCCCCTCTCTCTCTCTCTCACACTCTCTCTCTCTCTCTCTCTCTCTCTCTCTCTCTCTCACAAATACTCTCTTGGATGAATTATAAAAAAGGGATTAACCTTGCTTATTTTGGCTCGATTGGCGTGGCCACAACACCCACGGATACATATTCATGACGTGGACATAACAAGGCCCTCATATATTCGGTAGATACCCATGCTTTAATCAAACCCCTTTCAGTAAAGCGGACTAGCAGGGAAAAATGGAGGCTAACACAAACAACCTGTTTATTTATTCATGCTTTATACTTTCTTATAATTTATACTTTCCACACAAACCAATGAAAGGCTAAATATCCTCTATAGAACTCAAACGACCTCAATAATGATATTACTTTGATAGTTCCATAGTGAAGATTACACATATAACAGTCTTTATCTCTACAAAGTATTTGTTATCTTATATATGTATATCTTATACCACTTTTCTTATTATGCATGGCTTTTAGGTTATAGTGAGGACTCTTATACTGAGTAAAAGTACTCTTACTGCACAAGCAATGTACAGAATTTTGGTATTCCTTATATCCGAAAAGTATTTTTCCTCTCGTATGGTTCACCTTGTGAGGCCTCTTCTAAAGGGGCACCCTACCACGACAATTTGGGGCCAACAGGATTACAAGTATTGGTGAGGAGCAAGAATTTCAGATGCCCTCAGAGAAACTAAATGTTACTAGCCATAGCGAAAATATAGTGACATGGTCTCCTTATTACCAGTCGGGTGCACTAGGATAGTGCTCAGCTATTAAATCCAAGTCTTTTAAACATTTTTTACAACAAATTATGAACAAATTGGTGATTAATGGCTCCTTTTTCTGCATAACGCATAATGCATTGTAAGGAGGGTAGAAAATACAAAAACAATCGTTTTGAAGTTAAAATTACAAACTCAAATAGACTGGACTAGGTGATGGGGCTCTCCTTCTGTTTACCAATTCGGAAAATAAAAACTTACATACTAAAACTTAAAACTAAAGCGTTCCTGCCTCGACTGCGTTCTGCCATCGATAGGGGAACGTACCGGGGGTTATCGTGCTAAATACTGGGTTGTCATGTATTGCAACGAATCAAAGAATTTGATATGTCTACGGTGAATGAATTCATCCACCGTAGGCAGCTCAAAAACCTCGTGAAGCTCACTGTTTCTCCGCTGTTCAAATGTAGTATGTCTTGACCACTTTCATCAGTACGCCGTTTTGAAATTGTTCATGAGCTTGAGGCGCAGTGATAGATTGGGGGAAGTCAATAAATGCGTAAGCTAGTAAGACTTCGTGCGTGTCCGCTTCAACTTCCTCGCAAAATGGTTACTAAAACGGAGATGTCGGTCCATTTTAATGCCCATTTTAAGGTTGTTTGCTGGTGAGTTTTACTGTCTGTTAAACTATGCCCCACAAATTTCCCTGGCTTCGTTCTAGTGGTGCGCTAAGTTTTCCGAGAGCGTGGCTAAAAAAAAATCCTATACCGAGGCTTGTACTCGATAGAGGTAGCACAGTGGAAAGAGCACCAACTAGTGCAGTCTGAGATAAGACTTTGCTTCTTCGAGGACTCCACATATGACTTGTATAGAACAGTAGAGAAAACATCAGTTTTTAAAGAGAAAATGACAAATTTGTGAAGAGAAATGCATATACACTAGGTGATAAATTCATCAATGGAGGTGCTGGGAAAAGTATAGAGTCATAAAATGTCAATTATACAGGGAACTAAAATTACAGATTTTCGTTGCCAAAAATATGTTTTATTTTGCAAAATACAATGTAACGTATTGACAACAAATACACCACTTCTGGCCGTGTAATAAATAAAATAAAAATTCTAAAAACTCATTTTTACTAACTACTTTTCCCAACCCCAAAATTATATAACAAGAATACATCAAATTAACATCAGGAAAACATCAAATCATTATGATTATAACATTAATATTTTATAAGATGGCATTGATGAGTGCTGGGCTCAGACATGCGAGTCCCCAAGGTGGGGCGGAGACGCCCGCCGTGAGCTAGGGTCGCTACAACCTCTAGCCGCCGTCCGGCGAGCGCCAAGAAAGAGATAGAGCGGGTGGACCAATGGTCTTTCACCCTGGCTGCCGACCTAGTCGGTGGGCAGCCTAATTCACTTTGATCTGACTCCAAAAGATCTTTAGAAGGTGTGTGTGCCCTGACAGTGCACTATGTTCAGGAGATGAGGTACAGGGTAGGTTTATAGGTAGTTTATGTGGCCATGGAATGACCACGAATTCACACTCGGTATCTAAGGGTAGGCGAAAACCGTCCGGATCCCAAAGGTGAGTGTGAACCGGAGAGAGGCAGACTGGATTGTCGTGGGAGACACTGCTGGTAAAATTTGCAGGGCCACGGCAACCGTCGTCCACGAGGGAGAGGTCTCTCCCAAGGAGATGCTAGTTTTAGTGAGACGAAGGCAGAGATTCCCACTAGGAAGGTGTGGGGTCTGACAACGCCGGACTAAAACATAGTGAGGTTAGGAGAGAGAGATGCAGAGGTAGTTGAATGAGAAGTCCATGGTTTTGAGTAGAGCAGCAGGCACCAGTGCAGAGAGAGAGGAGAGAGTAGTGTTCCAAGTGACGGTCCGGTTCGTTATGCCCTCTGTTTTTTTTTTTTTTATTTCAAAACTTCAAACAAACAATACAATGTACAAAAAAGAAAAATAACAAAATATTTGGAATACAATTTTCTCCTCTTCCTGCATTTACATGCATTTAGAGGGTTGCATAATATAATAGATTTTTGTTGCAATTAAAAGTACTCAGTCTTATATTTACACTAGGTGATGAGGCTCACCTTCTATTTGACACCGACACCAAACACTAAACACTAGGAACAAAACAAAACAAAACAAAACAAACTAAATCTCTACCTAGAACCTAGGACTAGAGTGTTCCAGCCGCGACAGCGTCCTGCCATCGATGGGGGAACGGAGCGGGGGTTATAGTGTTAAACACCGGGTTTGTTAGATATTGTAATGAGTCGAAAAATTTGATGTGTCTACGCTGGATGAATTCATCCACCGTAGGCAGCTCAAATACCTCATGCAGCTCACTGTTTCTTCGCAGCTCGAATGAAGTACCTCTGACCACTTTCATCAGTATACCGTTTTGGAATTGTTGGAGTTTCTTAGCTGTCGTATACGTCAGATAACGAAATAGCGGTGCACCATACAGCAGAGTAGGCCTGAGTATGCTCTTGTAAATCAGTAGCTTGAGATGCAGTGATAGATTGGGGGAAGTCAATAAGTGCGTAAGCCGGTAAGACTTCATGCGTGTATGCTTCAACTTCTTCGCAAAATGGTTACTAAAATGGAGGTGCCTGTCCATTTTAATTCCCAGATATACTAGGTCGTTGGCTGGTGAATTTTCCTCCGTTCCTACTATGTAACTAGTAGGGAGCGGGCTTTTTCCCTTTTGAAAAGAGAAAATTACACAGTCAGTCTTACCCGCGTTTACAGAGATATTGAGTCTCCCCAATCTCTCACTGATCTGGTTACAGGCTGCTTCAGCCTGTCTTAGAGCTACCTAGGCACTCATGCTGCTACTGTACACCGCTATGTCGTCTGCGAAAGCAGTAACTGATGTATTTTTGTAACGGGCTCCGACAATCTCAGACGTGTATACGTTGAATAGTACAGGGGATAAGACGGCGCTTTGGGGTACTCCACAGGTCAGTGGCACAGCTTCGGAGAAGCTATCACTCACCCGCACCCGCAGCGATCTGTTTTTCAGGAAGCTAGACAGAATTGAATACAGTTGTTCCGGGCATTCCCGGTCGCAGAGCATTTGACACAGTGTCCCGTGAGACACCGAGTCGAATGCTTGGGTGCAATCAATGGAAATCATAGCCGCGGCTATGTTTCTATTCATGTTATGGCTAACTTCTGACTGCACCTTCAGAAGGGGGTGCTCTGCGCTCATACTGGTTTGGAATCCAGTCTTCTCTGGCGGAATGATGTCATGTTCCGAGCAGTAATCTTTGAGATAATTCAAAAGAATTTTCTCAAAGATTTTCCCCATCTGTGGTAGCAGACTGATCGGGCGGTAGTGGGCTGGGTGATCTCCACTCTTGGCTGGCTTTAGTATTGGAAACAAGATGGCTTGTTTCCATGTGTCAGGAAAGTACCGCAATCTTATACAAGAGTTGTATAAGTTTGCTAGTTGTACTATCCCTCTCCTCGGCATTTGTTTGAGCAGCACTGTTTGTATCCCGTCATGCCCTGGTGCTCGGTTTCCCTGACACCGGCGAAGAATCGCCTTGAGCTGCTTCGGTGATACAAACATGTGGTTCTGTTCAGCATCTACCGGAGGAGGCATGTGGTAGTATCCCGTCCTAGCCGTAATATCCCTAGCGTAATGGTCGGCCAGTTTTGTTGCCTGTTGCTCAGCAGTCAGAACATTGTCGCCTTCGTGAAGACGGACAGTGGCTGTCTTGCCTTTTGTAGTCTTCAACAACTTCCAAAACTGTCTGTGATCTCCGTGAGTGCTACGAAGTTTCTCATGCCACTGCGCTGTTTTCCAGAGTTTCATCAAGCCCCGGATTTGCGTTGTGAGAGAATTCACAACGACCTTGGCTTGCTGATCTCTCGTCCTGTACCATCTATTCTTCCAAGTATGGCGCAAGGCAATAATTTTAAGAATGTGGTCTGGAGGTGGTCGCAGAGACGGTGGCATGGGAGTGTACTTCGGGATCGCAGTGCCCTCTGTTTTTTTTTTTTTGTTTTTTTAAACCTCTCTAGTTAGAATTTTAGGATGAGGGAGAAATATAAAATATTTAGGGTGATCGGATCCTTGTACTAGGAGGACCTGCTTGAAGGTGGTGTGAGAGGAGTAAGGAGTGTGGGAATCCTCGGTGGAGGTTGATTGTTACGGTACAGTGGTGAGAGTCCACTGGGAGCTGGGCCTAGAGTCTTCTCTAGGCATGTAGTGCAGTCGTAGTTAGTCTGATATCAGTGAGGGTGCCCCTCAGAGGCTTGTTGTTGGTGGGCCAAGCTCCGTGATGTCAACCATTTCTTTTGCTTTACTCGATCTTGTGAGTTGCCATCGTGCCGGTAGCGGTGATGGTGTCATGTCTCGGAAGAGGGGTTTAGACTGTGCTTCATCGAGTCGAAGAACTTGATGTGACGTCGTCTGATGACTTCGGTGATGGTGGGGAGCTCGAACTTTTCGTGCATGTCGGAAGCCTTCATTTCACGAAAAGGGGTATGCCACAGTGCCGTTCGCAGGATGTTGTTCTGGAAGCTCTGGAGGCGAGTTATGGTGCTGGCATGTAGGAATCTAAAGAGTGGCGTCCCAAGTAGAGCTGGCCTCAGGACTTGTATATGAAGAGTTTCAGTCGAAGGGATATGGCCTGGCTGGTGATGAGATGTTGGAGAGAGTAGTAAGTTCTGCGGACTCGTTTTAATTTCTTTTGCAAGTGTGTGCCGAACGTCATGTGCCTGCCTAGGTTGATGCCTAGGTATCAGATGCTGTCGGCTAATTTACAGTGAGTCCCGTCTATGGTAAAGCTGGGTGGACGCTTCTTTTTCCCATGCTGGAAAGAGAAGATGATCCCCTGAGTCTTGGTTGGGTTCACTTGAATGTGGACAGCTCGCAGCCTGTCGGCGATTAATTGGCTAGCGCCATGTGCCCTCTGTCTGAGGGGCCCGGGCTTATATAGCCGGCTCACCCTGGAGGGGATGGGCCCCCACCAGGCGGCTAGAGAGGAAGTTGGGATGGGCCCCCACTCTACTGACTCCTCCCCCTACTCTCACTGACGTCATAATTTTTATGAACATAAAAAATAGATACATATTTTCTGATATTCATTTGATGATATAGATACAAGATCTGATACGAGAAGAGGGAAACTTATAATTATTTGTGATTATGAGGTGACCACAACAGTCTCCATCCATAGATTTGGCTATTCCAAAAACAAAATTCCATTCTTGAAAACTTCCTCTTTCGTATGGGAGGGAGGTGACGACCATGTGGATTTGGGAGGCCTCTGGACTGTTTGTAAATATTGTACGATTGAGCGAGTGAATGATGAATTGTAAATATGGTATGAATGAGAGCATTTATCTCAATTACTTATTGCCTAATAAAGCAGATTGTAATTTTAACACAATAAAAATTATTTTTGATTCTTGAAAACATTCTCCCGTCAAAGGCCCAGAAGCCTCATCCTTGAGAGTTTCTGGAGAAACTTTCTTGGAACTAATTGTTTATTTTCACCTTGTTTTTATTGTTTCCTATTTGTCATAAAATTCTGCCGTGCGAGAACATTTTTTTATTGATTCATTATTCAAATTATCCTCTACACCAAAATTGTCAATAAATTTATTTTTGGCAAATTTGCCTCACGGATTCCAGAACCATTTTCTATAAATTTTGAAAGATTTTCTTTATTGTTATGTAGGGATGCTACGACTTGTGTAACGATCTCACAGTACAAGAGATCCTATGATTTATCTTTTTCATTATTCTCAGTATCTGGTTTGATCATTTTGATTTAAAGCATATGCTGGGGCAGGTGGTGGTAAGCCTTATTTAAATAAATGGTCAGTAAGCCAATATAATTGTTTATCAAGTTTCTGTATTTTTTCATCAGTCTGAGTCTACCTGACTTGGAACATAGGTTGTCTTCTGTTTGAAGTAACCGTTCTCTTCTATGGTGTTCAGGGAGCTGGGGTTAAATCGTTGGCTAGGGATGTTTCTCTTTTCATTTTGTCTAATTTGTCCAGATAGAGTTTTTTCCAAATGTTGTCGAAACCGCCCTCAAGATTTGTTTGGCTATTATTCTTATGAGGTTGATCGTTCCTCCACTGTATGTGACACCATTGGTGTTGGTTTTGATGTTCGTGTCGTAATTCCTTGAGTCCCTATGTGAGGGAGGATGTTCTTGTTCCCGATATCTTGGGGGGTCATAATGATTTATTTTTCGTTTATTGAATTTATATTTATTTCCCTAAATAATTTCCCTTAGTTTTCCCACATCCTATTTTTTATAAGTTTGAGAGCTAAGGAAAAAAAAAAAATATATATATTTATTGGAAAATTATATACAGTGAGCATTCTCATTTTGGATTTGAGCTCTAGCTTGGTCTAAATTTGCAAACCCCTGTGACACAAGGTACTTTCTGAGGCCATAAGGAATGTGGCTTAAGATGTGAAAAACTATGTATTCTTTCTAGTAGACAAGGTGTGATTTTGTAATTCTATTCTGGAATACAGAAGTGTTCTACTTACGTCTTTTCTCTTGTCGAACTCTAGCGGATGTTCGTGATATCTAGGTTTTGTGTTTAATAATTCTATTTTTAATTGTTCATTTGTTCTCGTCTCCTTAAAGGTGTTTTCTAAATGAGTGGGTAGTTCACTAACGGTTTGAAAGTCAATGTCATATTTTCAGTGCGCACATTATGTTTGGCTTTTCCTCCATATTTTCAGAGTCAGTATGATTCTGTGCCGCTAGTGTGTTGTCACTTCTGCATAATGTCTATGAACTTCCCTAATAGTTATTATGAATTCAACCGATATGTTGAGGGTTCCGTCAAATTCAGGAATGTGTCATTCCCGTGCTTTTCATGTCGCATTGTCTACTCATGTTTGTGCTATGCGCGTGACTTGATAAAATATCACTGTTTGAATTTTTTAAATTATTTAATCCAGACCTGTTTCTGATAATGTATATATATACAAGTCATAAAAATGATAAAATTACAATAATATTTTCTAGGCTCACTTCGATGCTCTGCTTCTCGGATGAGTAGGGAATATGGTAAGAGTCGCTTGTATGGTTAGTTCCCCCTGTGTCGCTGTGTGCTGTCACCCAAAAGTCCTTTGCAATCTGAAAACCTATATGTCGGAACCCGTGCTGGAAGTTGGAGAAAGAGGATCAGTATCAGTTACCTCTGAGTGAAATATCTCACTGCAGACCTGTGTGGAGCTGCCTAATCTTCTCTGTAAAATCAACTATTGCTGACGGGTCCATGTTCTCGGTCGCCAATTAAATGACTGCTCTGGCCACTCTTTTAAAAAAAAGCTTTGTTATGTAACAGATATTGGCCATAACTAGACGACAGGTATTTGCACAATGATGAAGTGGGGGAGGGGCAGCAATTCGTTAAGGGTTTTTTATACTAAACAGGAAAGGAAGTGACGTAATATAAGATGATACGAACTTCTTCCGCAACATTACACAACTATCATATATACAAGTCCCAGTCAGTCTCAGTCCTAGGCAGCTCATTCGAGTCTCAGCCATGAAAACTCATTGTGGTATTCAATCTTGTAAGTAGTCATATATTATAATTTTACAATTTGTGATTTATACGCTATAAAGTTTTTTGTAAGAAGTTCGGAGTAGTGAAAAATATTACTGTCATTAGATAGTTTTTAGGTCTCGTGGACTAATATTTTGTATAGAATAATCATAAGTACTAAATACTGGAATTGTTGTTTATGAGGGTTTACTACTAGAGCCACTGTAAATATAATTAATGATTCTTAGATTGATTAATGATACTTGATGATGTATATTGTTTTTGATTTGTAGCATTACGCCACCTCCGTTATTTGGTCTGATCTGTAACATTGATACCCTGTCAATTTAAATCGATAATTTCGAGACGCGTAGCGATAATGTCAATACTATTGTCTAGAAAAACCTGTTTTAATTCTTACGCCTGTCTTATTAAATCGTTAATGTTTCAAAATAGTATTGTCAGATTGCTACTCATTTAGTCAAAGAAAGATAGTGTTTCTTCTATTGCACAGAATATTTTTGTCATGCTGCTATTTGTACTTTTGACTCCGTGGCTAATGTTTTTAAAGGTATATACAATTTTTTGAATGGATTTTTTATTTGTTGAAATTGGTGAATATGAGTTCTTTCCTTATTTAGGAACACGCATGGGGTCGAGGGTATTTCTTTTATTTAAATAATAGAAAATCATCTGGTTTCGGAAGTCTATGACAGGAAACTTTTCTAATTTATTCTAAGTGTTCTTCGCCAAAGTTTATACACTTTGGTCCATAGTCGGTTATTATGCACTCTACCGTTGGGTTTGAAGCATGGTATTCCATTCAAGCTGTTTTTCTATTACAAGTTAATACAATGTGCCCAAAGGAACAACTATTGTAACATTGTAGTCAACCTAAACATTGTTGACTGTTTGACCATTTTGTACTTTTTCCGCATAATCATTATGCAACATACAATTTTTGTAGAGTTGACCTTTAGGTATTTGGCCAAAGTTGTAAGTTGGAGTTAACAGTATCTCTCAATACAGGGGGACAGTACCTCTGTCTCTGTTTCCTTGATCACTTGTTGAACTTTGGAAACAGATTCCCTGCTCTGTTATTGAAGAGGGCAGGCCTTTTAAAACTAATCTTAGTTTTATTTCTGATTTTATTATATATGTTTAGTATTCCATTTTTAGTGTTTTTACATTGTCTAATTTTGAACACATCAAATTTTAGCTTCGTCATGAAGGGATTTATGTATTTAATAAGGTCTTTATTAATATTAAAAATAGCATTGTGGGGTACCTTTGTGTTTGTTGCTGTGATATTTGGAACTTCTTCATCTTCTTCTTTGACATGTAAAACTCCAAAAATATTGGTACAGAAACGGCCTATTCCTTTTCCACGAATAAGTGTCATGAACTTTTGAATTGTTCTCAGGTTATTATGGAATTTCATGAAATCGGAAATCACTTGGAAGGGATGAGTTAAAGAATGTAGGGTGTATTAAGATCGTTTGAAGGGGTTTGTTCCTTACGTAATAAGGGGCATTATTATTGTTCTCAGGAGTTAAGGAGTTAATGTTCAACTTTTTCCTGTCCCCCCATAACTCTATTCCATATATTATAAATAAAGTGTATATCGAAATGGGCTTTAGTATAGATTTGTAAATTAGTTATTTATTTTCTATTGAGAGATTGGATTGAAGTAGTCTGCACAGTTGTCCAAAGCGTCTGTTTAGTTCTTGTCTCAGATACATGAAGAGGGGTGGAATTAAAAAAAAAACTAAGGGACAGGACTTGCGGCAGAGGGTAAAGGCGTGGGCACACTTGGTTTTATTAACTTTGATCCACCATTGGTTGCACCAATACTCTTAATACACCATAATGAGATATGTTTTTGAAGTTTATGGGATGCTGTAACGGGGTCTAGGTGGGATGACAAAACTGCAGTGCCATCTGCAAATGTTGCCAAGAAGGCACGGGTGGTCTGAAAAGTTTCCGACCTAGCAAAGCTTTTATTTATTTTATTATCATCTTCATGTTGAGGTCGGAAACTTTTCAGACCACCTGTGTATTAGACGTAGAGGGCACATCGGCGGTATAGAGACGGTAGTTGAAATATTCCAAACCACATCAGACTAGGAAGAAGCGGTTTGATAAGTAGGACTGTAGGATTAGGAAAAGGCCACAGACCCTATACTTTTGTATATGTCCAGAAAGGCACCAGTGCAATACTGTTTGATTTCATGGGCTGATGATATATGATCAACAACAAGAATGCCTTGTTGAGCAGTGGAATGTCGTAAACGAAAACCAAACTGGTGAGTAGGAAAAAGGTTTTAGGATTAGACAATTGGAAATAGTCGTTTTAATAGGAGTTTTTCAGAGAATTTGAGAGGATAGGGGGTAGGCTAATTGGACGGTAAGATGAGGTGTCATTTGGATGGTTTACTGGGTTTAGTGATAGGACAATAATGGAATGTTTCCAGTGGAGAGGAATGTGCTACGTTCGGATAAAGTAATTATAAATGCAGGCTAGAATGATTATGGCATTCAGACAAAGTTGTTGGAATCTGACTTGACGTTGCTGGTAGGTCTTATAGAAATACCCCTGATGAAAAGAGGATCGGCAGGGGCTTGCATCTCGGGAGGATTAGGCCCAAAGCCTGGAGTGGAGATGGCCGGTCCTTTTACAATGGAAGGTGGTGCTGGTCCGCAGTGGTGATGCATACTTTACTTACGTGGCCAGGTTTGCTGCAACCTGAACAAAATAGTTTCCGATAATCAACCGGACATTGACTAACTTTATGAGAGCTACTTGAACAGCAAATGCATAGTTTATCGATAACTAAATGTCTGTACTTGAGGTTGTATCTTTGTTTTGAAGGTGTACGGGGTGTAATTCAGATTTAGTTCAGTAACGGTGTCTAGATCCTGAACAAGAATAATTATTGTCAAATAGTCTTGTACTATTGTAGTGTATAGGTGTGTATGGCTTGTATTCTTGTTCCTAAAGTTTATTTACGCCAGTTGTATTGGATTTTAACACTGCTGTTTCAAATCGGACAGCCTCCAACGCCGTGGCCTTTTTTAGAATTTGGGTGAATTGGTTTTCATATTACTGTAATAGCTGCTCTCTAATCCAGTCGTCTTTTAAACCCCGAATGAACTGGGCACGTAAAAATAAATCATCAACTGAAACGTTTTCGTCACATTTACATGTAACGGAAAATTGACCAGAAAGATCCCTTTTAAGTAATGCTACGTATTCCGCTATCGATTTGTTTTTTAGGTTATCATAAGTTAACTGGTTGATTGATTGGGTTATCAGGCCTTAAAAAGGAAGATAAATTGTTGTAATGAACAAGCTCAATAGATACAAATAAAAGTTGTGCTTTTTTTGATTTATGGGTGACATTTCCTGTTGACAGGTAGGTTTTGAAGAGTTCTAAATAGTTTTGAAATTTTTCTTGTTACACTGTCAGTGCTTTTGAATGATAGTATATTTTAGGTTATGTTTTGACTTACTGGATAGATTGATGATTTGTCCAGTTTTTAAATGTCTTAGTCGACAAGATTTTGTGGGGCCTGAGTGTAGGCATCCAGAAATGTTATGAACTTTGTTGGATCCATATTGTTACCACTTTATCCTCGTCGCCAACTTACTGTCGTAACTCAGAGGAGAGATTGGTAATAACACATAATAATTAAATAAGTGTCCCTAAAAATCCCAAGACCTAGACGATGCTGTGCATTCTTTCACTACTCTGATACAGAGGTTGGCTTGGGAGGCATCGTCGCCCCATCGTAATCTAAAAATCCACAATCATAATCGTTTACCTGAGCATCACAAAGATCTATTCCAATCCAAACGCTGCTCCAGAACAAAGAGCGTGTGGCAAAGAGCCCGGCATCCTGCTGATCGCCACTCGTACAATCAGTACTGCAGATTGTCATCCTTCCATTCCGATTCCTTCAATTCCCACCTCTCCTCTCTCTCTACCAGGGATAACTCCCTGTGGATTGTAACTAAAAAAATACTAAAGTATCATCCTGTTTCACACCCATTCCGTCGTGATGCTGGGTCCTGGGTTACTTCGGATGGGGATAGATCGGAGGAATTTACCCATACTTTCACACCTCACCTTTCTCATCAAAACCATACTCACAGCACAAATGTTGAAAATTTCCTCACGCCTATACCTCTCCCACTTCAATCCGTCACTCAAAAGCCGTAACCCCTCCTAGGTCAAATACCTTCTGAAAAACTTACCTTACCGAAAATCCCCTGGATATGATCTCTTTACTCCTCAAATTCTCAAACAACTTCCTCCTAAAGCCATATTCTTCCTAACCTACATCTATAATTGCATTATCCGAACGATGCACTTTCCTCTCCTCTGGAAACATTCCATTATTGTCCTATTCGCCAAACGCGGTAAACCTCCCAATGACGTCTCATCTTACCGTCCAACTAGCCTACTCCCTATCCTCTCAAAAATATTTGAGAAAATCTTATTAAAACATCTACTTCCAATTGTTAAATCCAAAAACCTTTTTCCTACACACCAGTTTGGTTTCCGTCAACGACATTCCACTGCTCTACAAGCCTTCGCGTTGTTGATCACATCCAAACAGTATTGCACTGCTGCCTTTCTTGATATAGCTCAACCTTTTCTCTACAAGCTCAAAAGATATTTACCACAGACCCTTTTCCTAATCCTACAGTCCTACCTTTCAAACCACTTCTTCAAGTCCACTGTGGGTCAGAATATTCTATCTACTATCCCATAAAAGCAGGAATTCCACAGGGTAGTCCTTGGTCCCATCCTCTATAACCTACACACCACTGACGTCCCCTCTACCCCCAATACCTTCTTGGCAACATTTTCAGATGACACTGCAGTCTTGTCATCACATCCAGATCCTGATATAGCATCCCATAACCTTCAAAAACACCTTGGTGAGATCGAGTACTGGTGCAACCAATGGCGGATCAAAGTTAATGAAGTAAAATGTTCCCACAGGCTTCCATCTCGACAAACGGCTGACCTGGAACCCACACACGAGGCTAAAAAGACAAGAACTAAACAGACTCTTTGGACAGCTGTACAGACTATTTCAAAGGACATCCCATCTCTATAGAAAATAAATCTACAAATTTATACTCAAGCTAATCTGGACATACGGAATAGAGCTATTGGGGACAGCAAAAAATTCGAACATCAAGCGTATCCAATCCTTTCAATCAAAAGTCCTGAGAACAATAGTAAATGCCCCTTATTACGTCAGCATTAAATCCCTTTATAACGATCTTAATATACCCTACATTCTTTAAGGCGGTCTCACACGGCTGACGGAGGAGCGTGGGGGACTTCCAAAGACTCCGCTTCCTTTTTCGCATGCGAGGGTGGTGACAACCATGTGGATTTGGGAGGCCTCTGCGTTGTTTATAAATATTTTATGAATGAGTGAGTGAATGATGAATTGTAAATATGGTATGAATGAGGACATTTATCTCAATTAATTGCCTAATAATCTTAGCACAATAAAGAAGTTTATGTATAAATTATTAAATAACTGAGCACTTAAGATCAACAAAGAACATATGAAATAAAAAATGTAACCTAACCGGGAGGTAATCAGAAACAGACTTGGCGTTATGATATTACACCATCCGAACGCAATGATACGAGACCTGTCTACACTTGACTTATGAGATGCTGGAATAGACATATGTTAAGAGCACCACGCAATCCTCAATACATTTATGTGTAGGTAAATCCTTCGCCTTCAGATGTATTACATGACATTCACATTTACTGGTTTTGATTCCATTTACAGCGGTGAATCAATTAATAAAGACAAGAAATTAAAAATAATACAGTGAACCTTAATATTCATATATCCAATATGCATATTTTATAGCTTTGTTCTACCAGGTTTGGAATAATATAAATCTATGTTTCAATTGTATTGTTGCAGACAGTGTCAGTGACGGTGTCTGTCCTGACCCTGACCTTCATCTCCGTGGACCGATGGTACGCCATTTGCTTCCCGCTCAAGTTCAAGTCGACAAACTCCAGGGCCGTCACAGCCATCATCGTCATATGGATCCTTGCACTGGCCCTAGGTGAGTTTCATCTCTCACTACTTATGAAGTGGATCCTGTTTGGTCTGACAAATGTTTGCCCACAGAGGGAGGATGCTGCATCTATTAATCCCCCCAAGAGGATAAAGCGGATACCCTAAAGAAAAAAATGGAACCGACAATGGGCAGAATGTTCAAATCGACGACATATGTACGGCTTCGGAGTCGAACAAAGAATGAATGTAGAAAATCCAATTACGAATTGGCCAAACTACCGACCAGAATATAATCTACTTTCCCAGGTTAAAACCGACTGGTAAAACAGGTTCCTTTGTGACAACAGTAATGAACAGGCACACGAGCAGTTACTACGTATTACGTTATTTTAGACAACTGAACAGACCAACACAAAAGTTAATTAAACGGTAATATTGAAAAAGTAAAGCATGGCTTATTCAGAATCACAGTTTAATCAATGACACCTCAAAGAGCTAACGCATTTGTTGAACTCGGTGAACATTTAGTTACATATTATTATAGTTACATATATTTAGTTATTATTCATTTAGTAACATCTGATAAAATTATCCATTTGATTTTTTTGTTAATTATTCAGACTTTTAAGATTTAAGTTATTGTTTTTTTTTATGTCCCATTACTTGACATATTATTTTGTGTTATTTTTTTACCTTACAATTTACCAGCATCACTATCCGTATTATAATTTAATATATTTGAATTATGATACACGAGGAATCTAATACACGGAGTATGTCATCCTAATAAAGGTATTTAAAGAATATATTTATAACTTCTCTATGAAGCCTGTAATCTGAATAGCTATTAATAATGAAAATAATTGGATTGAAAAGCTGTCAGTGGCTTGTTTTGCCTTATTGAGCAGGGTTTCGTACAAATAGCGTCAGGTGTGGCTTTTATAATACGAAGGTGAAACATTGACAATTTATGCGACATTATTAAAATATGAGTGATGAGTGATGAATGATGGTAGCTCTAATTGACAGCTATGTCCTATCTTTCTCCAACTTTCATTAATAATGCCGATACTAGCAGACTTATTTCTATACCTTATCATCCCTCGTCGTCTTCCGATTCCTCTCATTTTCATCTACTGCTTCAGTTGTTATACCTATTACAGCAGCTATGGCAACGAACAAAAACACATTAATTTTCCTATTTGATTACCAAAATATTAGAAAACATTTGCCCAAAGTATTTTAAATAGGTTATTAGATGGATTTATTCATTCATTCGTCCTTGGAGAACCTAGGCCTACCCAACAATCCCTTATATGAGGGAGGAGGATTTCTCAAACCCCTGACCCCCGTCCTTCACAGGTCGCCGTCTACGACATCCAATCTTATCCCTCTCCACGTGCCTGAGCCATCGCAGTCTTCTTTTCTTGAACGTATCCACCAGGTAAGGTTCTCCAAACAGTGACAGCAACCACGCTTTCTTTATGGTCCTCCAATGACCCTGCTCGAATATGTAACCATCAATTTTTCTGAGGACGTTTGATATTGAAGCCACGCTCACTTTCTTGGGTTAGAACCCAGGTTTCACTGGGGTACGTAACGTGATGGTTTTGTACACCATTATGCTGGAAAGCGCATCGGTCAATAGTGTTCCAAATTCACTGCGATATTTGTAGGAGTGATAGTTCGAATAGCTGACCGAGATAAAGAGGATTTCAAATAATGAATTTTCTGAACTACGTTTGATTCTTTATTGTTGTGAATCAAGATCATGAAGGTATCCCTGAAAAAAGCCCATTCTAAGATATTGCCAGAAAAGTTTGGGAAATTAATTACAGGGAAATGCAATAGGGAGTGTTCTCGAGTACCGTGGCCCCCTTTAGTACCCCAAGTCCTATTGTCAACCATTCATAATAATTGGTCCGAATTTCTTTAGTTAGATTTATACTAGGTTAAAAAACCTTTTGTTTTTTTTCAACTTTTTTTAAGGCTAAATAAGACGAGTGAAGATGTACGCACTATCTAACAGTGCTAGTAGAACGGATAAGAAGCTTTCTTTGTAAGGGCCAGTCCAAGCTACACAACAAATTTCGTGAGTTTCGTGGGGAAAGTAGGTAAAATCTATGGTTTCAACCGTACACTTTGTTTGTTTTTTTATTATTTTTGATAGGATATTGAGTTATTACTAAAATTTTCATTGTTATAAGGTCGTCATTGCTTATGAAAAAAATATAAAAGTCTGGTTCTAGTCATACGCAACTAATTTTGTAATAAATTACACGGTGTTTTATCAAAGACTTTATAATGAATCCATAATATATTATAAAAGTCTTTCAACTTTTTCCTAAATTTTCATTAAGAGAGAAAACCATGTTGTTTCTCATTTATTTATTTTAATTTTTCAAACTATCGTTTAGAATTTTCTATTGAACTACTTCTTAATTTTTGAAGTAGGAATTTTGAGAAATAAGTATGCCTTTTTTTTTTTAAATACTTTTTATGGCAATAGATATAAAAATATCATATATTGTTCAGTGTTCAAGGTTGTTTTTTGGGATTTATTTTGGCGTAAAACCCTGAGGTCATATAAACTATTTATTTATACAGGTTACGTTACGGGAAAATCTCCCATATTCAGCAATCTATAATTTTAAGGTTTATTTGCCTTAGAACAGAAATGTATTTATTGAATATAAGAAACTAGACTATTCAAAAAATAAACAACTTTTACTTTTTAATTTTTTATAAGCTTAGCTTGACGATTACACCACAATAAAAATCTAAACTAAAAATCAATTAAAAAATCCTTTCAGAAAAATAATTCGATCGTACAGGTTTTCCAGTTTATTTCCTTTTGTTTTCATATTTGTTCTATCATTCTTTTCAGTTTTCTTCGCCTTTCATTGGCGGAAAATTAGAACCCAACAAAAGAATAAGAAAAGACTTGAGGGAAAAGACGGTCTACCAAAAAGTTTTCCCCTGCTATTTTCCGGCAGCTAACAATTTCCAGCTTTAGAGTGAAGGGAGGGGTAGGGGTAGCAGCCACCCTCTTTGGCAAAGATTAAAGGTTCAAGTCAGTTGATAACATTTCAGCGACATCAAAGTGAGAAAATTATCGCTTCCATTTTAAGGATATTCCATTAAAAAAATCCAATCAGAACTCTTAAAATAAAAATGAAATCGCGCATATTTCTTACGTTATACGTGGTTAGGTGGCCGCTAGCCACCTACTTTGAATTTATCCAAATCCTATAGTCAACTCTTCCTTATTCAGTCACACGCTCCTTGTCTCCTACCTATAATATAAGTGGATCCTTCTGACTCCTTATCCATTCTCCTTTGGAATGCGAATGGTGTTCGCACCCACATTAACGAACTGACAGCACTACTCCATGACAAGAAGATCGACGTAGCTCTTATTACTGAAACAAGACTTACGAGCAAACGACCATTTACCGTTCGATAGTACCAGACTTATCGTACTGATCACCCAGATGGAACAGCTCATGCAGGTACCGCTGTCATTGTCCATAACTCCATATCCCACCACATAGTTCCTTTGGTATCACATGATTTCCTTCAATCCACTGCAGTGTCAATCACCACCTTCACTTTTCCTCTTACACTTGCATCAACGTACTGCCCTCCCAATAAATCCATTTCCGACTCCCAATCCATCTCCTTTCTAGACTCCATCGGACATCGTTTCCTTGTGGGTGGGGACTTTAATGCGAAGCACCAACACTGGGGGTCAAGATCCACAAATACACGAGGACGCGCTTTGCTGTCTGCACTCACACGGAAACATTGCTCCACTATCACTCCTGACACAGCCACCTAATGGCCATCAGATCCCAACCGCAATCCTGATCTCCTTGACTTCTTTTTTTACAATAGTTTAGGAACAATAAACTATTCACTCAAGCGCCTCGATGACCTTTCCTCCGATCATAGCCCTTTATTATTAACCATTTCCCTATGACCAATTCACAAACTGCCTCCTCCTTCCTTTATTAGGGGCCCAGTTGACTGAATTTACCATTGTCGGAGGAGCGTGGGGGACTTCCCAAGACTCCGCTTGCTCTTTGCGGTGGATTTGGGGGGTCTCTGGGCTGTCTGTAAATATTGTATGAATGAGCGAGTGAATGATGAACTGTAAATATTGTATGAATGAGCGAGTGAATGATGAACTGTAAATATTGTATGAATGAGCGAGTGAATGATGAACTGTATGAATATTGTATGAATGAGAGCATATATCTTAATTACTTATTGCCTTATAAAAGGCAGATTGTAATTATTGCACAATAAAGGAATTATACAGAAAAGGAATGTTTAGAGTCTAGAGACAATAGAAAGATTAGAGTAGAGAAAATGTAGGCCTTGTCTTGAAGGATACTTCTATATTGTTATTACTGACCACGTCAGTTTAAAATGGTTAACTAACTTAAAAAATCCATCTGGACGCTTGGCTGGATGGGCTCTCGAACTAGATGGGCAATGAATTGGAAATAAAATGTAGAAAAGGAACTGCTCACTCTATTCAAGATTTTCTCTCCCATTTACCCCATGACGAGCAGGCTTTGTGTGACATAGACATTTTAGATATAAATACAAGTCAGACCCCTGGTATACTGCTAAGCTGAAAAGTGTTCGTGACCGACCTCGAGATCTTCCAGATTGGAAAATGGAGGGTAATACGCTTTACCATCATATGTTCTATGGAGAATCAGAAGACGATTCTCTTATACGATATGTGAAGGAAATTGTTTCGTTGTGGGGTAATCTGGGTTGTTATCACTCAATATGGGTAATGGTTGCAGATATTACTACGATAAACGTTAATAGGCTGCAAGTGATGTGTGGACTGTATATTTATTATAAAAGGTGTAAAGGAATCGTAGATGATATTTCGGATGATGATGTATGATGACAAAATGATATATATATATATATATATATATATATATTTATAATACATATTTATGGTAAAAGAGGTAAGCCCCCCTCTTTATAAGAAGAGGTAAAAGAGGGGGGTTTATGAGCCAAACCAGCGATATTTCATTATCTAATTTGCTAATTGGTTCTGAACAAATTATACGGTTTTTTGAATATAAATGTAAATAATGACGGATGGGCAGTGCCTCAATTTAAGGCTGAAGGGTGATGTCTCGATCGTGACTGATAGATGGTAATGATAAGTTCAGTTAAATTAAGGTTGAAAGGCATACCTTATTTGGTGACTAAGACAAGACACAATCAACCTAAGCTGGTGTTTTCCCTTAACAGTTCACTTCATAGCTTCAAGGGATGGATATACACCAGCCTATAAACCTCCTGATAGTTGTTGACTGATAGGAGAGTTGCGGAATCAGCAGGGCATTGGCACGTCAGCAACTACTACAATCGTCTGTGGGGGAAGCAACCTTCAAAGCAGGAGACCTAGTACTGCGACGGGCACACCCTTTTTCATCTGCCTTGAGGGTTCACAAGCGAACTAGCTCCAAAATCCGAAGGGCCATTTTCAATTAGACTGCAAAGATCAGCTAAGGTATACTACCTGGAGGCAACTGATGTTTCATAAGCTGGAATTGGTCATGGAGCTCAGCTAGCAGAATTATACCACCCTAACTTGCAGCGTAAGTGGTCTCACGCTCCCGAAGAAGGAGAGGTGTAACCAACTTTGACAGCATTGTTCGTAAACATAAAGAGTAATTTCACTAGGGAAAACAATAGCTTACCCATAGAAATATCAACTAGACAGTATCTTAAGTATCTTTCCTTTGTGCAGATCCATCTTTTTGGTTATTTTACCTTTATCTTTCTTTTACTCTATATTTATATTATTTTATTTTGGCATGCCTTATTTTGGATCAAATATGTATATATTAGTATTAAATTTCAAAGTGTTCTTCCTTTATTTATCTTCTTTGATTTTCACCTTTTGTATATAATTCAATCTCCTCGTAAATTATTTGTTATATACATATAATTTTCTTATTTCTTTGTACATACTACTTTTCTATGCTTGTAAATATATAATGTTGTAAATATTTCTTCTGTAAATAGATTTGCATGACAATATCTTCTTGCTGCTTTATAATTTCACCCAGACCTTCTCCTCTCAACTAGCCTGGAATAACAGGAGTTTTTGGTATGCACATATATGGGTATGTATGTAGTTTTCTCTTTTTTTCGTTAATGGAAGATGGGTAAAAGCATGACGCTCAACATATTTTTATTTTATTAAAATTCAAATATTCGTCATATCAGGTAAGTACTGAAATTAATAGTGGACTGTATATCAATAACTAGTAAAAAAAAAGTATTACTAAATGATAAATATGGATAAATAAAAAAGTATATATATAATTTAAACATCCTCATGGTAAAAGGGGTTTAGTAGCCAATATTGTACCTTATATGATTGGGTTAGTGTGTGAGTAAAGAAAATTTTGTCTTTTGGTTTTAAATAAAATACATTGTCCAGAAGGAATGGTGGGCGGTAAACTAAAAAAAATAAGGCTGATGACTTATGGTGATTCCCAAAGATTTCTGGTGATCTTAATCCTCGTCATTGATTAAAGTAAGATACCTTACTGGATGTTATGTGGTGGTTGGCCAACCCATCTCCCTTTGTTTCTCTCTCCCTCTGGTCGGTTGATGTGTTGTTGTTCTACTCACTCACAAACAGAACATAAGTAACATAGTACAGGAACATAAAGTAGAAACCAAGGGAGTCTGCTAAGCTCCAACTTAGTGTTTTCTACTAATAAGCTGCCTAAAGCATAAGTCCCTAAGTAATTAGGGCTTAAGTGCCTGTGGTAGTGCCTGGTATTTCTCAGCAGGTACCAGCACCAGCACCAGTACAAATTCTAGATTTGTGCTGGAGAAATGATCTAGTGAGTTAAGAGTGCCTCCAATGGTTATTTATAAATAATAATTTTGAGCGTATGATGTTCTTTCCAAAAACATTTCGAATGTAAACAATAACAGGATATCATACTTTTACAGATATTCCCGAGATGCTAAGCCTTGAGACGTACAGCAGGGACGGCCTGCGGATCGACACGATTCTATTCACACAGTGCGAAGCTGACTGGGACCAGTCCTTGGAGCAGACTTTCTCTGCAGTCAAGATCGGACTCCTCTACGTCATTCCTCTCCTCTTCATGTCTGTCGCCTACCTCCAGATCGTCAAGGTCCTCTGGTCCTCGGACAACATACCAGGCCAAATATCTGGTCCAGGTAACTCCACTCATAGCCCATTTGTCCTTCAATACCTTTAATCAATACTTTATTTTTTAACAATACCTGTCCCACTATCACACAGTAAGATTATTCAACAATTCGTGACAAAATATTACGTTCTGAATATTTAAATTAACTGTTACCTGCAATTGTTGAATGGTATAAGATAACAGCCCGTAGGCGTTTGTTATAACAGTCATAACGAAATATCTATGAAATGATTCTTTTCAGAAGCTTAAGAACATTGAAAATCTGCATGTAAAAATTTGTCTGGCTTCATTTCAGGAAAGTTGAAATCTGATTAGTCTATTACTACGTTTTATCGAGAGAAAATAAATGCCTATAAAAGGGCTAATACTTTCGTTTTTGTACCCTAAAATTATTATATAACGGTTCAGTAAGCCAACCATCAACAGATTGTTCCCAGTGAAATTCCCTGGCTTCGTCTCGCTAAAACTAGCCCTTCGTTTCTCGCAAGCATTAGCCCTGCGCTGGGAGGCTCCACATCTTCCCAGTGAAATTCCCTAGCTTTGTCTCACTAATACTATCCCTTCCTTCCTTGCAAGCTTCCCTCATGATTTTTCATAAAAGGTGAAGGCCTGACACTTGAAATAAATAAGTTACTTATAAAAAAATCCTGAATAAAGATTACCTAAGCGGAACCGTATTTTCTCATGCTTAATTTCTATCCCAAAATTCCCATCATTGGTTTTTAACTTGAGATATACTTTTAAAATTCCAAATCTTTTTGTGATTCTTACTCCCGTTATCGTATATCATACGTAAAGAGGCAGACAGTCGAAAGGCACCAGAATGAAACTAGTGGGTCAGCGAAAATAACTAAAACCTTTAAAAAATATTACCATAGGGACATTAAAGTTAGATCATATATCAATAACGCAATTAAAACTAAACTAACCGACATGAAAAACAAAAACAACGTGGTAGATAGACGTGGTAATGTATCTAAAGAAATAATCTGCTTTGATTAAGATAAAGTTACTACAAGTCGACGTGACTACGACTAGTCGGGCCTAATTTGCAAAATTAAATGAAAATAATAGTACAACATTGTCGGGGTCAGTTAACTGAGTATCCCCAAAGTGGGGAGGAGACGCCCGCCGCGGGCTAGGGTCACTACAACCTCTTAGCCACCGTCCGGTAAGCGCCCAGAAAGAGATAGAGCGGGTGGACCAATGGTCTTTCACCCTGGCTGCCGACCTAGTCGGTGGGCAGCCTGATTCGTTTTGATCTGACTCTATAAGATCTTTAGAAGGTGTGTGCCCCGACAAAGCACTATGTTCAGGAGAAGAGGTGCAGGGTAGGTTTATAGGTAGTTTATGTGGTCTTGGAATGACCACGAATTCACACTCGGTGTCTAAGGGTAGGCGAAAACCGTCCGGATCCCAAAGGCGAGTGTGAACCGGATTGAAGCAGACTGGATTTCCGAGGGAGACGCTACGAGGTGAGTTTGTTGGGCCACGGCCACCGTCGTCCGCGAGGGAGAGGTCTCTCCCAAGGAGGTGTTAGTTTTAGCGAGACGAAGGCAGAGATTCCCACTAGTAAGGTGTGGGGTCTGACAACGCCGGACTAAAACATAGTGAGGTTAGGAGAGAGAGATGCAGAGGTAGTTGAATGAGAAGACCATGGTTTTGAGTAGAGCAGCAAGCGCCAGTGCAGAGAGAGAGGAGAGAGTAGTGTTCCAAGTGACGGTCCGGTTCGTTATGGTAATTCGTTTTTTTTTGTTTTTTTTAAAACCTCAACAAAACAATACAATGTACAAAAAAGAAAAATAACAAAATATTTGGATTACATGTTTCTCCACTTTCTGCATTTACATGCATTTGGCGGAGTGCCTAAATATAATAAATTTTTATTGTCGTTAATAGTTCATTGTTCTTATACAACACTAGGTGATGAGGCTCACCTTCTATTTGCTCCATATATGGTAATTCGGTTTAGTCTGGTTTCTTATATAGGCGGACAGCTGTGTGTGGTGGGGATGGGTTCCCACCTACGGCTGTTCCCCCCACTAGCTCCACCCCCCACTCTCACTGACGTCATAAGCTTTATTAAACATATTGAAACAAAGATACATATTTTCGGATATTCATTTGATGATATAGATACGAGAAGAGGGGAACTTATAATTATTCATAATTAAGAGGTGGCCACAACAAACATAAATATTTATCAGGTAAATAAAACTGCTGTAATAGACCATGCGAACCGCCAAACACGCCCATTAAAAAACAAAACAATACCATTCTCGATCACGATAGCAAAGCAAATCTAAACAAAGCTAGAATGAAATTAAATAATAATAAATCTTGAATCTGGTACATTGTCCCCTAAGAATAACAAAAAGGTACCACCATTTTAGTCTGATATAAATTATATAACAAGATAATTTGTCTCTTGGTATTATCCTATGATAATGATAACGCTATAGAGTGTATTAGGATGAAACCAGCAGCATTGTGATAAATAAAAGTAGATCATTTTCTATATTAATTGTCCCGAACTATAAGTAAAAAAGGGGTAATTAGTGTTAATTATGGGAATATATTTAGAAGAAAGGGTGCATGAATAGATGGAATTATAGGATGGATAAAATTACAGAAAGGAAAATATGGTGTATAAATTAGAAAATGAATTATTAAGCTGAGGATAGGTAAGGGATGGTGAAACGTGGATTTAAAGTAAGAGATTGATGAGACACCTTCCGACCCTTTAATGCCCAACACAGAGAACTTTAAATTAACAGTACCCCAAGTGGCTCAGTTAGTGGAGTACCCAACTGGTTTTGGGGAGGTCCCATACCTTCCAGTATAGTTTTCTTGGGTTAATCATTATTATTATTATTATTAATAATAGGATCTATCCAAAAAAATTAGCAATACGTATGCTTATATTTACATGTTTGAAAATATTTCAAATAAATATATTAAATTCATAATTTTATCACAGTCCTAGTCAGTATATCAATAAAAAAAATCGCAAAGTTGTCATTATATCAATTTTTAGTCTTTTAGCAATAGGTTCAGCAATCACTAGCTAAATACTATGAGTACGCTCACCCTTCAGCGGGTAGTTACACGATTTTAGTATCATATTTATTTTTTATTTCTTTGGTGTATTTAAACTAATTTGGACAGTCCACCGATGCGATCCCGAGGGAGCACTAAGACCCAGGACTTAGGAGTCGGCCAGTGCCACAGAGGCACCCTAGTCCCACATGTTAGGCAGTGGTTGTAGATAGCTTTTTATATGACTCGAAGGCCTGGTGAGGATCCTTTTACATTCTTTAAGACTGAATTGACTTCCCACATAGTAAATGGACGGTTAAAATCTGGAGAAAGGAAGTCTGGGCATGGTTCTAGTGTCCAGTGTCTTATGAAGGATATCAGTGGATGGATTGAATACTTCATAGTAGAAATTGGGAAAAACTACATTTTACTAGTTTATCACACGACAGTAGAAAACCTCTGCAAGAAAAGGAAAATTGATAATGTAAAGGATAATTGTGTTTTTTTAATCTCTACAGGGATGAAGTATGAACAAGGAATGTTTATCTGAGATAATATGTGAGGTTTGTACCAAGATGATTACAAAGCTGTGCATGATGGTATACACCGGCCCCTGCCTGTCTCGGTCCCGTTAAAGCGGATATTAAAACCTCGTTTGCTGTAGCAATTAATTTGGAACGGATCGATTTTTTTATAATGTAGCGAGTAATAGAGTTTAATAAAGATTTATTACCACATTAACTAAACCAGGCTTGGCAAGGTGAAACCCCTAAGCTTATCCTGTATTGTCACCCTAATAATTTTATAAATAAATACAAGGCTGCTATGTTGTTATATTCAAATATATCATTATTACCACCTGCTCGTCTTGTCACAATAACTTTCATTGAATAACAACGTAACAGTGAACAAAGTAACAGTCCAACCTAGTGAACAGAGTAGGAAACGGTTCCATTAACAGGCACCCCTAACATGGTATAATTTTATAATAAAATTGCATTGTTTTTAAAAACTAAAACGAATGAAATAAACGTGACTGTTTGTTTCGAGTATATATAGGATTCTCGTTTATAGTTACAATTTTGTGTTTGAGTAAAGTTGATTTTAATTTTTCTTCATTTCTTTTAATAATATCACATCATTTTTAGTTATTAGTTCCACAAGTTCGCTCATAGTCTTGTTATCAATGTAGCCATATCTAATAAGATTCTTTGTTTCCATTTTGTCATTAATGTAATACATTTAGTTTTCTAATTAGTTTTGTTTTATCTATAACGATTTCATTAGTACCGACATTTATTTATATTCTTAGTCTCTTCATTAATTTGTCCAACCTAGAGCTGAATGGGAATACAAGGAATGTAATTTTCTTATCAATACCAATCAGGGGAAGAAGATTGAGTATTGTACTTCTGTTTCCTTCAACTCTGCCTGCTGGGATTTGCATAGTAAATTCTTCACTCAGTATCGTACAGACTTTAGGATGCACCGGTATCGATTAGCCATTTGTTGTTTATATTATCATCATTATTTATCAGTTTTATCATCATTAGCGGAAGGGAGTCGGTATAATTTATGGCATATTCATTAAGGCTGGTGGTGGCTAGTTGTCGTTCGGACCTAAGTCTAAAAAAATGCTCGCATTTGTCTTGAATTGAACCATTTTGTCTTTTAAAACGCGTATCTCCCGATCTCTACCATTTTCCGTGTAATGTACACGATTGCTCACGGTTCTCATAGATACATTTTGGTTTTTTCTTTCTTGGGGTATATCATTTTGTCGGTGATGTTTATTTTTTTTAAAGTTCCTCAAAGGAGGTTTATTAAAGTATCTTTGTTGGTATTGTGGTTATCATTGCTGGTTATGTTAGTAATTATTCCTATCATACTTCTGAGGACGCTGTTGATAGCGTTGGTCATTTTGTTGTCTGTAATCATTTAGATATTTTTGTCAATTGTCGTATCTCTGTTGTTGATTGTTTGCTCTTGGAAAATTAGGATCAAATCCCGTTTATAATTCGGATTGTTTGATGAGTTATGTTGATACATACATCTTTGGGGAATATTTGCGGCATGATAGTGTAATATACTGTCAAGATCTAGTGTTTCAAATTGTGTGTGATATATAAAATCTTTTACCTTTTCACCCATATTTGCTGAGTTATTTTCAACTTTATTTTTGAATGTATCAGTCTTTAAGTTCCCTAATTAATCAGTCTATCAGTAAAAGACATAAATTTATAACATAAGTATGTAGAGTTATAATAAAAGTATATTAACCAAAATGGTGTAGTTGCTATAGTGAATGAATCCTCTTTCTTCCTTCAGTCCAAAGTTGAGCCAGAGCTTAATATAATATTTGTTGAGGCAAACCCTGGTAATAAAGTGTCGAAAGACTTCTGTGCCTGTAGACGTGCAGAACTGCTAATATTCTGGAATACTTAGCTCCGTATCTTGTCGAGTCAATCAGAGTGATCTTGCTTCTTCCAACGTTGCATTGCACTAACAAAGAAGCTCCCGCAAAGTTACTAAACACAGCCAAGCCCCCACGGTGGACGCCAGATTAAATAAGCTGTGACGAAGTTAGATTTTTTTAAAAAGAAAGAAAAAATTTTGAATACAACATACAAATTAGAATAATAACAGTGTTACGTTACATAAGTCTGAATGAGTAATGGCTTTTTTTCATGACGGGGTTACAATATATAGAGGAAGGGAAGTTAAGGTTCGGACATCGTAGGTAGCCTGCCTAATCCCCAAGTCATCGGGATGTAAACATCCCAAATTTATATAGAGAGGATTAAAAGAACTCAATAAACAGTCTTGTGACGACTTTCGATCTGTGATTTCATTCAACCTCTTTTCTTTTTCTTCAAGTTTTTCGTTGACGATCATTAACTAGGAAATGAAGTGACATAATTTTCTTTGCCTTGCGATGAGTGTGCTCCTATGTGACGTTGTGCGTTCCTAGACTTTAGGATTCTATATGATTTGCAGCACTTATAGTTGGCTGGATGTCTTTGTGGGCAGAGCCATTTACTGATGGTACTCCAGGCTCCTTGCATAATACGTTGGATCTTGTGCTGTCCACTGCATTTCACACACGTGGAAGGGTGGTGACAGTAGGTTTTGGTGTGTCCCTTTCCCTGACAATTATGGCATTGGACGATGTCACGTTTGAGGTATGGTTTTTCGACTTGTATTGTTGTATGATACAAGTGGGTTAATTCGGAGATTTCCTCTACTCCAGATGTTCACTCAATATCTGTGTGTTCTTGTGTTCACGTTTGTTATTTGATGAACTTTTTATCCTAGAGGTGTGAACTAATCCTCAATTTCGTCAGCTGGTGTAGTGAGATGCAGGTTTCTGATCACCACCCGTAGCGACCTCTCTTGCTTTAGCTGATACGTATGTAAACTAGCCTTTGTACTTCCAAATATTTTATGACAGCTTTATATGTATCGGGAGTGTCTCGAGAACGTGTATTTGCCCGTACCTACAAGCTTCGTTAATTGTTAGCATAGCAATTCAAAATTGCTAATATTTCTGAAGAATATTGATGGCGGTTTAGGCTCCTTTGGAGTCTGGATAGTATTCATGTCCTCTACTTCTGTATGTTTCGGCACCTCGAAACTGTTTGGCGTGAAGAGCGGAGACTCGTCGACGGTTTCTTCTGCCTATTTAGAAGTTCTTGGCTTCAGTGGTAAGTCCTCCATTGAGCTAGCTGCAGAAGAATTCATTTGTCTGTTTGAATGGCGTGGTTTTCGCTTAATTAGCGACGGAGTAGGCGTTGGGCCAAGAGACCTTGACCGTTTTCTATTTATAGGCATTGGTTGTTAATAGAAACGGATGTTTCATTATCAAACAATCTTTATTATTGCTATTAAAAAAACAAATAGGTATTGGAAGGACTGGAGCCTAGAACGAACGTCGTAATGCACCAGAGACCGCGGTGCTACCACTCGCCATCGGTCGACGGTTGGAGGGTTTAGCCTATTGCCCTACGTTATCTGTGGCCTCTCAGAGACTAACAGATTCTATAGATAGAAAGATACTTGAAATCGCTTTACCTGGGGAAAGGTACCGACCACCTGTGTGGATTTTTCTCCGACTAATTGTTATAGTTGGTATGAAGTAAATGAAAGGTACCTGGACCAAGTCAAAATATCTCGGGACATCAACAGTCGTATGGACCAGTTTCTATCTCCAGTAGGGAGCTGGACTAGTTAGCATCTCCGGAAGGAGAGAAATTATGCCGGTGGACGCGTACCTCCGGATGACGCGTATTTAATACAGTTTATTCCTTGGAATTAGTCGATTAATAGACATTAAACTTTGAAAAGCTCATTTCGTTTGGTAGATGTAATTTTTAGTTACTATCTTATTATTATTGGTATTAATATTAATTTTTCACACCGTGTGGTCACTTTATCATTCATGTGTAAATATATTTCATTATGGGTTAATGGCAGTGTAACCTATTCAATTTATGAAGCCGCTTATGTACAGTCCACAATTTTAATCTTAACCTTAATTTTATTATTTTTTTTTGCTTTCCTTTTGGCTTGAATTGGGCCGCTTGTTCACAATCACCTATAATCTTCCGCATAAACAGGCGGAGTCTTCATAGCCCATTATATTGAAAAACAGTTTTTACTCAAGTCGTTCTATTACAACCACTGTTCGGTTTAAACAGAATAAAAAAGAGATAGATTTTAATAACTTAATGGTTAGAAATCCTGTAAATATAAATTGTCGTTAACCACCATTCACAACACAACAAGTAATAACACACAGACTTACTTCATTCACTGCTCTTAAAAATTGTCATTATTCATTTCAACAATAAATTAATGGCTGTTTTGTATTATTATCAATAAGTTGTAAGACTTTTCTTCTTTTATAAAGATGAAGGCTTTAAAGTGATGGTTGAATTAGAGAAAATTGCAATTTTGTACTCGGACCAGTTTTGTATTGAAAGGCTCATTTGGTGTTGTGCTTGGCCTGGAGGCGGGTTAGGGTTGGCACAGCTAACAAATTCCAGCCGTATGTCAAAGGCAGGGGTGAGTTCGACCCCCCTCAAGCAACACCGTCTACTGCCCCTAAACGTTACCATCCACCACACATTCCCAGCTACACAGCACCATCAGCACTATTAAACACGGCTGAAAAATTATCTCAGTGGCTGTAATTGGCCAAGTTGTTGCTGTTCTCAAATTCCCTAGTTACACTTATTCGCCTTAAGCAATACAACTCACAAAGTGATTGGCAAAACTTACATCAGTTGATTGAACCAACGCTAATTTACCTAAAATACGAATTAACAAAATATTTGTTAATAAAATTTTAGTTCGTATTCATAATTTATTTTTTAGTAAAATGGCAATCAGTAAAATTAAACTAATACTTTATTTTAATTACTTGTAGGAATTCAGTTTATTATAACTAAACATAAAATAACATTTTTTTTTTGTTTTAGGTTTATTATAGTTCGTTATTTATAATGATAAATCTAGCCACTAAAATTTAAATATATATAATTAGTTTTAAAAATAAATTAATGTAAAAATATTATTTAAAATATGTTCTCAAAGTTTTTTCTAAAGATTATTCTTTGCCGTGAGAATACATAAATTCGTTAAAGCGTTTTTTTTTGGGTTGATAAAAATGAGGTATTAACTTAATATTAGATGTTAACTATGTTTACACCTAACTACGACGATTTCATAGACAAAAATATAAATATCGACACCACAAAAAAAAAAATGCATCCACAAATCGTTATTTCAATTGAACTGGATTTTTTTAGGTTATTTTATTTTTTAAGGTTCTACCTCAATCTACATCCCATAATACAGTTTTAAAATAAAGTATTAATGCAAATACTTTATTATACTATCAATTTTAATTTTTAATTCAGCACCTCACAGACCTCACAAGGGAACGCATAGAGCATTTCAACTGAATTTCGTTTTGTCTATAATACTTTCTAGCCACAGCAAAATATTTTAATTTAATGAGCACTTTCGATAACTTCACCTTGTCATCAACAGCTATGTCTCCGCTATTTTCTTTGATTCTACTCCACGACGAGGACACCGTAGCTCTCATTACTGAAACAAAACTTACGAGTAAGCGATCTTTTACAGTTCAGCAGTACCAGACTTATCGAACTGATCACCTAGATGGAAGAGCACATGCAGGTACTCCATTTTCCATCACATAGTTCCTTTGGTAGCACATGTTTTCCTTCGGTCCAGTGCAGTGTCAATCACACCTTCACGTTCCCCCTCATTCTAGTATTGGTGTACTGCCCTCCTAATAAATCCATTTCCGATCTCCTTTCTAGACCCCTTCGGACATGGTCTCCTTGTGGGTGGGGACTTTAATGCGAAGCACCAACACTGGGGGCTCAAGATCCACGAATACACGAGGACGTACTTTGCTGTCTGCATTCGCACGGAAACATTGCTTCACTATGACTCCTGACACAGCCACCTATTGGCCATCTGATCTCAACCTTCTTCTTCTACAATAGTTTAGGAACACGCCTCGATGACATTTCCTCCGATCATAGCTCTTTGATTCTAACCATCTCCTTAAGACTAATTCACAAACTGGCCACTTCCACCAGCATCGTACAGATTCCGTAGACCTCAAAGTGTCCCTGAAAGCATCCCAAGACCTAGACGATGCAGTGCACTATGTCACTATTCTGGTTGCAGAAGTCATCTTGTCATCCAAAAATTCACAATCAAAATCGTTTACCTCAGCATCTCAAAGACCTAATTCAATCCAAACCTCACTTGAAAACAGTGTGGCAAAGATCCTTCTGATCATCGCTCGTACAATCATTCCTGTAGATTGGTAGAGCGGCATTTAGGATGCTTCTTATCCAATTCTTTTAATTCCCACCTCTCCTCGCAGTCTACGATGGATAACTCCCTGTGGAATGTAACTAAAAAGATACTAAAATATCATCCACTTTCACACCCGTCAACACCGTGTTCAACAACGTCGTGTTGATGGGTCCTTGTTAGCTCCAGGAGAAAAAAGGCTGGAAAAATTCACTCTGCATCTTTCCTGTACTTTCACACCTCGCCTTTCTTATTAAACCATACTCATGGCACAACTGTTGAAGACCTCCTCGCTTCACCTAGCCCTCTCTCACTTCCACCAAAAACCGTTAACCTCTTTAAGGTCAAATACCTTCTGAAAAACCTACCAAATACCCTGGCTTTGATCTCCTTACTCTTCTCCAACAACTTTCTCCTAAAGCCGTAATCTTCCTAACCCACATTTATAATTGCAGTATCCGAACGACGCACTTTCCTCTCCTCTGGAAACATTCCATTGTTATCCTATTCTGTTATTATCCTAGCTCCCGCAAAGTTACTAAACACAGCCAAGCCCCCACGGTGGACGCCAGATTAAATAAGCTGTGACGAAGTTAGATTTTTTTAAAAAGAAAGAAAAAATTTTGAATACAACATACAAATTAGAATAATAACAGTGTTACGTTACATAAGTCTGAATGAGTAATGGCTTTTTTTCATGACGGGGTTACAATATATAGAGGAAGGGAAGTTAAGGTTCGGACATCGTAGGTAGCCTGCCTAATCCCCAAGTCATCGGGATGTAAACATCCCAAATTTATATAGAGAGGATTAAAAGAACTCAATAAACAGTCTTGTGACGACTTTCGATCTGTGATTTCATTCAACCTCTTTTCTTTTTCTTCAAGTTTTTCGTTGACGATCATTAACTAGGAAATGAAGTGACATAATTTTCTTTGCCTTGCGATGAGTGTGCTCCTATGTGACGTTGTGCGTTCCTAGACTTTAGGATTCTATATGATTTGCAGCACTTATAGTTGGCTGGATGTCTTTGTGGGCAGAGCCATTTACTGATGGTACTCCAGGCTCCTTGCATAATACGTTGGATCTTGTGCTGTCCACTGCATTTCACACACGTGGAAGGGTGGTGACAGTAGGTTTTGGTGTGTCCCTTTCCCTGACAATTATGGCATTGGACGATGTCACGTTTGAGGTATGGTTTTTCGACTTGTATTGTTGTATGATACAAGTGGGTTAATTCGGAGATTTCCTCTACTCCAGATGTTCACTCAATATCTGTGTGTTCTTGTGTTCACGTTTGTTATTTGATGAACTTTTTATCCTAGAGGTGTGAACTAATCCTCAATTTCGTCAGCTGGTGTAGTGAGATGCAGGTTTCTGATCACCACCCGTAGCGACCTCTCTTGCTTTAGCTGATACGTATGTAAACTAGCCTTTGTACTTCCAAATATTTTATGACAGCTTTATATGTATCGGGAGTGTCTCGAGAACGTGTATTTGCCCGTACCTACAAGCTTCGTTAATTGTTAGCATAGCAATTCAAAATTGCTAATATTTCTGAAGAATATTGATGGCGGTTTAGGCTCCTTTGGAGTCTGGATAGTATTCATGTCCTCTACTTCTGTATGTTTCGGCACCTCGAAACTGTTTGGCGTGAAGAGCGGAGACTCGTCGACGGTTTCTTCTGCCTATTTAGAAGTTCTTGGCTTCAGTGGTAAGTCCTCCATTGAGCTAGCTGCAGAAGAATTCATTTGTCTGTTTGAATGGCGTGGTTTTCGCTTAATTAGCGACGGAGTAGGCGTTGGGCCAAGAGACCTTGACCGTTTTCTATTTATAGGCATTGGTTGTTAATAGAAACGGATGTTTCATTATCAAACAATCTTTATTATTGCTATTAAAAAAACAAATAGGTATTGGAAGGACTGGAGCCTAGAACGAACGTCGTAATGCACCAGAGACCGCGGTGCTACCACTCGCCATCGGTCGACGGTTGGAGGGTTTAGCCTATTGCCCTACGTTATCTGTGGCCTCTCAGAGACTAACAGATTCTATAGATAGAAAGATACTTGAAATCGCTTTACCTGGGGAAAGGTACCGACCACCTGTGTGGATTTTTCTCCGACTAATTGTTATAGTTGGTATGAAGTAAATGAAAGGTACCTGGACCAAGTCAAAATATCTCGGGACATCAACAGTCGTATGGACCAGTTTCTATCTCCAGTAGGGAGCTGGACTAGTTAGCATCTCCGGAAGGAGAGAAATTATGCCGGTGGACGCGTACCTCCGGATGACGCGTATTTAATACAGTTTATTCCTTGGAATTAGTCGATTAATAGACATTAAACTTTGAAAAGCTCATTTCGTTTGGTAGATGTAATTTTTAGTTACTATCTTATTATTATTGGTATTAATATTAATTTTTCACACCGTGTGGTCACTTTATCATTCATGTGTAAATATATTTCATTATGGGTTAATGGCAGTGTAACCTATTCAATTTATGAAGCCGCTTATGTACAGTCCACAATTTTAATCTTAACCTTAATTTTATTATTTTTTTTTGCTTTCCTTTTGGCTTGAATTGGGCCGCTTGTTCACAATCACCTATAATCTTCCGCATAAACAGGCGGAGTCTTCATAGCCCATTATATTGAAAAACAGTTTTTACTCAAGTCGTTCTATTACAACCACTGTTCGGTTTAAACAGAATAAAAAAGAGATAGATTTTAATAACTTAATGGTTAGAAATCCTGTAAATATAAATTGTCGTTAACCACCATTCACAACACAACAAGTAATAACACACAGACTTACTTCATTCACTGCTCTTAAAAATTGTCATTATTCATTTCAACAATAAATTAATGGCTGTTTTGTATTATTATCAATAAGTTGTAAGACTTTTCTTCTTTTATAAAGATGAAGGCTTTAAAGTGATGGTTGAATTAGAGAAAATTGCAATTTTGTACTCGGACCAGTTTTGTATTGAAAGGCTCATTTGGTGTTGTGCTTGGCCTGGAGGCGGGTTAGGGTTGGCACAGCTAACAAATTCCAGCCGTATGTCAAAGGCAGGGGTGAGTTCGACCCCCCTCAAGCAACACCGTCTACTGCCCCTAAACGTTACCATCCACCACACATTCCCAGCTACACAGCACCATCAGCACTATTAAACACGGCTGAAAAATTATCTCAGTGGCTGTAATTGGCCAAGTTGTTGCTGTTCTCAAATTCCCTAGTTACACTTATTCGCCTTAAGCAATACAACTCACAAAGTGATTGGCAAAACTTACATCAGTTGATTGAACCAACGCTAATTTACCTAAAATACGAATTAACAAAATATTTGTTAATAAAATTTTAGTTCGTATTCATAATTTATTTTTTAGTAAAATGGCAATCAGTAAAATTAAACTAATACTTTATTTTAATTACTTGTAGGAATTCAGTTTATTATAACTAAACATAAAATAACATTTTTTTTTTGTTTTAGGTTTATTATAGTTCGTTATTTATAATGATAAATCTAGCCACTAAAATTTAAATATATATAATTAGTTTTAAAAATAAATTAATGTAAAAATATTATTTAAAATATGTTCTCAAAGTTTTTTCTAAAGATTATTCTTTGCCGTGAGAATACATAAATTCGTTAAAGCGTTTTTTTTTGGGTTGATAAAAATGAGGTATTAACTTAATATTAGATGTTAACTATGTTTACACCTAACTACGACGATTTCATAGACAAAAATATAAATATCGACACCACAAAAAAAAAAATGCATCCACAAATCGTTATTTCAATTGAACTGGATTTTTTTAGGTTATTTTATTTTTTAAGGTTCTACCTCAATCTACATCCCATAATACAGTTTTAAAATAAAGTATTAATGCAAATACTTTATTATACTATCAATTTTAATTTTTAATTCAGCACCTCACAGACCTCACAAGGGAACGCATAGAGCATTTCAACTGAATTTCGTTTTGTCTATAATACTTTCTAGCCACAGCAAAATATTTTAATTTAATGAGCACTTTCGATAACTTCACCTTGTCATCAACAGCTATGTCTCCGCTATTTTCTTTGATTCTACTCCACGACGAGGACACCGTAGCTCTCATTACTGAAACAAAACTTACGAGTAAGCGATCTTTTACAGTTCAGCAGTACCAGACTTATCGAACTGATCACCTAGATGGAAGAGCACATGCAGGTACTCCATTTTCCATCACATAGTTCCTTTGGTAGCACATGTTTTCCTTCGGTCCAGTGCAGTGTCAATCACACCTTCACGTTCCCCCTCATTCTAGTATTGGTGTACTGCCCTCCTAATAAATCCATTTCCGATCTCCTTTCTAGACCCCTTCGGACATGGTCTCCTTGTGGGTGGGGACTTTAATGCGAAGCACCAACACTGGGGGCTCAAGATCCACGAATACACGAGGACGTACTTTGCTGTCTGCATTCGCACGGAAACATTGCTTCACTATGACTCCTGACACAGCCACCTATTGGCCATCTGATCTCAACCTTCTTCTTCTACAATAGTTTAGGAACACGCCTCGATGACATTTCCTCCGATCATAGCTCTTTGATTCTAACCATCTCCTTAAGACTAATTCACAAACTGGCCACTTCCACCAGCATCGTACAGATTCCGTAGACCTCAAAGTGTCCCTGAAAGCATCCCAAGACCTAGACGATGCAGTGCACTATGTCACTATTCTGGTTGCAGAAGTCATCTTGTCATCCAAAAATTCACAATCAAAATCGTTTACCTCAGCATCTCAAAGACCTAATTCAATCCAAACCTCACTTGAAAACAGTGTGGCAAAGATCCTTCTGATCATCGCTCGTACAATCATTCCTGTAGATTGGTAGAGCGGCATTTAGGATGCTTCTTATCCAATTCTTTTAATTCCCACCTCTCCTCGCAGTCTACGATGGATAACTCCCTGTGGAATGTAACTAAAAAGATACTAAAATATCATCCACTTTCACACCCGTCAACACCGTGTTCAACAACGTCGTGTTGATGGGTCCTTGTTAGCTCCAGGAGAAAAAAGGCTGGAAAAATTCACTCTGCATCTTTCCTGTACTTTCACACCTCGCCTTTCTTATTAAACCATACTCATGGCACAACTGTTGAAGACCTCCTCGCTTCACCTAGCCCTCTCTCACTTCCACCAAAAACCGTTAACCTCTTTAAGGTCAAATACCTTCTGAAAAACCTACCAAATACCCTGGCTTTGATCTCCTTACTCTTCTCCAACAACTTTCTCCTAAAGCCGTAATCTTCCTAACCCACATTTATAATTGCAGTATCCGAACGACGCACTTTCCTCTCCTCTGGAAACATTCCATTGTTATCCTATTCGCCAAACCCGGTGAACCACACAATGACACCTCATCTTACCGTCCAATTAGCCTACTCCCTATCCTCTCAAAAATATTTGAAAAACTCTATTAAAACGTCTACTTCCAATTTTTGAATCTAAAAACCTTTTTCCTACTCACCAGTTTGGTTTCCGTCTACGACATTCCACTGCTCAACAAGGCCTTCGCGTTTTTGATCACATATCCTCAGTTTCTAAAACCAAACAGTATTACACAGAGTTCCACAGGGCAGTGTCCTGGGTCCTATCCTATATACAGTGACGTCCCCTCTACCCCCAATACCTTCTTGGCCACATTTGCAGATGACACTGCAGTCTTGTCATCCCACCCAGACCCCGATATAGCATCCCATAACCTTCAAAAACACCTTGATGAGATCGAGTATTGGTGCAACCAATGGCGGATCAAAGTTAATGAAGCAAAATGTTCCCACATTACCTTCACCCTCTGTCGCAAGTCTTGTCCACTAATTTATTTTAATTCCATTTCTCTCCCGGTATCCGAGATAAACGGCTGACCTGGAACCCACATGCGAGGCTAAAAAGACAAGAACTAAACAGACGCTGTACAGAATACTTCAAAGAACATCCCATCTTTCAACTGAAAATAAATTACTAACCTACAAATTTATACTTAAGCCAATATGGACATACGGAATAGAGCTATGGGTGACAGCAAAAAAGTCGAACATCAAGCTTATCCTATCCTTTTAATCAAAAGTCCGGAGAGCAATAGTAAATGCTCCTCATTATGTCAGGAACAAAACCTTTCATAACAATCTTAATATACCCTACATTCTTGAACTCATCCCTTCCAAGTTCATAAAATTCCAAAACCTATCCATCCACCCTAATCCCCTACCACAGTCATTACACTGCGCCAATTATCCCTATAATCCTTCTCGGAGACTAAAGCCTAAAGCCTCGTGACCTGCCATAAATAAGTCACAGTGGGAGTCCTCGCAATGGCCAGTTTCTCCAATCATGTTCAGAGCGTCTGTGGCTCTTGGTCAGCCTCTACTGGCTCGTATCCAGTGACGCGGCTGACGGAGGAGCGTGGGGGACTACCCAAGATTCCGCAAGTTAAAATAGACTGAAGAGTATCGATTAAAAAAGGGGGAAGAGGTAACTAATAAGCACTGTGGTTGAACTAAGAATGGTCTTTATTTATTATGCACATCTATATATAGTCTCGCTGATCCTCTGAGGGGATTAGCTGGGGAGGCTTACCTATGTTATCTCCTCATAGCCGCCTCTCCAGCTAACTCCCCCCTTCCAGCTTCTTATAGGAATAAGAACTCTAACATCAGATAAGTTATATTGTATGTAAAACAAAACAATAACAATCTCATATGAAAGTAAGACAATAAAAATCTCATACACTAAAATAAGATAATAGAAATCTCATACACAAAAATCCAGAGTTTCCGACCTTGTACATCTTGTAAGGCGGATAATTTGTACTCTTGGTAACATAAAATTAAGGTTTGGTTTTATTCATACATAATACTTACATACTAGAAAAATACATATGTAACATAGTTTAACCACGCTCTTTCGAGCCACATGGTGTGTCGGGCGGAGCGCCGCCCCCCGTTGTCCGCCGAGCCACAGGTGACGGTACACGTAGTTCCTCTACGTGAACGGTGAGCGACCGGAAGGGGTGGTTTGCGTCTCGTATGGTGTAGAGGTTGTGCTCTCTAATTGCTATTACGACGTACGGTCCCTCATATCGCGCGTCCCCCTTTTTCCGGGCCGTCCTCAGCCTGCGAAATACTATGGCTCCCAGCGCAATCGAGCCAGCGCTAACTATGCCAGGTCTATTATTGGCCTTATCTACACGGTCTGTTTCTCTCTAATCACCCGCTCGCGGACCTTCCCCCACGTCGCCTGGCGTTCGCTGCGCGCCACCCTTAACCACCCCTTTAAATCTGAGTTGTGCGCCGTTATCAAATCCCCCCTATCCCGCCGTTTCTGTCCGAATATTATTTCCACCGGACAGACCCGTCGCCGCATGAATGGTATGGTTATATGGCACAATTGCGCGCGGCATCGCCTCATAGGAATCTAGCTGCAGATCGAGCTTAAATAGACGGAGGTGTTCGCCTAGCGTACTGTGGAGTCGCTCTACCGCGCCCCTCCCCTTGATGTGGTGGGTGGTGTTACGACGCCAGTCAATCCCCAGCTCCCCGCTCTGATCCCTGATCCACTGGTTATCAAATTCCCTACCCGAATCCGATATTATTTTGTCAGGGACCCCGTAGCAACCACACCATTGGAGGATCCCCCCCCATACTTCCCTCGGCGTCTTGGCCTCGACCGGGTACGCCATGGCAATCTTGCTGAACGTATCCAGTATCGTTAGCCACGACTGTCCTTCGTTGCTATACAGATCGGTCTGGATGATCCTAAGCGGTTCATCCGCCGTTTCTGTGACCACTTGTTCCGCCGCTGGGGGTCGCCTATTATACTTTGCCCTCTGGCAAGCGTCGCATTTCGATATGACCTCCCTGACCGTCCGCCCCATACTCGCCCAGAAGTACATTCGTTTTAACGCCCGGAGTGTCTCCTCTATTCCCCGGTGGTTGGTCTTACCGGTGTGGTGGTCTCTCACTAGCCTGTCTTGCATTTCCCCGTCCACGACCGTCTCTACCTGTCTGAGGCATCTGACCAGCGCGTAACCCAATCCTACCCGCTCTTGTCTCCACAGCCGTTTAATCTTATCGACCAGTATCCGGTTGCCGATAAAAATGTGGCAATCCTGTCCCGGCTTCGTACACTCTCTAATGACCCGTTCTAGGACCGCGTCGCCGACCGTGGCTTGTGCCCTAATGGTCACTGTGGACAGTCCCGCGTACTCGCTTGCCCTCGTCTCGACACCCGGGTCCCGTTTAGATATGAGAATTACCTGCCTCTTTTTGTCATTGATTATCTCATCAATCTCCGGTAGGTCCGTAGGTCGTTCGGGAGGAGACTCCGCCTGTTCCCTGTCTCCCCGAACTAAGGGAATTTCCGGCCCGCTCTCTGCCCACTCGCGAAGGTACCGCACCGCAAACGGTTCTTCCTGGCTTACTTCCTCGTCTACCGCGTTCACCACTAGTTCTCGTGAGAGCCAGTCCGCGACCGCGTTCTCGGCCCCCTTCTTGTGTGCAATTTTAAAATTGTACGCAGCGGGTCGCTCTTCCCACCTCGCTACTCGTGCAGAAGATTCTTTGACCCCCCCCGGTGTCTTGTGATAGGACCGCCCCTATGGCACTCGCGCTAGCATCCGTTGTAATACGGAATGTTTTCCCAAAATCGGGGAACATCAACAACGGCCTTGTGGTGAGGACATCTCGGCATTTTTCGATGCTTCTAATTTGTTCCGGTCCCAACCGAAAACTCCTTCCCGTCCTTAAAAGTTCGGTTAATGGGCTGACGAGTTCCGCTATGCCGGGGATGAACTTCCTATAGTAGTTTATCATACCGAGGAACCTACGTATTCCCCGAACATTCACAGGCAAAGGCGCTTCGCGTATAGCTCTCACCCTCTCTTCATCCGGCTGTACCCCGTCCCGTGAGACCGTGTACCCCAAAAACCGTATCTCGCTCAGCCCAAATCTCGATTTTTCACGTGACAGCTTAAGTCCGAACTCCCGTACTCTGGCGAGGACTCGACGCAGGTGCTGCACATGTTCCTGTTCAGTCTTACTGAATACTATCAGGTCGTCCATATACACCTGTGAGAAGTCCTCGCCCAGCCCCCTTTGGAGTTCGTCCATAAGACGCTGGAAAGTTAACGGTGCCCCCTTTAGACCGAAGGACATTCTCACAAACTCATAATGCCCCCGCTCCCAAGAGAACGCCGTCTTCCCAACGTCCTCGTCTGCCATTCTAACTTGATGATACCCACTCTTGAGGTCCAGCGTGCTGAACACCGTCGCTCCCGACAGGCGATTGAGTATGTCCTCGATCCTCGGGAGGGGGTATCTCTCGTCTACCGTGACGTCATTAAGCTTCCGGTAGTCCACCACCACCCTATACTGTTTCTCGTTACCCTCACTCTTTTTCTCCACCACCCACAAGGGACTATTGTAGGGCGAGTTACTCGAACGTATAATGCCCTGTCTCAGTAGGTCATCGAGCTGCCCTCGGATGATCTCCCTCATCGATTGTGGGTACCTACGCTCTTTAACGTATACGGGGTTTTCCGACTTTACAGGAATGCGATGTTGTGTTTTCCCCGTAGTCGGCAGTATATCGGATTCCCGATGGAATAAGTCCCTGTTAGTGGCTACCAGCTGTTCTACCGCGTCGCGTGCACACCCGGCCGCTCCGATTCTCACCCCCCCCCCCTCCCCGTCGTTCCGTGATGATTTCGTACCTACGGCCCCCCAATTTGCACTCCCATTTCCGACACCGGACCTTTAATTTCATCCCCACTCTTTGTAGAATATCACACCCTACTATCAGGTCATAATCCTCGGCTAAATTACTCATAATGTGGGTCGTGACCTCCCCTTCACCTCCCGCTATCTCGCGCAGGTTTAGTCGCGCTTCCCCCTCTGTTTTGCACCTCCCACTGACTGTAGTTACCATACATTCACATGTTTTGCGGTTCTTCCAAATTCCTAATTCCCTCGCCCCCTTTTCGCTTATTAGCGAGTGAGTACTACCAGTGTCAATTAGAAATCGAATTCCGGACGCCCCCACTCGCGCCACGGGCAACCTGAACCCGTTTTTCCCCTTCGCGTTGTTATTTACCTCTAGGAAACTCGTTGGGTTGCCCCCCCCCCACGTCTCGCGCCCTCATTCGTTCCTACTCTTTCCTCTTACTACTTCGGCTCCCCCCCTCCATGGGTTTCCCCCGCTTACCTCATATCTCGACGCCGGGGCGCTGCGCTCCGACCGACTGCCATCCTCTTCCGACGACTCTCCGCTAGCGTAGGGGGTCCCGTCTCGTCCTGCCGGTCTCCGTGGGGTCCACGCCTGCTGGTTTACTTCCATTGGTTCCGGCCGGTATCCCCGTCTGTTGCTTCTCGGGTTACGCCGCGGGCAGTCTCTGGCCATATGCCCCGGTCTACCGCATTCAAAACATTTGGTTTGGCTGCACTGTGCTGCTACGTGCCCTGGTCGGTTGCATTCGTAGCATCGACTCTCTTGTCTCTTCCTCCTCTCGTCCTGCCCTCTGCCCGTGCGCCTCACCATGCCTCTACTAAATCCGGTGTATCTTGGCGGGCTCCTTCTCACTCTCCTTACATTCCTTACCTCGGTCCAGCTCGACTCCGGTAACCTGGGTCTAAGTTCCTTCCGCTCTCTCGCGTCGATAAGGTCGTGCGCGCAGTCTATCACGTCCCTATCTTTCGGTAGCGATCCCGGCCTGTCCAAATAGAGGTTCAATTGGACCTTCATCACTTGTCTGATGAACTGGAGTCTGTGGGACGCTTCCTCCTGTCCGCAGGTCTCAACCATTTTCTCCACAAGGCGATTATGCATCACCATGAGTTTTTCGGCGAAATCTCCCTCTGATTGGCCCTGTGTTCGCTTTTCTTTAATTAGGTAGAACACGTCCTCTTCAGGGGTCCACCTACCCCCTCCATATAACTTCTTCAACCTTAATTTCATCTCTTCCCACGTCTGCGATACGTCACCTTGTATGGCGTTCAGCACCTTCCTGGAAATCCTGCTTACCAGAGCTGTCTCTAACACGACTATGTCCGAGTCGGTGATTGTGCCCAGTCCTTTTCTCGTGTTCATCAGGGCCTTAATCTGGTCGCCCCCTTTTAGGAAGTGCTCCAGTTCTCCCCTAACGTCCCAGTAAACTGTTCTAGTTGACTAATAAGGTCGTGAATGAACGACGAATTCTGCGTCCGTACCTTAGCTAGGTACATCTGCGACCTCTCCTGCTCTCTGAACATCTGTACATTTAGCCTCTCTTTCTCTTCGATGGCCTGGGCCAAGTCCGCCTCCAACTTAGCGAACTGCAGTGTACTAGGTTCCATCTCGGATTTTTAAGCGTCAACGTGTACACAGGAAATCGCGAACTAGACGGATAACAATATGTTCGCGGCGCGATTATCGCTCAATCGCACGTCCCGGGTTTCGGCACCAGTTAAAATAGACTGAAGAGTATCGATTAAAAAAGGGGGAAGAGGTAACTAATAAGCACTGTGGTTGAACTAAGAATGGTCTTTATTTATTATGCACATCTATATATAGTCTCGCTGATCCTCTGAGGGGATTAGCTGGGGAGGCTTACCTATGTTATCTCCTCATAGCCGCCTCTCCAGCTAACTCGCATCCTCTTTTGCATGCGAGAGAGGTGACAATCATGTGGATTTGAGAGGTCTCTGGGCTTTTTGTAAATACTGTATGAATGAGCGAGTGAATAAAAATTGTAAATATAGTATGAATGGGAACATTTATCACAATTACATATTGGCCAATAATACAGATTGTAATTTTATGACAATAAAGATGTTTCTGTACCTAACTATCATTTCTTTGTTCAGGACTGCTCAGTTAAAGTATTATTTCCATCTATACAAAAAGTCCAGCCAATCACCTAAACTGTTTAAATTAAATCTTAGCTCATCTACTCATGTGCCATAAAAAGCTTGTGTCCTTACTGCTGGGTCGTCCCGTGGAAACCTTATTTATTCTTAACGTTAGAAAGACTTGTTAGATTTCAGTTACCATTCTAGTTATTTTTTAAAATAAACTGATAGGGTATAAACTGATGTTCTTTGTTTTAAGCCAACATTTCCCTAGGTACTTAGCGCAGAAAGTAGTATATTATATGAAGGATACCTGAGCTGATTTAATTGATAACCTACGTCTGCACTGGTACAAATTAACAATTAATTATTATCCAAAGAAAGATAAGCGATCGGGACACGGACCCGGAACAACATAAATTTATTGAGATATAGGAGAGTCGTCTTTTGTGGACGTAAACACTGTGAGCCAATTTAACAGCAATATCCTGCGGGCTAAAGATCTTTGTACAAAAGCATCCTTTCACCGGACTTGAAAACATTAGGCCCAATTGAATTTTCCCAAGAAGGAAGCGAGACAAAAGACCTAATCCGGCAAGGAAGGGTAAAACAAGCCACAAGTTGAGAAAATTTAGTTTAGGGCCCTCTGTGACAAAAGGCGAGCTAATAGGAAATCTATGTTGGAGGCAGAGAGAGCAGAATGAAGTGGTTGGAAGATGCTTTGGCATTTACCTACGTATTAGCTGTTTCTAAACTACCACACCAATATTAGTCATGGAGCATCTGGTGAGCAACATACGGCTCTGATAACAATGTAGCTTGTTAATCGTTAACACATCTCACACGGCATAAGTCAAATAATAATAATATCTGTTTATTTCAGCAGATAACAGAGCATGTATCTTATGAACAAACATTTCTTCTCTTGTATATGAAGTGGGTTATTATTACAACACAAATATATATTTCATTTCGTCATTTTTAACATAATTGAACCTATCCTATGAATGTTACACCTGGAACCCTTGAGAATGACGGTATAGTATGTCAAAATTGTTTGGAAAATAAATAGCTTAACCACAATGCTCGACTTACGACTCCCACAATTGGTCCTTTTTTAAATTGAATCATATTTTTATAAAACAATTGCTTCGGAAAATCCATTAATACGGAAGATTGATGAGTACAGCAAAAATTCTCTCAAAATATAAACCCACAAAAGAACTTAACATCTGTTATTAAATTTAAATTTTCTGTTTTTATTTTGAGTAGATATCTAAGATCGAAATAGTTTTAAAACATTTTCTGATAATTTGAAGGATATCCTGAACATGTATACATGTTTAAATAAAAATCTTGATTATGCTGATTATAATTTGTAAATAACGTTGTTTTTTTTTGTATTCAGTTTTGTGTACAGTTTTCATTTTTTTCCTAGTATTTGAAAATGTATGTAAATGTATTATTATGTTATAGACATACACATTAACAAAGAAAGGATTACCGTGTCATGTAAATACAATAAGGAATTCAATATGAATTGTAAGTTAAAATCGAATATTTCAAACGGTAGCAGCTTTTGTTGCTGTCACGCGTGGCGATAAATCGTCACTCGTGGTAGTAAGTAGTTCATGCAAGGCGGTGCACCATGAAATATGAGGTCATCAGAGTTACAGGCCCCCTTGGGGTCTACTATCCCTCTACCTCCGGTAGCAAGTAAGGCCAAATTCGTCTGGTTTGCTGGTGGCCGGGTCAGATGTTGGCGTGTGAATTAAAAAAGAAGAAATTCTAACAAAACAAAGAAATTGTAGAATAACGTACACAGAAAAAATAACTAATTCCTTTACTAATAAATTAAAACTTAGAAAATTAATTGTAGAAGATACCCATTCTAATGGGGGGAAAAAAATTGTGACTTATATCTCTCTTCTCACAAATCTGCTTCCCTTGAACGTTCTTTTCTTATCCGTACAAAAACCTTTGGAACTCTATTCCATTTCAGCTCATTTTCTCCTCGTTATAATTTCTATATTTTATTTATTCATTTTTTTTTTTTTATCTGTACTCATTCTGTACATAATTTTTTGCTGCAATTAGTTTGATTTTGGTTCTTTGTAGTCATCTCGTAAGTACCATAACACATAGTATTATGCACATGTACGTAGTATTTATAAGCTTATAAAATATGTGAATGTCATAGATTTTTGTTGGTTATTTTTTCAGCTAGACACTGCTATTTCGTTACTTGATGTTATTCATAAAGACTGTGTCCCATAAAAAAAATTTTTTTTTCATTCATTCAATCATTATTTGATATAAACTGCTACAGACCGTAGGATATTCAAGATGACTTGATAAGTTTGTGCTTGATAGTTTGTAGGAGAGGAGGGACATTCGCCAATGCCAGTGCTGAAGGCCAGCTGCGATCGCGAAGGAAGGCTGCCAAGATGTTGGTGGCAGTGGTAGTCATGTTTGCTGCATGTTACTTACCGGTCCATCTCCTCAGTATACTAAGGTATAGTCACATCAATAGCCCACCTATTAGCCATAATTTAAAATAAACTCACAAGTACACCCACGCAAAATTATTAGTTAGTGAAACAACAACAATTTCTATCTCAATTAACTCACATGAATCACTATGGAAACTTCATACAGCTTTCAGTAAATATACTGAATATACCCTTACACACCAAAAATAATAAATATACCGACACAAAAAAATGCAGTGCTCCAGGTAGATATCATTACAAAATCTGCCAGGCTACTTAAAATTAAACAAAATCTTGGTCATGAAAGATCTAAAAATGTTGTAAAAGTGTAAACATTTTACATATACAGAGGGGTCCAAACAAATGTATCCACTGTTTAAAATTCCATAACTTGCAAACTAATTGACGGAGTTGTCTCATAGTTCCGGCAATCGCCATACAAGCGTTGTATTGCGTTGTTTTGTTTTGTCAGATGACAGTCGCCAGATAGTTAGTGTTTTATTGTTAGTTGTACCTTGTTACTCGAGTAAACATGGCTGGTGTAAGACTTACATTTGATGAAAGGAAGTCTGTTTTAAAGTGGTATTTTAAGTACGAAAACATTAATGAGGTTCAACGGCAATGGCGAAATGTGTATCAAATAGAGCCACCAAGCCAAAGGCTGTGTTAAAGATGTACACAAACAACGATCTGGACGACCTGTAACAGTAACAAGTCCTTTAACTCCCATCTTTTGTTACAACAGTTCACTCGCTCACCACAGAAGTCGTCAGCCACAGTAAGTGAAATAGTGTGCCCGTGAAACTGGAGTGAGTCGCTCAAGTGTTTGGCGAATTTTGAAGACAGCAAAGTGGAAGTGCTACATCCCAAGATTGCTACACGCAATGAACGAGGACGATCCAGATCGTAGAATGGAGTACAGCGAGTGGTCTAATAACATGGTGCGCAACGATGAAGAGTTTGCAGAGATGATTGTGTGGTCTGATGAGGCACAGTTCAAACTCAATGGTACAGTAAATCGCCACAATTGCATCTACTGGGCCGCCGAAAATCCAAACGTCCATGTAGACAAAGCCGTGAAATTGTCAGGAGTAAATGTGTGATGTGGGTTGTCTTACCGGGGCTTGATTGGGCCATTCTTTTTTGACGGCACAGTTACCGGTGAGGTGTACCTTCAGAAGCTTCAAACATCCATTTTACCTGCCATCCAAGACTTGTATGGAGACGGAAGATTTTACTTTCAACAAGATGGTGCCCCAGCCCACTACCACAATCGTGTTAGGGCTTATCTCTACGAAAATCTACCAGGAAGATGGATAGGCCGTAGAGGTGCTGTAGAGTATCCACCACGTTCCCCAGACTTAACTCCTCTGGACTATTACCTGTGGGGAACACTAAAGGACGTCGTTTATCGACAAAAGCCACGCACATTGGATGAACTTCGAGAATCCATCGTACATTCATGTGCAAATACCCAACTGAACGCGTTGCAGTCAGTAGTTCGTGCTGCAGTTCGGCGGCATCGTTTGTGTGTGGATGTTAATGGTGACCTACAGTGATATCTTTAAGTTGAACTTTAAGCTACACTTTCACCAAAAATGAGACAACTCCGTCAATTAGTTTGCAAGTTATGGACTGTTAACCAGTGGATACATTTTTTTGGACCCCTCTTCACACCCGTCAACACCCGCTTTAACACTGTCGTGGTGATGGGTACTTGGCAGCTTCAGATGAAGAAAGGTTCGAATAATTCGCTCTGTATCTTTCCCGTTCTTTCACATCTTACCTTTCTCATCAAAACCGTACTCATGACAAAACTGTTGAAGATTTCCTCACTTCACCTATCCCTCTATCACATCTGCCAAAAGCCGTTAACCCCTCCTAGGTCAAATACCTTCTGAAAAACATAACCTACCAAAAATCTCCCGAATGTGATCTCCTTACTCCTCAAATTCTCAAATAGCTTCCTCCTAAACCCATAATCTTCCTAATCTACTTATATAATTGCATGATCCGAACGACCCACTTTCCTTTCCATGACAATAATATATAACCATACAAAAATGTAACGACAGTGTTGTCACCTTATTACTCTTAAATATACAACATACAATATCCAAACAACTTCCACCAAAAGCCGTTAACCCTTTAAGTTAATAAAGCGAAATGTTCCCACACTAGTTTTTTTTTTTAATTCCATCCCTCTTCCTGTACCAAGACAGTATGGTCTTTTTGTTTCCAACCCAACAGAAGGCCTAGATGGATCGCACACATGAGGATAGAAAGACATAGACAGACGCTTTGGACAACTGTACAGACTACTTCAAAGAACAAACCATCTCTCAATAGAAAATAAATTACTAATCTACAAAATTATACTTAAGCCAATCTGGACACACGGAATAGAGCTATGAGGGACAGCAAAAAAGTCGAACATCAAGCGTATCCAATCCTTTCAATCAAAAGTCCTGAGAACAATAGTTTTGTTCCTTATTATGCCAGGAACAAAACCCTTCATAAAAATCTTAATATACCCTACATTCTTGAACTCATCCCTTCCAAGTTCATAAAATTTCCTAGTAACCTATCCAACTAACCTAGTCCCCTAGCACTACAGGAAATTGCACTGCACCACTCAACCCTATAATATCCCTCGGAGACTGCAACGGCAGTGGCCTCGTGGCCTGCTATAAATGCGTGACAGTGGGAGTCCTGGCAATGGCCAGTTTCTCCAATCATGTCCTGAGGGTATGTGGCTCTTGTGCTCTTCGTTAGTCTCCGCTGGCTCGTATCCGGTGGCGCGGCTGACGGAGGAGCGTGGGGGACTTCCCAAGACTCTGCTTCGTCTTTCGCATGCGAAGGAGGTGACAACCATGGAGATTTGGGAGGCCTCTAGGCTGTTTGTAAATATTGTATGAATGATGGAGTGAATGATAAATTGTAAATATGGTATGAATGAGAGCATTTATCTCAATTACTTATTGCCTAATAAGGCAGATTGTGATTTTATCACAATAATTTTTATTAGTTTTTTTAAATATTTTAAAACTATTACAAGTGATATTTTTTTAAATTTATTAGAACAATTGACAACTTTAAACCAGAAGAGTCGAGGATAAAAAAACTAGTTAGATTGAGAATGGAGATGGGTTGGGTTGCAAAAGAAGAAAATCCCCTTAGAAAAGTAGGTCTCATGTTAAAAATCTGTTTGAATGAAAATTTAACACGATAATATATCTGTTTTTAAAGTCTGTTAATAAAAATCTGGTTTTGAGAGCTCCCTAGTGACATTCTTAAGAAACTCATTTGTGATTATAAGGTAATTATTAAAGATTTGTCTAGATACACATTTGTAATTGCCGAAACTTGAATAAGTAGTGCGTATACCGTAAGCAGGAAATGGGTACTTGCTGGATTGGACAGAGCGAATGTGATACAACTAGTCTCAAGTTACTCAAAGAAATTTAAACCTACCGGAATCTGGATATATCGATGTATCACGTACATGGAATGGCAGTCCAGAAAAAAACTTTTAGAGCTTGAAATAAGAACCGTACTGGCACAGAGGCTTGACCAAGTCGAAGCTGATCGATCAAAATAACGGCTCACCTAATGGTCGGAATAAGCCGGCCTCTCATTGCCCGTGCGCAGAAAGCTACCTACTTTTATAGTTCACCTCTCCAGGCATTTTTTATACACATTCGGATTCGGACACTGGCGCTTGCTGCTCTACTCGAACCATGACTTTCTTATTAAACTACTTCTCCAACTGTTTATTCATCACAGCCTAGATATAACCTCAGTGCTGAGAGTCTTCATAACATTCCCAGTAAGGCTATTGCAATCTACCCTCTAGATCAAGCACATCCTTGGAAGGTACTCTTCCATGCAGACGACAACTTCTGGTGCCCTACAAACTTAAGGTCTCCCCCCAGTGGTCTAGTCTACTTCTTTCCTGTTCACACTCGTTTTTGGGATCCGGACTGTTTTCGCCTATCTTCAGCTACTGAGCGTGAACTCGTAGTCATTCCAAGACCAAGTCATTCCACTGGGGGGGAAGACCTTAAGTTTGTAGGTATCCAGATTCCTGTATCTTTAAATTTCTTTGAGTAACTTGAGACTAGTTGTATCACATTCGCTCTGTCCAATCCAGCAAGTACCCATTTCCTTCTTACGGTATACGCACTACTTATTCCAGTTTCGGCAATTACAAATGTATATCTAGACAAATCTTTAATAATTACCTTATAATCACAAATGAGTTTCTTAAGAATGTCACTAGGGAGCTCTCAAAACCAGATTTTTGCTTTTCTTATCTTAAGCAAATTTTCATAAAAGATAATTATCATTCTCAGGCATAGGGTCTTCTATACTATCGTGTTAAATTTTCCTTCAAACAGATTTTTAACATGAGACCTACTTTTTTAAGGGGATTTTCTTCCTTTTACAACCCAACCCATCTCCATTCTCAATCTAACTAGTTTTTTTATCCTCGACTCTTCTGGTTTAAAGTTGTCAATTGTTCTAATAAATTCCAAAAAATATCACTTGTAATAGTTATAAAATATTTAAAAAAACTAATAAAAATTATTGTCATAAAATCACAATCTGCCTTATTAGGCAATAAGTAATTGAGATAAATGCTCTCATTCATACCATATTTACAATTTATCATTCACTCGATCATTCATACAATATTTACAAACAGCCTAGAGGCCTCCCAAATCTCCATGGTTGTCACCTCCCTCGCATGCGAAAGACGAAGCAGAGTCTTGGGAAGTCCCCCACGCTCCTCCGTCAGCCGCGTCACCGGATACGAGCCAGCGGAGGCTAACGAAGAGCACAAGAGCCACATACCCTCAGGACATGATTGGAGAAACTGACCATTGCCAGGACTCCCACTGTCACGCATTTATAACAGGTCACGAGGCCACTGCCGTTGCAGTCTCCGAGGGATATTATAGGGATGAGTGGTGCAGTGCAATTTCCTGTAGTGCTAGGGGACTAGGTTAGTTGGATAGGTTACTATGAAATTTCATGAACTTGGAAGGGATGAGTTCAAGAATGTAGGGTATATTAAGATTGTTATGAAGGGTTTTGTTCCTGACATAATAAGGAACAAAACTATTGTTCTCAGGACTTTTGACTGAAAGGATTGGATAAGCTTGATGTTCGAGTTTTTTGCTGTCCCTCATAGCTCTATTCTGTATGTCCAGATTGGCTTAAGTATAACTTTTTAGATAAGTAATTTATTTTCTATTGAAAGATGGGATGTCCTTTGAAGTAGTCTGTACAGTTGTCCAAAGCGTCTGTTTAGTTCTTGTCTTTTTAGCCTCGTATGTGGGTTCCAGGCCAGCCGTTTGTCGAGATGGAAGCCTAAGAACCGTACTATCTTTGATACAGGGAGAGGAATGGAATTAAAATAAACTAGTGGACAAGACTTGCGACAGAGGGTGAAGGTAATGTGGGAACGTTTTGCTTCATTAACTTTGATCCGCCATTGGTTGCACCAATACTCGATATCATCAAGGTGTTTTTGAAGGTTATGGGATGCTATATCGGGGTCTGGGTGGGATGACAAGACTGCAGTGTCATCTGCAAATGTGGCCAAGAAGGTATTAGGGGTAGAGGGGACGTCACCGGTATAGAGGATAGGACCCAGGACAATGCCCTGTGGAACTCCTGCTTTTATGGGATAGTAGTTTGAATATTATAAACCACACTGGAACTGGAAGAAGCGATTTGAAAGGTAGGATAACATTAGGAAAAGGGTCTGTGGTAACAACAATTGGAAGTAGACGTTTTAATAAGAGTTTTTCAAATATTTTTGAGAGGATAGGGAGTAGACTAATTGGACGGTAAGATTAGGTGTCATTGGGTGGTTGTATGGGGTATATTTAAGAGTCTTAAGGTGACAACACTGTCGTTACCTTTTTGTATGATTATATATTATTGTCATGAAGCCTGTGTTTTTAGAGTCGTAGTTTCCCTGATCTGTTGTGATGTAATTACGATAAATAAATGTGAATACAAATGTAACAGTTTCGAATATTCAATAACAGCCACACAAAACAGAAGTGAGGGAGGTATAGGTGAAGTGAGGAAATCTTCAACAGTTGTGCTGCGAGTATGGTTTTGATGAGAAAAGTGAGCTGTGAAAGTATGGGTAAGATGCAGAGCGAATTCTTCCGGCCTATCCCCATTCGAAGTCGCCCAGAACCCATCATCACGACGGAGTGGGTGTGAAACAGGATGATACTTTAACATTTTTTTAGTTACATTCCACAGGGAATTATCCCTGGTAGACAGAGAGGAAAGGTGGGAATTGAAGGAATCGGATGCCAATTGCCGCTTTACCAATCTACAAAATATTAAGTGGAACTGATCATTAAGGGTTTTGCCCAGGATCTTTATCGTGGACAGCTGACCGAGTTAAGATGTTATAAGGATTGTGATGTACGTACTAGTTGGTACTACTGGTAATACTAGTGTATTACTGCTTATAAGCCAATAGACAAGCTGCTTACATAGTTGGTTATATATATATATATATATATATATATATATATATATATATATATGTAAAGAAAGTAAGCTTTCTTCAATTGAATTAGCAGCGCTTTGTTATCACGCGCGTGCTTCAGTTGGCTACCACTAGGTGGAGCTAGCGACATATGACCAGGAGGTTTTTAAAAGGCTTTCCAGTGTAAACAATTAAGTAAAGTGCAAACAGTCATAACAATAAACTGTAATTGTTGTTTCTTTTGTTTTACAGGTATGAATTAAGATTTTATTAGTAATAGTTGTAAACTAATTATCAATTAAATAAACTTTTGTTTTACAGAGAAACAGATTACTTATTGTTATAATAAGAAGACCTAGCAACCCTTATAAAACAACAATTTGTTTATGATGTCAAAACTGCACTTTGAATTTACGGTAGTGACTTCACCAAAAGACAGTAAAGCCAATGCAATTGCCATCACCTCAATTGGTACAGGAGATGGAAGAAGATATATATTGCCAGAAGAATTCAAATATATGGAAGATCATGTGGAGTTGAAAAAGACAAGTAAGTACACAAAGTTAGTTAATTCATTAAACAGAAGAAATCAGATAAGAAGAGTGTGGATTACAATGACAAAAGAATTAGAGGGCACATACATAGATGAAGATGGAAATCTGCAATTTAAAGATCAATATTTAGAGGAAATAAATGAGGAAAGTACAAACAAAACACAAGATCATAGTCTAAAGGAAATACTAGAGAAACTGATAGAAACAACACAGAAGAAAGATAACGAGAAAGACTTAAAAAAAATATCAGAAAAACTTCTCATAGAAACATTTTCAAGCAAAAATACTAATGCTAAACAGTGGATAGAAAGCTTTGAAAAAGAGTGTTCTAGATTTCAAATAGATAAAAGTGAGGAAAAAATTGAACTAATGAAACTATTTTTTGATAAACCAAGTTTAGACTGGCACTCTTCCACACTCATAAGACTAACAATAAATGCTGGTTGGTCTGAATGGAAAACAAGATTCTTAAAATGTTTCACAGATAATGGATGGAATAATATAACCTATGCACTATCATTTAAATATCGAGAAGGTTCGTTAACGGATTATGCTTTGAGGAAAGAGAAACTTTTGATAGATTTTAACAAAGATATGGATATAAAGTCACTTATAGCATTAATAGCAGTAGGGTTACCAGAATTTATATTGAATAGAATAAACAAGGAAAAATTAAAAGAAACTACAGACTTATTTAATGAATTGAGACAACTTGAATGTTTAGTAAATAAAAGAAATTTTCAAAAAAAACCTACATTAGATTCTCAAAAGAAATATGAAGTAAAGATACCTTGTAAAACGTGTGGAGATTTAGGTAAAGGTGTGAGATACCACCCAAAAGATAAATGCTGGTTCCAAAAACATGAAGAAAGTAGAGAAAAGAACACTACACCAAAAAAAGTAAATAACAATTCTATCCTAGATGTAGAAATATATAATGAATCAAAAAACGAGTAAACACACCACTAATTAAATTAAACATTGTATTGGAAGATAAGATAAAAATAGAAGGGATCTATGACTCAGGATCTCAAGTTTCATTAATTAATAAAAGATTAATAAAAACTATAAAAAATAATAATATAGATAAGAACAAAATACAATTAAAAACAATTAGTGGTGTGGCACTCACAAAGGGATTAGCAAGAATAAAATTAAAAATTTTCAATATTGAAAAAGAAGTAGATGTATTTATTGTAGAAAATGAGACTTTTCATGATTTTTTGATAGGCCTAGACATAATAAAGGAATTTAAATTAAGGCAAGACGAAAATCTAAATATAAGCCAAAAACAATCGCAAAGAAAAGATATAATAGAAATAAATTTTAATGAACATATTAAAGAGAAAGATTTTAAAATAAATTTAGATCATTTAGATAATGAAAAAAAATTCAAAATAGAACAATTGATAGAAGAATATAAAACAATATTTGCTAAAGACAAGTATGATATAGGGACTGTGAAAGATTATGAAGCAAGAATAGATCTCTTGATGGAAAAATTTTGTAGTAAAAGACCATATAGATGCACAATCGAAGACAGAAAAGAAATAGAACAGCAAGTGGCAAAACTATTAGAAAAAAATTTAATTGAAGAATCGTATAGTCCATTTGCTGCACCAGTGACCCTTGCATTAAAAAAGGGTGAAGGAAAAACCAGATTATGTGTCGATTTTAGAGATCTGAACAAGATTGTCACAACCCAGGCCCAACCTTTTCCGCTAATTGATGATTTAATAATTAAAGCTAGAAATTGTAAATATTTTACATCACTGGACATCAATTCAGCATTTTGGTCAATACCACTAAGGATAGAAGATAGAAAAAAAACAGGCTTTATAACCCAAGAAGGACACTATCAATGGACTTGCCTACCATTCGGTTTAAAAACAGCACCAGCAATCTTCCAAAGAATTTTATCAAGTATACTAAGAAAAAATAATCTAAAGAACTTTACAGAAAATTATATAGATGACATATTAATATTTTCAGAGACTTTTGAAGATCATATCATGCATATCAAACAAGTTTTAGAAGCCATAATAAAAGAAGGATTCAGATTAAAATTAAAAAAATGCACGTTCGCATCAAAATCAATTAAATATCTCGGACATATAATAGAAAATAATACAGTAAGACCAATTAAAGACAATTTAGTATCAATACTCAATTTTCCGACTCCAAAAACGCAGAAGAACGTTAGACAATTTCTAGGTAAAATAAATTTCTATCACAAATATATACCAAAAATCTCAACAATACTAGATCCACTACATAGATTGTTAAGAAAAGATATAAAATATAATTGGTCTGAAGATTGTGAAAAATCATTCACAGAGATAAAAAAATTATTGTGCTCTCAACCAGTCCTAGAAATATTCGATAAAGATTTACCTATTAAGATATTTACAGATGCTTCAATAGAAGGTATAGGTGCAATACTGAAACAAACCCAACAAGATGGAAAAGAAAAACCAGTAGCCTATTTCTCAAAAAAATTAAATGAGTCGCAAAAAAGAAAAAAAGCTATATATTTGGAATGCTTAGCAATAAAGGAAGCGATAAATTATTGGGAATACTGGTTAATTGGAAGAAGATTTGAAGTTTATTCAGACCATAAACCGTTAGAAAACCTTAATATAAAATCAAGAACAGACGAGGAACTAGGTGACTTAACATATTATTTGTCTCAATTTGACTTCAAAATTACATATATACCAGGGAAATTCAATATTGAAGCAGACTGTCTTAGTAGAAATCCGGTATTAGAGTCAAAAGATAATACCCAAGAAATATTAAAAATAGTAAACATGATCCAACTACAAGAAATAATTAAAGATCAAAATGAAAATACAGCATTAGGAGAACTTAAGAAAAAAAGTACAGATAAAAATGGTATAATCTATAAACAAATTAAAAACAAAAAGAAGATAGTTTTATCAGAAAAATTAAGCATTAAATTAATACGAGATACACATATAGACTGGTGTCACATCGGAATAAGGCAAATGATAAACAGAATATGTCCTTATTACACTTCAAAAAAATTAATAAAAAACATTCAGAATATATGCAGAACTTGCGAAATTTGTAAAAAGAATAAATCTAGAGGTCAAGCAAAATATGGATTAATGTCTCAATTAGGACCAGCAACAAAGCCGTATGAGATAGTGTCGATCGATACGATCGGTGGATTTGGTGGTCGAAGATCAACGAAAAGATACCTCCATCTTCTAGTTGATCACTATACAAGATACGCACATATATTAACTTCAAAAACTCAAGCTGCAAGTGATTTTATAAAAATAGTCCAAAATACATTAGAAATGAACAAGATAGGTACAATATTAACAGACCAATATCCAGGACTAAATTCTAAAGAATTCAAAAATTACCTAAAAGAACAAGATATCAGACTCATTTATACAGCCTTAAATGCACCATTTTCAAACGGCATAAATGAAAGATTAAATCAAACAATAATTAATAAAATAAGATGTAGAATCAATGAATCTAAAGAAAAGAAAGCTTGGACAACAATAGCAAGAGAATGTGTTGACAAATATAACATAACAGAACACTCAGTTACAGGTTTTACACCTAAATATTTACTAGATGGTACTAACACAAGTATGCTACCTGAGGAACTAAGGAAACTAACACATGCAGAGGTTTGGAAAGAAGATAGAAAATTAGCTCTAGATAACACTATAAAATCACATGAATACAATAAGAAATTATTTGACAAAAACAGAAAGGAAAGGGAATTCAATACAGGTGATTTAGTATATATTGAAAACGGACATAGATTAAATAGGAAAAAACTAGATGAACTTAGGGTTGGACCATTCAAAATTGCAGAGAAAATATCAAATACTATATTTAAAATCAAAACTGAAAAAAGAAACGAAGACACAGGATTATTCCACATAACAAAACTGATACCAGCAGAATAAACATTATATAATAAAAATTCTCACGAGAATTTTCACAGTGGGAGGGGGAGATGTAAAGAAAGTAAGCTTTCTTCAATTGAATTAGCAGCGCTTTGTTATCACGCGCGTGCTTCAGTTGGCTACCACTAGGTGGAGCTAGCGACATATGACCAGGAGGTTTTTAAAAGGCTTTCCAGTGTAAACAATTAAGTAAAGTGCAAACAGTCATAACAATAAACTGTAATTGTTGTTTCTTTTGTTTTACAGGTATGAATTAAGATTTTATTAGTAATAGTTGTAAACTAATTATCAATTAAATAAACTTTTGTTTTACAGAGAAACAGATTACTTATTGTTATAATAAGAAGACCTAGCAACCCTTATTGATGATTATATATTATTGTCATGAAGCCTGTGTTTTTAGAGTCGTAGTTTCCCTGATCTGTTGTGATGTAATTACGATAAATAAATGTGAATACAAATGTAACAGTTTCGAATATTCAATAACAGCCACACAAAACAGAAGTGAGGGAGGTATAGGTGAAGTGAGGAAATCTTCAACAGTTGTGCTGCGAGTATGGTTTTGATGAGAAAAGTGAGCTGTGAAAGTATGGGTAAGATGCAGAGCGAATTCTTCCGGCCTATCCCCATTCGAAGTCGCCCAGAACCCATCATCACGACGGAGTGGGTGTGAAACAGGATGATACTTTAACATTTTTTTAGTTACATTCCACAGGGAATTATCCCTGGTAGACAGAGAGGAAAGGTGGGAATTGAAGGAATCGGATGCCAATTGCCGCTTTACCAATCTACAAAATATTAAGTGGAACTGATCATTAAGGGTTTTGCCCAGGATCTTTATCGTGGACAGCTGACCGAGTTAAGATGTTATAAGGATTGTGATGTACGTACTAGTTGGTACTACTGGTAATACTAGTGTATTACTGCTTATAAGCCAATAGACAAGCTGCTTACATAGTTGGTTATATATATATATATATATATATATATATATATATATATATATATATATATATATATATATATATATAGAAATTCTGTTAATTCTAGCTTATTTATCCAATATAACTCTTCCATCTGTCAGCCTTATTTTATCGATAATCATTACAAGACCTTTACCGCAAACCTGTACATCACTTAATTACTTTCCGGACAAATGAAGAAATTTCAACTTTATACTGGCAAAATGACAGAAAGATGGGTATATGACTACGGCCACCGACCGACTCTCAGACCCGCAGTAGCATTAAGGCACCAGAGTTTAGCTGCAAATTCTAATGTAAGTGATTTTAGTGGATCCAGACCAATACTAGTTTAATATAGGTTTATCTTATGTGGCAGCAAGTGAGGGATATATGGAATAAAGTAGTGTTAGTGTGCTACTAGATTATGCATTCTATGCCTCACACTTCATCTCCTTATTTATCAATAGCCCTCAACAACAGCCCTCCCAACCCTTCACACAAATACCACACTTCACCTCTTTTACAACACGGACAGCAGAGTCCCCATAGTTTATTAAAGGTATGAAACTGAGTTGGAATCCAGCCCAAAATACTGCCATGTTTAAGTAAATCAAACATTATATATAGATCTTTGACTGAATGGTGCCTGGAGCATTTGTTTATCTTAGACCGATCAATAGAAGTGACAAATAGCTATACATTCTTCCTATCTAATATCTATGTTATGTTGTATCACTAGGGAAGGGGAGGGGGGGGGCGGGGGCAGCCCCAAGGGAGGGTCTCTACTTTCAAACATGTGTGAAGCCATCTTTCGTCTGTCTCAATATATCTGGGTCTTTTCACAAAATCTGAGTCAGAATGAAAAACATTTCACTCCATTTTTTTAAAAACATCTGTCTTTCATTTATTGCAAATTGTTTTTGCTAAACCACTTTTATGCCACAATCAAGTTGTATGTAGCTCAAAGCATTAATTTACTAACTTTATTTAAAAGTCATAGATAATTAATTAATTAGCACGGGCAGAGAAGATGATGCTAGGAGGAGTGAGAAACGAATAGTAAAATAATGGCTTTATAACCTTATTAATACATAAAAAGAAACTTTTAAAATAATTTAACAATAGATTACAGTAAACTTATTAGCAGTGACTTATTTATTAGTAAACTCATCAAGGTAATCTTATAAAAATGAACTTTTCTAACATTACTAATCGTAAAAAACAAGGTTAAAAGAAAACTCAAAGATATAAGTGACCACAGTACTAATTCATCACATATTAGTCCCAATTTATACTATGTAACATAACAGATCAAATCTTTCTTATTTAACATAATATTTGAATCCTATAGCTGCATGAAGTTATAAACCCCCTGGGTACGATCTTCTTCCTTCTCAGATCCTTGGACAACTCCCATCCTAAGAAATAGTTTTCCTTACCTATATAGCCAATTGCATATTTAGGACCATCCACTTTCCACTTATTTCTAAATATTCCATTATTTTTCTCTTTCAAAAACCTTGTAAGTCACCTACTGTTCTCTCATCTTACCACCCTATCATCATACTTCCAATCCTCTCAAACCTTTTCGAAACAATTCAACTAAAACGTCTCCTGCCCACATTAGAATCCAAAATCCTCCACTGCTCAACAAGGGCTCCGCGTTGTTGATCATATATCCTTTTCACTTAAAAGAATTTTATGTTTTTTTTGAGATAGTGAGTCTAATAATTTCTTTATATCATTTTAGGTTACATAGGCTCATCACACATAGATAACAAACGCTAGAACGTCTGTAAACTAAATCGAACATGAATGAACACTAATATTCATTTATTTATATGTAAGAAAACAGAAAATAAAAAAACTACAACTAAAGTGATCTCAATGTCCCTGACCGTCCTTGACCCACAAGATTTCCCAAATTTCACAAAAACCCGCTGCGGAGTTGACAACTCTAAGACTCATCCTTTACAATCATCCTCGTTGCCAAAAACGACGATGGCCTCACCATATATTTTAAATAGAATGATGAAAACTATGTCATGGGGTCCTGGCAATGCCCACCATCCCCACTGATGTCCTGAATGTCCGTGGATCTCTAACCCTCTCTCTGGTTCTGGACGAAATAATCGGAGAGGGAGCGACGCTGCTTCTGGGCATTCCCGAGCTGTTTGCTGGGAAAGTGTCTTGGGAGTTGTGGGGGGGAGTCCTATGCAGAATGTATTAAGATATATTGTATGACAGTGAATTTTATATTATGAATAAGTACGAACAGATTTTTAGATACTAATTAATAATGCTATACAGGAAAATTGTAAGTTTTCAAATAAAGATCTATATCAATAAAGAATAGTGGGATTTATATCAATAAAGAATAGTAGGATCTATACCACAACAAAAATTATAGTAATTAATAACTATTATTATTATTATTATTATTATTGCATAAATTTCTAAAAAAAGCACATCGTTCATATTTTATGTTACATACTTTTGGTTGGTAAAAAAGTTGAATATACTGTGACCTTCGGTAAAGCAGAGCTACCTCAAACTGAAGGATCTTGGTGGTAGCAGAGTAATTATCCAGCTTCCCTAACGAACTAACTGGTAGACCAATTTGTTCCCAATATATAATTACATACTACCATTTACCTTCAAATCCTTGGCCTTATGCTACTGTTTCTTTGGAGAAAGAGATAAGTGGTTGGTTATATATCAGGTATGAATGCGCTCTTAAATCACAAGTATTAATGTTCTATAAGCAAATTATTATTTTAAAAATTAAGAAATTATATAAAAAAGTAAATAAATTATAATTAAAAATTTAAACTTATTTAGTAATATTTATTATACAATATGAGATATAATATAAGCTTTTTAAGAATTTTCAGGGTGAGGGTTCTATATCCCCTTTAATAAAATATAAAATATTTATAAATACTAAAAAACATATAAACATAACTGATTAATAGAATGTTTGTTGCTACAGATACACTGTTAATATCCCGCAGAATGACCTTACTGCCGCCATATCCATGCTTAGTCACTGGTTGTGCTATGCTAACAGTGCAGTCAACCCACTCATTTACAACTTTATGTCAGGTAAATAAGTTCATATTAATATTATAATGTCATAATAATAGTGAGATGGCTACCGCAGACTGCAATACTTCGGGTTATTAAGTTGACATATATAGTTTTCCTGAAGGATAACAATAATAAAACTCACAATGAGCAAGGAAACATTGGGAAGCATATTATTTTATTTTTGCTTGTTAATAATTTTTTCATTCAGTTTCATTTAAAGTTTAATTCAGTCTTGTAATATAAATGAATATGTGCCTATTTTTATATAGCACCAATTGACAATGATGGCCACGTATTCTCTCCTTTCCAACTCCATGCCAATGAGCTTCCATTCCAACAACAAGAAAATCAGCGTTACCAGCCACAGGTCTTAGTTTTTAAGCACAATTTAAAGTTCTTTCGAAATGTCATCATCCTTTCGGTTTAGTATAAAAACAAATTCAGCCTTAATAAATGTTCCCAAATAGCTCATTTTAGTCATTCCTTCTTTTTAAGGCTTTATTGTTTTTTTCAAAACTGGAATCCAAGGATCTTCTCATCAGTCTCTCTGTCTGTCTGTCGTAGTCCTGTGTCCCCTTTTCAACCTAGACATGAAATGTTACATGATGGTCTCATTTGGTGAGACAACATGTAAACTGCCATCCCTATAAAACATTATTAAGTGTGATTAATTAATAATTGGTATTAAAAAAAATGTTCAATAATTTTAGGGTATGAAATTATAGATCTCAGACTATAATTGCAATAAGTCATTAAAAATGTGTTTGGAAAATAAACTCAATCTTGTGTTTAGTTTGTTATGTTTTATTTTTAATTTGTTTATTTTAAAAAATGTTTAATTTGGTATTGGTCCCACTACAATTTATAATTTAAAAAACAAATATTTCCTTATCGCACTAAGTATCAAATTAAAGATCTCCACTTCCTGATAGTAATATGTATCATGTGCATACTAAAATTAAATACAATCTCATGAAAAATAATGAAGGTTTATCAATTACTTGTAATTTAAAATTAAATATTTTGCCATCATATTGAGCAGTGTCAAACTAAAGATTTCAACGTCCTGATTGATATTTAAACCTTTAATTGTTTTATGTATCATACTTTGCTTAAACTACTTTGTTTTGTCTTTTAGTCATTTACCACAACATTTAATATTATGAGTGTGGACACCACTCTCTGGAAGTATAGAATTAAATTTGTAATTTACCATATGATTTTGGATTCTTAATTGAAGGGTTTGCTGCAAAAAGGAGGTAGCTCCATCCCATAGCTGTTGGGAGTTAGAAACACTTTCTTGTGTCAAAAAAAAAACTCTTTTATTTGGCACAAAAAGGATGCAGCTCTAATCGTAATATGTAAACACCATAATTGAAAGTAAGCAACAACAATATTTTTACATAACTTAAAATTTGAATTTTTTAAACGTTTTGTTTGGTTTCCCAACAAATGGAAAAATTGGAGCTACCTCCTTTTTGCAGCAAACCCTTCAATTGTTTTTACTCCCGGGTGTTTTAGCCTTGCCAAGTTTAGCCAAATACAGACATTTTAACAGGTATTAATAAAATATTTTGTAGCCAAGAGCATTAAAAAACATAAAATATTGATTTATTATACAATTTAATTGATAACTCTTTGCTATCTGTACATGTCCTATGGATAACTCAATTCAACCAAAGTAGACTTCATTTGACTTAATTGACATAAATGAGAGACCCAAGCCTTTTAATTGAAAATACATTATCATTATTATACAAAAATTATGCCCTATTTCAGGTAAATTCCGCAAAGAGTTCAGGAGGAGCTTTGGTCCTTGCTTCAAGACAAGACGACCCAGCCGCTCCTGTAGGCTAAGTGTGATTGCACCCAAAACAGAGACCATCCCCCTCAGCTCTACCATCTTCAAGGTGGATTAATGGAGGAGACAGGGCGGGGAAGGCACCACTCGCCACTTCGGACTGACATAAGGTGCCCCGAATGCCACAGAGACCCACTTTCTTCTTTGTAATGTAAATATGTATAATGTATCTGAAATGTAAATATTACACAAAGGGAAGAAAAGTTGCTGGATTTTCATCTAGTTATTCTTGAGAGTAACAGCTGGTAAATATTTATATAGGTACTAATACAATCCGTTAACCCATTGAAAATTCCGTTCTATTAATTTAAAAATAATAATGTTACTTATATCACTGATACGACTAATTTGTAGTATCACTTGTTTGTACCCAGTTACACTTATGATAATAATTAAAATTTTAAGTGTAGTCATGATAGTGTAATCTGTGAATGATAATGATGCTGATACTTCAAAAAAAACTGAGATTATCTTAAAATGTAAATAAGAAAGAATTGGCTTCTCTATATTACTGTATAATATGTAATAGACTGAGGGTAAATTGGTTCAGAAATATAAAGATAAGATAAATTATGATGGTAAAATAGAAAAACCAGCTATTATTTGTGGTCGGTGATCCCACTGATGTTATGTTTTGATAATTATTGGGGAAAGAGAAAATTGTAGTCAACGAACTCACAATCAATTCATGGTGCTAGTTAACAAGGCCCACTAAGAGAAAATATAAGCCCATGGCCTGGAGACGACAAGATAAATCAAATGTAAGAGTCGCTGAACAAAAATCAGAAGGTGCCGAGTTCAAATCCTGGCCATGTCACAACGTTTTCTCATATACACAGATATACACCAGTGGAATCACAAACCACAAATAGTGATTATTAATAATAAGATAAATGGTTTAGTATGATCTTTTTGACTCCAAATTCTTCATAAAACAATTTCCCGAAAAATTCCATATAAATTAGATGCACAAAACCTGTTTACAGTTGAAAAGTAATATATATTGATATTGTTATAATTTGAATAAAAATAGACCAATTAATTAGTTAAAGAAAACTTTATAACTTAAGTACAGGCATTGCAAAGAACAAAGAGCACCTATATCAATTATAACCAAGCAAGTAAACTCCTATATTACAGATAACTTGATTCTAAGATTAAATTAAATGAACAAATAAGGTATTTTAATATTACAATAAAATTATATAATTATCACTTAAACAGATATTGTACGAAGAGATATTTTATTGAAATAGATAAATGTATTGAATTCATGTTGGAGAAATGGCGAGAGAACCAAGCCCAAACTCACCTCTTGTTTAAGGACTTATGAAACTCATATTATAGTGAAAATAGTGGAACTGTGTACTATAATTGAGAATTATAGCATTCCCAAAAATTTTGTCATGCTACAACAGTGATATAATGGAAGGTGGACGATGTTCTGTCACAGTTCAGAGTGACTCCTGAGGGATTTAAGCTTACCACATGTATCGGGCAAGGAGATGCCTTCTGTTTATTCATGACATCGAAGATACAAAGTTCTGGCACCATTTTCTTAAAGTCATTACATTTTCTGGGATATGCTGATGACCAGGCTATTGCTGGCAGTTCTCACAGAGCAGTTGAAGAAGCCAAAGCTTTTCTGACAACAGGCGGCAAGGTGGATAGGTCTCAGGTCTTGGGATGTTAATAAGACAAAAATAAATACACTGCTACTCACAAAAAAGCTGCCCCTAGTTGGGTCCAGTAGGTGTTTGCATCGATTGTAGCATCAGCTCTGAAATTATTTGTTATCAAGAAAAACAAAGAAACTGCTTGACAGAATACTCATCAGCCAGTTCGACAACGTATATGAAAAAACTTCATTCTGTTTTTGGAAGTATTCAATTCCAGAGGGAATGGAGAAAATTAAGTAAGTAATCATTTAGGTGTTTAAGATTAAAATATGGACTAGTCCATTTTGGATCAAGATCTATATAAATTCACAAAGACAACAAACAGGTTAATCTGCATTTTATGAACTATATAATGTTTTAGTTATGTTCATTACACTTTTATACCTGTATTGTTTATGTTCTCTAAAACACATTTTTAAATCAATATAATCAAAACTTTTCTTCTAGAGGTTATACAAATACGTATTTAGTAGAAAAATGTCATAATGATGTATTTACATAAATGTATTTACCGTGATTAAACCTATTTGTTAATCATGCTAAATTGGTATTGATGTTAGAGGAACCTATATAATTTCATCATGGATAAACACTGTTAACACTTTTAACTCTTGTGGAAAAACAGGATTATCAGCATAGCTTGTCTTTGAGCTCTGTTTTTCTTATGTATAAATATAATACATGTATATAATTATTATCTATTATTTGTCTGTAATGTGTGCAAGACCAATTTGTGTATTGTATGTCAGTTGATCTTTCATCAATCCATTTATTTGAGTATATTTTATGTCTAGCTAAAGGGTGAAAATATATATTAATATATGTATTTGAAATAAAAACAAAAAATATTTCATATCAAATTAATGTTTCAAACTATTTTATCAATGTTAAACAAATTAGAAATATAAATTTAAAGCATTCAGTTGTATCTATAATGTGGATATATAAAAAAAGCCACAGTGATATAATATTGAAATATTATTATAATGTTTAAAAAAAAAGGAAATATTGATGTTAACGCTAATGGGAATGAAATTTAAAAATGTTGATGTGCTGTTTCACTGTTAAATGTTAAATAAACTCTTCAGAAATGTGTGTTAATTATTTGTTAGTGAATAAACAGTATAAATACAAACTTACAATTTTAAATTAAATAACAATAAATCAATGATGTAACATGATGCAAACTCCTCACAATAAGACCTAACACAAAAATAGGGCAGACCGCGGCTGTCACCCTAGTGTGTAAGTGGAGCTAGCATGTAGTGGAGCATTAGGTAACAGGAGCTGTTACCTCTTAACCTTAATTTCAGTTTTCTGAACAGGATTGGCTATTTATTTATTCAAGTAGCTGGTCATTTATCCTTAAGTGTACTCCAATCAGATGCACCTCCTCAAAAGCTTAGCCGGGAAACACGCCTGACTCGAAGTTATTGCTTTCAAGTAAAATAGACTTGATTATGTAAAACGTTCATTAACCAACGTATATAGCAATATGTTAAACTGAATAAATTATGCAAAAATTATCTGAAACATACAATAACTTTAAAAAATATATTGAATAACAACAAATGTCATGAATAATGGATTTTAACAGAACATTTAAATTACTTGCTGATTCATAGATTAGTAGTACCGCCAATTGATTTGACATTTGAAAAACAAACATCCTAAAGTGCCAATGGAAAGGAGAAGGACCATCCCATTAGTGGGGCTTTCACATACTCCTTCAATAGATGAAGTTTCAACTCTCTTCCTGGGGATTGTTTTCTTAGAGAGCCCACTCATCGTCAGTTAAGAATCTTTCACCTCATTGTCAGCAGTTTGGTAAGCAACCTTCCTGTTCCAGTATATAAATATATTCCCACTCATTATCTCCCTAGATCTTTTTAGTAATTGACGTAGTTGTTAATTTTATATAAGATAGACCAATAAAGCTTTTTAAAAAAATTATACCCCAGTTGTGATTCTTTACTTGGCACTCGCGAGCAGGAACCTTCGAACTTCAAGTCAGCAGAGAAGACGGTTTATCTTCAAGCCAAGAAGACCCAAAGAAATATTCTCTGCACTTATACATCTGTGAGTAATTCCTGAACTATAAGATTGCTTTAATGACAGGATGTGGGATTGTTTGGCTACCACTCTGACCAACAGGAATATCAATATAGCTGGAGACTGTTCACTTGAAGGTGCGTGTCAACGCTTTACGCAGGTTACATTAAAAAAATGAATAAGATAACACGGAAGACTTCGCCAACAACAGTAAAGACTTTAAGGTTCTATTTGATATATACAGTGTAATTTTATATTGTTTTATTTGTGATTGACCCCAGTTCTGATTCTTTATTTGTCTACAAACCTCACCTCTAGTTTAGCCTCGTACGCGGATCATCTCACTCCTCTCTCTACATATTTTAGGCGGTACCCTCTGGTGTAGGTGTGCGGTACCCTAGCACGACGTCGAACGAGATGAAGTGATGGTCACTGTTGGTCTCTGAATAAAATTCTCCAATTCTCTAAGAATGTTTGATCTGTGGTGAAACTGTTTCAGTGACTAAAACGACTACTTGTCGTCAACTACGGACAACAACTACAGGAGAAGTTGTGTTTGAAGAGCTAAAATAACAATGTTGAAGGATAAACTTGGACAGGCAAAAATTAAACAGCGTAGTTGCTCTCATGGCTCATACGACGATCGGTAAAAACAAGGGACATATCGCACTATTGGAAAAAGCGTCTTCCAAAATATCACCTCACCATTCAACAAGAAGCGCTTTGTCCCAAGGAATTGAAATTATATTGTGTACAAAAACTACTGGTTTACTGTAACAACAAAATACAAACTCAAGTCCTTAATTGCAGGAAGTTCGGATAATGATCGAAATATACACTGAGGTACATGGAGAACTGCAATGTTTGTTTGCTCTTAAGAAGAAAGTCTTTGGAAAAGTTCTGGAAACTACGCAGTGATGTTTCAACCTAAAAAAAAAAAAAAGGAAGAACTTCCTCACATCTCTCCTTCAAGCCGATGAATGGCTTTGGTATCTCGCTTTCCTCTGTGACATACCTGCAGATCTAAACTTGTTGAACACTCGATTGCAAGGTAAATCTAATCATTTACCAATACTAATGTTCGAGGCAAAGCTTGCCCTTTATGACAGATTTTTCTGAAAACAGACTGTCTTATTTCCCTTGCATGCAAGAACGCCCTTGTCATACTTAAGTGGGTCCTGACTCCATACAATCAAAGTTTCGTCTCTACTTCAATCCTTCAAACCCAGATTTGCTGACTTTGAGGGAGAAAAATTCTTTTGTGATATTTTTATCAACCCCATTGCAATAAAAGACACGAAACTGCAGCAGTACTCCGGCAATTCAAAATGGATTCATTGATCTACAAAACAATGTTGTTCTTACGTCAAAGTACAGTGATATTATAACTGAAGACGAATCACCTAGAGTTTTGGAAGTAATTAAAACACGAATGGTTCCCTTTCTTAAGCGATTTAGCTCTCCAATATGCTCGTCATTTTGATTTGACGTATCAATGCGAGCAATCACGCTTTTTTTGGCGTCCTTGGAATTTGTGGAACCACGAATTTGCACCGCGACAGAAAAAAGGTTGGCTGGCTGCCCCTACTGTAGAGTAAGGTGAAAGTGTGTAGTGTTGAATGGTTGAGCGTAATAGGCGCTCCACCGTGGCCTCTATCAGTTCTATGTATGGTGTATACTGTATAAAGTGAAGATTCGAGACCTGCTTGTTAGATAAGTTTCACTGATGATAGCTATGCCTATCCTTCTGTCATGTAAAAGTATGTCTCCATGCATGTTCGTGTTTATGCTGTATTAATCCGATAGCGTTCCACAACAGTATAGTGACAAAACCTGCCACCGTTCACTTTGAATCTCCATTATGGACTTGAAAATATTTTTGTATAATCATATGTAATTACAATATAAAAGTCGAACAAGGTTCGCACATTCACCGGGCCTGACAGACACACTGGTGAAAACATAAAGGTTTCTGATTTCGCAAAAATTCAATGAAACGCTAAGAAAAAAATGAGGTCACTGGTCCTTTGGTTTACTTGTGCTCTTCCATAGCTGATGAAACATTTTTACCTCTTTGGTTAGATCAGTTAATGTCTATATTCAAATATTGCCAGTAGAAAAATAAACATTACTCAGAATTCAGTTGATAACGCTCTAGCAGTATTTACTAATGCCAATGCATTAATTCTAAATCCTCCCTGACTTTTTTTTTTTGTATTTCGGCTTTACTTATGGTGGGCATAATTTTTTATTTCGTCTTATCTTTTATTTGTGAATTTTCATTATTTTAAAGTCAATGATTTAATAATAATATAAATTGTGTTAATGTTAAGTTGTTACTTCTCTTTGCTCTAAAGTCCTCTCCTAAGTCTATCTACTGGCAAAACTCCCCGACATAGTTGACTATTTCATAAAACCTGGTCTGAATCATGTTCCTTCCAACTCCTATTTGACACGTCCTCTGAACTCTGCCTCATCCTTCTTTTATTCAACACTGATCTCAATCCCTATTCCTGCAACCAAAGGCCCTCTCTTAATAAAGGTCCAGTTGATTGGATTTCATTCCTCTCTTGAAGTTCACTCCCCACTCAAAACTTAGGACGACACTGTCTACAAGCTCACGTCAATTCAATCTACTAACCAGATACCGCACTTTAAAGAAACAAATAGATAATCCTAGCTGCCACACATACAATATCTACTGAGAAACAAAAGGAGGATAAGGAAGATTTGGCAACCCATCCGACAAAAAAAAATAACCAAACTTGGCTTGAGGAAGCAAAAATCACCTCATCGAAACTTTCAAAGAATTTACTAATTGACTGACTCCTAGTGATCAGTCGCATTAGCCAGCTACCAAAAGAATCTTATCATCCCCTAACACTATTTATCCCCTCCATCATGATGATGAGGAGATCACATCTGCATTTGCTCTTAATGTCATCCAGATGAAATATGAGAAACATTTATGGATTGCTTTTGTAGAAGTGATAAGTCCATATTGTTTTAAATATTCTATTAGTTTGATTTTATGTTCAAGTTTTACATTTTTACTCTTCAATTCAAAACGTTTTATTTATATAGGAGAAGTTTCAGGTATTTCCCCCATCTTCAAGCCATTTATATATAATTAATTAATTATGCTACATGCTACACTTATTAATTATTATGCTACATGTCTATTGTGTTTCACATTTATTCCTAAAATATTAATTTACTTAACCGTAATTACAATTTATTTATTCTGTTTATCACTCGCAATTTAGTTTTCTCACTTACAGTGTTTTATTTGTTACTGTTGCCTTAGCCATAGTATGTAATAACAGTCAAATTAAGATTGGTTTAAAGAAAAAGAAAAACCAATGGGAACCTTATCTAACAATAATACATTATAGCAAATGCAAATAACATCTTAAAAAACTAAACATAAACATTGTAATTATGGATTTAGTAGTCGGTAAATGTGAAACAAGATAAATACGTAGCTTAATAGTTGTTATAATATTCTAAAGAGCAAAACACCAAATTCGTAACTTTTCCACATAAAAAACCAAAACATTTCTACTGTTCATCTCATGAGAAAACAATCATTAATGTGTAGGGGGAGGTTTTATTTGTTAATTATAACTTACTACTGTATATTATATGCAACTCTCTCCCCCCCCCAACACAGTAATGCTTTCCTATAAGGTGGACTATAGAAGTATTGTTTTTACATATGGAAAAGTTCCCAATTCTAACCAACACCAAACAAATGGAATAATCAAGTTAAAGGTAAAATCAATGTTAGCCCTGAGTGGGCAAAATGTGGATTGGTGATGTAACATGATAAAAAGATATTTAGAGAGAATCAATAACCTTTTTTTAAAAAAAATTAATTTTTACTCAGTATAAAAATTGTTGTAACAGATATACACAGGTGGTCTGAAAAGTTTCCGACCTCAACATGAAGATGATAATAAAATAAATAAAAGCTTTGTTAGGTCGGAAACTTTTCAGACCACCCTCGTATGCCTTGAAGATAAGAGAATATCTGAAAAATAAATAATAATATATACAGAATTGAAGATAAAGAATGTTAATCTTAGGCAAAGATCACAAATCTCATAGAGTTTATGAGATGGATACATCATGTTCTTATTATATTTGCTTTTAAATAAAAGAAGCCAATGCTAAACTTTCTGATGGCTGGCTCCAATAAACCAAGAATACTACTTCAACTCTCATCCATATATGCTTGGTGTTCCAAAAACTCCTTTGGTATAGATGTTGTTTTCCTATGCTTTGTTTTATTTCTGAAATGTAACCAGAAAAAATAGTCACATTCACTCCTGTTAGTTACTTTAGATGAAAACAAAGAAAAATTAAGGTTGAAAATGAACAAATTTGATTACCTTTTGTTTCGCGTTTAAATCCATGAAAAAAGTCTTAACATGAGGGAAGGTGTAAAACCTGAAGAAATACAGACTATAGCTAAAAGGTATATTTGTTACATTAAAAAAAAAAAAATGTGTAGGATAGTAACATTGGTATTCAATTTCCGTAGTAGTGGTATTCAAAAAATAAGTAGTTACATTCATAATGCAAATGGTAATATATTTCATTTGACTAATAATCACCCATAGGCTAATCGTCAGGTGTAAAGTTTGCAAAGTATAAAGCAGCTGTTAAAGTTGATGATGGCTGCGGGGTATACTGTTGGATGGTAGCGGGCGGAGACGATGAACTTTCTTTTTCATGTTGGAGATGTCCCATAGTTGGCCCCTGTAATCTAAATTTTTCAATAGGCTTCAGTACCCTATATGTGGGCAAAACTTTTTTTTTTAGTGGTTTTTTTGAATGGTTGTTATCCAAAATAAGTTGAAGATCGGAGTGTTTTCTTTTATATAAAGATTGGGGTTGTGGTCGAAGAGCCATCATTTCATTAGTTTCATGAATATCCACACTACTAGGTATAGGTATATGTCCTAATGTTTTGTTGAGGAATGAAAACTGCTCTGCATAGATGTAAGGTCTAACTTTCCTCCCTTGAGAACCTGTTGTTAAGGCTTGTTTTCTTAGATTTTTTATGTAATAATGTTTTAAAGATCTCCATTTCGAAGCCACTAATCGAACTGAAACAATAGAACGATGATTATAAAAAATAAGGAAAAAATATATTTACATAAAAAAGTTTTCAAACTTGTATATTTGAAAAACTTTTCACGATAACAATCCCAGGATAGAGAGACACTACTGTATTTTATGAAGGAAACCACATCATGGAAATCCTGAGGTAATAAAATAAAAACCATATATAATTAAATAAATCAGCATTATTATATAAAGGAGAGAACAACAAGATATTTTATACTATGTATGCCCACACATTTTTAAACATATTACCAATATGTTTCTAATTGAGATAAGTTAAGCCTTTATTGTCGCATATGATATAATTAAATATTACAATCATAAAAAAATTTAATTTTTTAATAACTTTAAAAAATAGTGTTTGGTAGATACTTTGATACTAACTTTTCAATATAAAATAAAATTGTCTCTTCAAACCATAATATCAGTCAATGCCTTGAACAAGCAGATATATCTATCCAGGTGAGTCGGAAGACCCAGATTGTGATGGCAAGACAGCGTTACTACTGCTGCAAGAATCCTTATTGGTGTCAACAAGTGGAAGGCGTTATACTTACCTGAGAAAACTGGCGGTCAATGCTGGAACTGGCCAAGGATAGAATATAGTAGTGGTTACCTAATCACCCGAGAAGTACCTCAAAAATTCAACCGACATTTAATCATTGCATATTAGAATAGTGCCAATGTAATAGATCTATTTGAAATAGCCTACAAATTTCATTAAGATTGCCACCAGCATTAAAAAATGATGAACCAACTATAAATACCGTCATAAATTTTCTCTCCAAAACTAATTTACTCTGTAATATTTGACACCAATAATACTATGTTTATAATTACTTTTTTTTTTTTTAATAATCAGCCTTAGCTTGTTCATAGAAACCCAGTTATACCCAAATGGAAATAAAAAGTTAAAATAGCTTCTACTGCTGTGGGTGCGGGATGGTCGGTGTCATGGACATCCTGATGTCATCGCTGGTTTTACAGAGTGTGTTAGATCCAAGGTACTTGGAGGATTTGTACTTTGCCATGTATGTAAAAATGTAAATATTGGTGGATTATACTGTGTATCTAAGGTAGTTAGCGAAAACTTTTGCTTAAGATAAAAATAGTATCTGTGTAAAATGTCTTCAGATGCAGCTCTGTCCTCTCATTAACAAACATAAATTTTAATAAATGCCTTATGCTTTTTTTTTTTATCGGGTGTTTTTTATCACAAGAAACACTGCCCCCACATTTTCAAAATGTTTGATCTATTCTAACCTTTTGTGCTTTATGTCCTAGATTATTTTAGTGGTAGTTAGTATTCAGTGTGCCAAGTGAATGAATAAATAAAAAATTATTCTAAGTCCTCTTAAAATAATTATAATGAACCTATTAGATAGCCTTATTATACTTCTAAGACCTTATAGCTTCTGCTATGTCATAATAAATTCAACATTGTACATATTGCTATTCATTAATTTTGAAGGATTGCGACTTCAGTATATTACTAATAACATAAATTCTAATAGGATTCATTACTGTTTGAATTAATTAACTGATACTATACAACTATTTTAATAGAAGGTTGGATCGAGGGAAAAAATTATGGTCTTATTGGAGGTTTAAATAGGAGACCATATTCTTATTTTAATTTATAAATGATTGATTTTAATTTTAATTTTATGTAGTATTTTTAAAAAAATTTGTAGCTACAACTCATGAATAGGTAGGGTCAACTGAAGGTTCTTGCCATGACCGGTAAGTGTGATGTGGTTAGCTTTTATTTCTCAAAACTAAAAGTTAAAGTTCTTCAGATTTGTTTTATTTTACAATTATTATGCATACTTGGTTAAATTCTATTTATTTGATCTGCATTGTATAATAAATAGTAATCGGCCAAAACCTTTCTTTAATACACAAGGAAAATTCAAAGAAGATTTATAAATTTTATGATTTGACATGGAATGCTTCAGATGTAGTTTGTGTTTTACTCACCAAATAATTGTTGTATTTTTTCAGACTGTTCGTCATAATCATCAAATAATATGTTTGCTACTTCTGCCCAAGCATTATTATTTTTCTTTCTACTTCTGTAATCAACATGGGCAGTATCCCACAATATCGGGCGGTGTTCTACCGCACTTAAAAGCATTTCTACATTCATGACACAAAATAAATAAACTCTAAAACGCTGAGGACAATAGACTATTATAATTACAGGCACACTAGTCAGCAACAGAGACAGTGTTGCCAATCGCTACCAACCTAGTATCATAATTTCTTTCAAGATTATACATGTACAGGTGTACCTTAGTTTTAAAAAGAAAACTAAAACAATATTTTTTTTATTTTGTATAATTTAATATACGATCTAGTGTGGTAAGAAAGAAAGGTTTTGTTGATAGTACAACTACCAACATAATGATCTGAGTTTTTAATCATAATAATTTGACTACTTTGTTCATAATTATTATCAAAGCATTGAAGCATTTTTTCTATTCTATTTATTATCAAAAACTTTCAGCATATCTCGTGCCCTTCCACACATGTAGCATCTACCTCTTAATCCTTTTTGTTCCCTCGTTGGAAGAGGACTTTCTTTCTCCCAAGCAATATCTTGGAATGTCTTTTCAGCTCATTGGGGAGTAAAGCAACAGCACTTCTACGTCCTATTTCTTCCAAAAAAATCAACTCTTAGTACTTTTTTTTTTCAATACTATTTCCTTTATATATCACCAAACCATTAATGGCCGATATATTTAGTGAATTATAAAATAGCACCGTAGGGCGACGCCTCGTTTTCTTAGACACGTTATAATTTTGACATAATTGGTCTAAAACATCCACTCCCACTTTTGTGCTATTATAAAAAGTGACTATTTCTGGTTTTCTCTCGTCACCAGTTGTGTTAGTAATGCTGTCAGAGAAGTGCATTGTTGATAGTAAAATAACCCTCACTAATTTTCGGGCAGTAGGATACCAAAGTGGAATCTGACTAAAAAACAAATATTGATGAATTTATTGCCCTTCTTTTTGTTTGGAGAAAAATTCACACGGTACTTCCTGTCTGTTTGATTTTATGGTTCCAACATAAGTTAGCTCTTTTTTTATAAAGATAAAGACCTGGATAGCTCTAAACTAGTAAACCAGTTATCTCCAGTTACATTTCTATTCTTTCCTTCAATTGGTTCAACTGATCGCTAAACAACATCCTTAGCTGAAGTTCCGAAATTTGCTTGCTTTCCAGCATACTTTTCAAGATTTATAATATAAAAAGTTTTCTGCCAACCTGATAAAAATTTATCAGAAATTATGACTAATTTGTCACAATCTCTACGAGATCCTCGATCTCGGATGTCATGAAATCATAGGTACCTTATCAAAAATCTGAATTTTTTTTCAGATATTGTTAGATAACAAGACTCCAGACCTTGGGCTTTTGAATTATCCCACATTTTGTCTTGGGAATCTCAAACTTTCAATTATATGTAACAAGCAAAAAAATGCCCGAAGTTTTCATTATGTCAGTAGGTGAATCATTTCGACCCTGTTGAAATATTTCCTTTATGGACTTAATGTTAATATTTGTATAATGGGTTATAGCTCTTAACGACTTTATCATTGCGAAATAAATTTAGTAGTTCAATTTTTTTGGTAGTTTCCAGAGCATTTCCCTTTGGTCCGGGTAAGTACGTTATAATATTGCGTGATCGTGTATGAATTTTGAAATTTGTTTTGATTCGCTACATGTCGTGGTCTTATCTTTACCAAAAAAAAACAATTACCTGGTAAATTTTCTGACCTTTTTTCTTCATCTTCTTGTAGATCCTCTGAATCTTCTTCAGAGCTTGTATGATCCTCACTTTCATATACTAAATCCTCACCATCTCCACCACTTACATCAATGTCAGATTGTTCTTCGTGGACGTCTTCTTCCTCTGGGGCAGCAACCAGTTCTTGTAAACGTTGTTTCTTTGGTTCGCTGGTCTTTTTTTGGAGGTATGACTGTTGTATCCTCCTGATTTTTATGGTGTTTTTGAGATAAAACTCGAAATTAGCGAGCGTACATGAACAATATATGACTTGTGGATCACGATTCATGAATGTTTAAACACTATTTGTTGCGTTGTCTCTACCATTAATATTTATAATAAAAATAATATCAATAATTAAATATAAATATTTTATTTTAATAACTTCAAAACAATAAAAGTAATCATATATGAGCCAAAGAGGATTGAACAACCAAAGAGGTCAAGAGATCAAAATGGCAGCGAGAAGGTTCTAAGAAAAAGGACAAGGTCACTCTTTCACGGACGGCCCGACTGAGAAGACCAAGCAAGAAGCCGGCTCCCATTTTACTTTCACCCGGCATGACAACAAAGGAAGACGATCCGGACCACGCTATGCACCAGGCAAACGAAGAACGCAAATAAGGACATGCAACACTGACCAGTAACACGCGTTTAATAATTAAGGTACATTTTAACTTTAGTTTTTAATAATGTTAATTTATCAACATACGTACTTATTTGTATATTAATTTAAATCAATTTGTGTAAATAAACCATTATTCCTTTTGCCAGAAGTTTCCTATTTTTATTAACAGAGCCTTAAGATAATATAAAGATTAAAAATAAAATATAATTATATAAAAAAATATATATAATTAAAACATATGATAATAAATATTTTAATAATATATATATATATATTTTTTATACAATCCTTTACCACAGCATCTCAAAGATCTAATCCAATCCTAACGCCGCTCCAGAACAGTGTGGCAAAAATCCCAACATCCTGCTCATCGTCGCTTGTACAATCATTACTGCAGATTGGTAAAGTGGCAATTGGCATCCTTCCGATTCGATTTTTTTAATTCCCACCTCTGTCTAGCAGGGATAACTCCCTGTGGAATGTAACTGAAATATCATCCTGTCTCACACCAACTCCAACTTGATGATGGGTCCTGGGCGGCTTCAGAGACCACATTCTATAACCTTCAAAAACACCTTTATGAGATCGAGTATTGGAGCAACCAATGGCGGTTCAAAGTTAATGAAGTAAAATGTTCCCACATTACCTTTACCCTCCACTATTTTTTTAAAATTCCATTCCTCTTCCTGTATCCGAGACAGTACGGTATTTAGGCTTCCATCTCGCCAAAAGGCTGACATGGAACCCACACACACGAGGCTTAAAAGACAAGAACTAAAATGAAGCTTTAGAAACCTATACAGACTACTCCAAAGGACATCCCATTTCTCAATAGAAAATAAATTACTAATCTACAAAATTAGACTAAGCTAATCTGGACTTACGGAACAGAGCTATGGAGGACTGCAAAAAAGTCGAACATCAAACGTATCCAATCCTTTTAATCAAAAGTCCTGAGAACAATAGTTAATGCCCCTTATTATATCAGCAACAAAACCCTTCATAATGATCTTTTGATAAGAATGTAGGGTATCATTCTTGAACTCATTCCTTCCAAGTTCATGAAATTCCATAGTAACCTATCCAGCCTCCCTAATCCCCTAGTACAGTCATTACACTGCGCAATTCATCCTTATAATCCTCCTTGGAGACTAAAATGGCAGGGGCAGGTTAGGCCTATATTTATATTGTGATTTAAACTGATACTAACAACAGGACAAGGTTGAATAGGAAAGTACCAAGAGCGCCACTAGTCTAGCTGAAACCTTTTGAACTGTTTAGAACCAAATTATTCTTGTGGGGGGTGACAGTAGTCCCCCACGTGCCTAATGAAGGGTCTTGTTAATCATAGGGGGGATGAGACCTTAAATAAGTTCTGAGCTGTGACATGAGTCAGTTTAGAGATGTGTACTGTTTGCTCACATAATTAATTAATTTCAAAGTGTTGTAGAATATATTTTCAAAATTTCACATTGATTACCCATTATTTATATGACTCCTGTCATTTGTACTGACAGGCAGTCAGAAGAGGCTCATACTGTACTGATTTGATAGTAGTGACTCTCCCTTCGCATGCGCTAATAAATATGACATAAAATATTGTTATAAGCCTAATTGATTTATTTTCAGCTGGAGAAGTGATTATAAAATGTGAAGCATAAAAACCAGATAAACTTGAAAGTAACGGGACAGCACAAAGTAAAGGATTCAGCATTTAATATAGTTGAACAGCTGGCTTTGGTTACTTTAGCTAACGGCTAAAGCTTTGCTGTGCGTTTTTTTAAATTTATATGTAAACAATTATTGTGAAACTAACTGATTCTTACTGTAATCGTTTATTTGCATCTCTTTTTTTGAGAAGAATGATGAAAACTAATATTCAACCATCACCCTGGGGGAAAAAAAATCCAAAACCAGCAATACTAACGTGCAACAGAGTGACGACGAATCTTAAGTAAAGGAGATAGTTAGAAGGTATTCAAGGCATGAATATATGTGAAAATTCCTAGTGTTCCTGGCAATGGCCCATCATGAAGCAATAATAAGAACATAAACACAACTTAAGAAAAACCGATACTCGACCATCATTGTAAGTTAAATAATCTTTGTAGAGGAGAGTCTTTTAAACGAAATGAAAGAAAAGCTTTATTATGAAGTATAAGCAAAACCCTGGTATATACAAATATTAAGAGTTTCGTTACTACATACTACTGGGTGGAATGTGTGGGAACAAGTGGGGTCTGGGGCTAAAGCTGAGACATATATGTATAAGAAAAGGGTAGTTCGGGAATAGGGAGCGAGGTCTTGGACAGATGCGGTCACTTACTTAAAAAAATAACAGGAAACACCAGTGACTTTCATGAAGTCAAAAGGCAGGTATACAAGGGGCTTGCTTCTACTTTTAGCATTATATAACTGTACATAACGTGCTTGTAAAAAACACTTTTTCACCAATAAAAACTGGCTGACGACAATAGTGCCAATTTTAAAGATTGCCCTAAATTCAAAGCCCAGACAGATGACGTTGACAAAACACCTGCCTAATGTACAACAGACAAACTTCTTTGCAGCCCCTGTGCTACCGCCTAACGCATGGATGAACAGACCGCCTAGAGAGGCTAAGCTAACTTCATTTCCGGGCCCACAGCCCAGGAACCATGACAACACTGCAGCTGGCAACTTAAAAGTTATTCAATTATTTCTTAGTTAAATTACACCGTTTATATCAAAAATTAAATCATTTTTCACAAATCTTTTAAGCCAAATATTTTCAATTCCAAATGTTCAGCCCTAAAAAGCTTTTTCTTCAACAACTTTGGGAATGCAGTCTGTTTAAAACCCAGACAAACTCTGCTGAATGACTTCACCACTAGGCATGACCTAGACATACGCTGTATCAAAGAAACCCAACTCAAGTCAGAAGACATTAAAAATAAGGGAACATGCATGGTTTATGGGAACATTTATTCATCTATTTGAATATAATTTATTATTATGAAATCAAAATAAAATATGCCAACATTTCAACTATTATATTTAAATAGTTGTATACATCAGTATTAACTTTAAATCATGGGACATTTCATAAAAATGACAAGATCAGTCACAGAGGTACCATGATATTTTAGCTTTCCCACAAAATTACATTAATTGTTGAAAGTGCTCAGCACTAAAAAAATACCTGTATCTTCATAACCAGATAATTAAATCACTTTGTACAAAAATAGTTGGGTTTCTTTTGTGTTTGGCCTCTTACACATAGAATTCAATTATATTTGTCAACTTGTTAGTTTTATCAAATTTCAAAATGCATCCATTCATACAAATTATAGCAGAAGGATAAAAAATTTCAAATTGTTAGATTTTATAATACAAATTCAGTAAATATTGAATACAAATTTCTTGTTGTTTTATATATATTCACTTTCATTGAACTATGTTAACAATTAGCTAATAGATAATACACTGCTCTTAAAATTTATTTAAAAAGTTTTAAACTTCAAAATCTCATTATCTCCGGGGCACTCAATCCCAAGTAGCACAAAGAACTTAGGCTCCATTGTGTCATTCAAATTTCAGATTGATTGAATCATTTTTAGTTTTGATACACACTTACAGACAGGGGAATGATAACTAATTATTCAAAATTGTGTTTCCCATAACAGCAATCCTTCATGGTATGCTGATTGCAGTGTGGAAGGTTGATCTTTTTTTCCCCCATTTCATTTAGTTATTCAGTCTCATTGGCACAAAAGTAAATGTAACTTCACATTTCCCAAAAACCTAGTGTTACCCAGAATCTCCTTCCTGTCTTGGCAAATTTTAGTCGATGACCTTGAGATTTTCCTTTTAGGGAGTTTTATTTTTCAATCCACAAGTGGAAGTTTTAAGTCTACAAAACATGGAGCATATAAACTGTTGTGGTCACAATCATAATTAAATCTTATTATTACCCATTTTCTAGATACAAAAAAGTGTTATTGTAAGTCACTTTTTTTTTTTACTATCTTATCTTCCCAACACCCATGATTTCTTCAATTAGATGAATTAGGTCTGATAAATTCATCTATTCCATGGCTCAATGATCTCTCGTCCGAGCATAGCCCTTTACTTCTCACTCTTTACACCCAATCCCCTATCTTCTCTTACAGTTGAAACCATTTTTTGAAACCTGGTATCACCTAATCATCCCTCATCTTACTGCCCAATCTGTCAACTTCTAATCCTCTCAAAAGTTTTTGAAAGAATCCTACCTCTTGCCCAAATTTGAATCCAAAAACCTCTATCCCAGCCACCAACAATTTTGCTTCCGCTCAAGACGCTCTGCTGCTTGACAAGGCCTCCGTGTTGTTGATCATAATATATCCTCTGCACTTAAAACAAACACTATTGCGCGGGTGCTTTTCTGGACATAGCTCAGGCTTTCGATACGGTATAGCATGCCAGATTGCTTTACAAGCTAAAAAAAATGCACCGTCACCCGTAATATGGTGGATTGGATGAGATGGCATTACTTTCACAAAGCGATGGCCAGTCAAAACAATTTAATTTTGGGAGGTTAAAAGAAGTGATGTAAACACAAAAGATTCATTAAGTTTTTCTATATGTTTATTTTCCCTATATTTTTCGGGGATTTTGCACAGTTAGATATTCTTAAATGAAAAGGTGATTTATTGGGGACTTTACCTTAGGTTGATGAAGAAAAGATTTCTTTTTTTTAATAGACAACATTTCAATATACACTAAATGTCTAGCATCAGGTCTTTACGCGAAATGGTCAGGGGTAATGAGTGCAAAGCTAGTACATCTTGGAGACTTAACTTCCCAGTTCCCAATAAAACACCCAATTATATCTATTAAATAATTATGTTGAACAGTTTAGCAAATTCTCAATAGTTATTAAGGGGAGCTATTAATTACTTTTCAACTTTCAATATACAGTAATACCAAGACTTTGGCACCATAATTCTGATGGATGGAAACTATATGATTGGAAATTCGTAAGCTGTTTGATGAACAATGGAGTGCAGTTATGATTATTTCCATTAGCCAATATCAACTACAAAGTCGCAGTTACCAGAACAGCATGTCTTTGTCTCTGAAATTCTATTTTGTCAATTAACTTTCTATATCGATTCATGAAAATATGTATATCTATATATCTGATTTTAATAAAAATTTCATTGTTCATTCAGGGTGTTTTCTTGGAATGCAACCCCCCAGAAAGGTTAGGGTATTACTGAATTCTAAAAACTCAGAATGGAAGTTAAGATTTGTTGTATATACTGAATACATTGATAAATTTTACAATGATTGATTTTAGTGTAATTGAATTATTAGTAAAATTTGAGAGAGGTGTTTTTATTTTATTTTCTTCCTCCAATCCTTTCTTATTTCAATTTTCTTGAATCTTGGGTACAAAAATACCAGTTTTCAATAGTTAAAATAGGCTTAAGATAAATAGGCCTAAGTAACAGCAAACAAAGTGAGACTGTTAAGAAAATATGATCCAAAATTAATAGAAAAGATTAAATCAGGTGAGAGTAATGAACAAATATGACAAGTTAGTGATAAAACAAAAGATGCTTATAAGAAGAAAGTCCACCATAATAGCCTAAATATTAGTTCTAATCTATTTTCCTAATTTTTGTCATATTTTCTTTTGGAAAATGTCATATTCACCAACCAAGAGCAGAAATGATATACATTTTATTTCTTATCAAATACGTAGGTAAAATAGGAAATCAAACACAATAGTAAGTAAATTAATTTTATATTTGATATTAAATTTTTATGTATATATTATTTATATATTTATATAATTAATACAGTATTAACAAAAAATTATCAGAATAAATTATTTACAATAGTTATATATAAATGAGGCTGAGATGGCACTCAGAAAAATTATTTATAATTAAAAAATATACATGCAGGAATTATGTAGGTATGTATTAAATACATACTAAGTAGTTAGATAATCTACACTTTTAAGTAAATATATACGTCCATATATATATATATATATATATTTATTTAAAATATATTATATTATATCTAATATTATTTTTGATTGTTTTTAAGTAGTTTGCTTATAAAAAAATGAGAAATCGTTTTTTTTTATCTGGTTATTTTTCAAAAAAAAAAATCCTTCTCTATAACTTAAAGGATTCTCTCCGTGCAGTGGGAGTTTTTGTCCCCGTGGGAGTTTTTGTCCCTGTGGGAGTTTTTGTCCCTGCAGGAGATCTGAAAACAAAATTTCAATTAGTTTTTCTAGGACAAAATAAAATAGCTCTTTGAAAATTATGGAGAGAAAAAAATATAGTACTAATAAACCAGACGTACAAATACAAATCAATACCAGAAATATATTTTTTTTAATTAATAATTGTACAATAATCAATAAATCATGCCAAAAGTAAAAATAAGGTGTGGGGGGGGAGCCCTAAAATAGTATTCTCTCAGAGGTAGGTAGATGGCTACTGATAGTTAAGTACATAAATATACATTAATTGATTGTATAATTAATACATTAAATATCTGTTAATCGATAATAATAATGACAGACAATGAATTTATAGGCCTAAAAATCTACAATTAAACAAACTTCATGGATTCTGTTTGCATACATAGTCATGTTGACCATAAATCACATCCTCTGTATCTTAATTTAACGAATAAATATCTCCTAAATACTGAAAACAAAACATTTAAAAGGCTCCTCCCCTGGAGAAATATACCAATTAATGTAAATTATTCTCTGATATGACATGAATAGGAACACTGAACACAATTGTTTATTGCGCAAAAGAAAGGATTGTCGACTCATTCTTTATCCCTGAACATAACAACAGGCTTTCTTCCATGCAGAATTACATTTACAAACATGATAAATATATACAACTCATTTTATTTTATGATTATTTGTGATGATCAATCCAAGTGTAAAACTAAAATTTTAGAAACAGAGATAAATATGTTTCAGACCATGATGAATTCACCTGTGGGGCTTGATAATTTGGATCATTTACATTTACCTTAATTTATATATTTTCTAACTGATTTAAATATTGTTTGTTTCTTGCACTAAGCAGCAGTTGAACCGTATGAGGAGTAACTCAGTGATCAGCTTCAGTAATATGCATGAAGAACAGGCTGTGGTCCTTCCTCCTTAATTGCTCAAGACACTTAGCGTTTATTTACTTCCAATAAATTCCCCAAGATTCTCGACATACAGTTTAACTGCTGCAGAGGGCAAGAAATAAACAATATATATATCTATATATAAATCATTTGGAAAATATAGAAATAAAGTTAAGTGCAATTATTTATAGCCCGTTTGAGGCTCAGCCTCAGGAAGGGTGGAAAAAAAAAAAAAAAGTGCAATTATTTAAACAGGCAGAAAGAGTTCGAGATGATTATTGGAGATTCTCTCTCACAGTGCTCTGCAGAAGAGGCAGAGTCCAATCCAGTAACAGATCTGACTGTGAGCTTTCAGGAGGATTCATCAATTAGATTTGTTTTTCTTTTCCTTAAAAGATTTAGAATTTACTCTGTATAATATATTTTATTGCTAGACTAGTTATTCTTATAACTGTTCAAATTTCAACAATTTAAAAATCTTTTTGGAAATTTTATATATTTTATTTATATGGTCGGAGATGTAAATTAGGAATTTTTTTAAGTATTTACAAGTTGGGTTCAAATATTTTTAATTATACATTGTTAAAATTCCATATAGTATTCATTGCTTGCTGTACTGTTCAAATTTGTCTACCATGTGTCTGTTATTGTTTTGACATTTTAGGTACCTAAAAACAGTAGCGTAGCTGCTGAAAGCATTTGTATCATAATAAAGAAATTTGTTGGTAGACAAGCGGGAGAACTTTTATTTATTGGTATGAATCTTCTTCCCTTGCAAACAATTTCTTCAGAGGTATGCCAGAGACAGAAAGATATAGATATAATCAAAGTGTTTCCACCATGAGTTCATAGTTATCTGTGAGTGGATGTATTAGTTAGAATATTGGCTGAGGTTGATAAAAGAAAGATGTTAGATTCATGAAACATTATCATCAAATTTATTTACAGATGATGTTTTGACATGTTATGTATGTTTAAGTATGAGTTAGAAGTAAATGTAAAAGGTTAACTCATCTTGTTGCACTGATATTGACCGCGGAATTTTATTTGAGTCAATTGCTTAGGCCAATTTACTATCCTAGTAGCCTAGAGTTTAGCATGGTGACTTTTAACTGTGGAGATCATTAAGAAGATAAATGAGTAACTACTTAAATAAAGGAATATCAAATCTGATATAGGAAACTGAAATCTGATGTAGGAAACTGAAATTAAGGTTAAGAGGTAACACCTAGCACTTCCATAGCTGGAACTAGTACCTCAGAGTCACCTAACAGCAACAGAGACAACCTTTGGTCAGCTCTATCTCATATATAGTTGTATTGCACCATGAATTTTTTTTTTTGGCAATTGATTAGTTTGTTTGAGAAATATTTAATAATTGGGAAAACTTTTTTATTGAAGTAAAAAATAAACAGTGGGCCAAGATGAGTTAAAACGTCCATATTTTACTTTCATCTCCAGTGAATCTCATGAAGGAAATGATCCAGATATACGTAATGCATCGATAATAAATACATTTTAGGAAAATCTGACATACTTCTATAATCAATCTAAGCCCATATCCCACCCCACAAAAACATACACCAAAGTTTTTCCAGTAATACAAGGAATGAAAAACAGAGTGGAAAGGAAATGAACACAAATGATCTAAAATTACTAATATCATACAAGTCAGCTTGATGAAGAAAAACTACAATCAAAGCAAATCAAACTACGATTGTACAATAAGCCAGAAGTAATCAGCTAAAATTAACATGTCTAGAAATGTCAGCCAATATGAGCATTGCTAAAGACTATTTGCAGGGGTCAGCAACCTTAACACCTCGACAACATTCGGCTTTTATTTTTTACTAGTTGAATTATCTGGAATTGCCTAGGGTAGTATAATCAATGGTACAGACATACGAATATTGCGAGTTTCATCTTTTTTTTAGAACGGCATGAAAACAAACATCGTACCTTTTTTCATTGGTAATTTAGGAAGTAAGAAAATAAAATCATATCATTTTTGCCAGTTTTCCGATCTCAACAAAAATAAATGGTATTACATACCATTTGTATATATTAATCACTGTGCCAAATTCTGTCCCAATTCTTCACATGGTACATAGGAAATTCGCATACAAATGAATTATTTTATAAATATATATGGATGAAAAGTATAGTTAATAATAGATAGACATTCAGGCTCCACTAAAGTTATTTCTTCAATAATAGATAGGAAATGTTTAATTGAGATAACGAGTGAGCGAAAAAAATACCCAACATACTACATCAATCATGAAAAGTATATATGTCCCAAATAAATTAACACAAGCAGAATGGAACCTTCTCCAGTGATGGCACTTGGCATACTCTTTACACAATTCTATCAGCGAAACCCAGTACTACGAAAACTCTGCCACATACATTAGTTCGGTTTCTTTTGGGTACGCCCTCGTTTGTGTCTCCCTACACATTGTGACTATAGTAGATGTTTTCTCTCAGTAAATCATCTATATCCACTTGAAAATATGAGATGTAAATTCCTACCTTTTATAGGCCTCAAAAATGCACGAGGGTGTCTGTCCTGTCACTGACCCTTGCATTATTGCAATCGCATTCCTATCTCACAAATCAAACAATCAAAAAAACATTTCTATTTTTTTTCTACTTAAATTATTATTATAAAAAACCAAACTGAAAACTATGAATGACAACGTTAGGTTGTTTGTTACCTTATAGGCCTTGGTATACTTGAACCTGAGAAGCTCCGACTGCTTTAAAAATAAAAATTGAAATTTACTCTCTTATCCCATGAATATTTCAATGTAATGTGAGGGGGGGATGTGGAACAAAACAAGAGGCAACAAATTTTAATAGTCACCTGATAGATGATGTGGATGATGATGACTCTGGAATTTGTGTCCTGTTTATACCATTTCAAACAGAAAGGAGAAAAACAATTATAGATAACAGAAACTTGATTGTATGCCAATTGTATTTGCTTTGGGCTCAAACATTGGTTTAAGAGATAAAAAGTAACTTTCAAAAGACAAGGAACGCTGGGCTCCATCATATTTTTTAAAAATTATTCTCACTTCCCTTCAACCACACCTCGATAATTTAAAGTCATGATCAATTCAAGGGTGCAGGAAAAACAAAACCTCACATAATTACAAATTCAATTTTTTGGAAGATAAACTTGTTTGAGAAACATTTCAATCCAAGATATTCATTTTGTGCATAATGGAATAGACAAATCTGGTAACAATTAGATCAATCTTCATTCTTTGTTATGTCCCATTTCACTCTTTAATTATTCTCCCCCACTTATTATTACTACAAGGTTCAAACTATATATTATCTTATCAGAATAGAACACAACACCCCACAACCATTAACTTATGAACATTATTGTCCTTACTTGTTTCTCTAAAAATAATGAGTCTCTAACCTTCTCAATTTATATGAGTGGGTTATCCATTCAACATTGCTATCTGACATATGCATACTAAATAATAAATAAATTGTATCAAAGTTTAAAACTTCATATTACTTTCTGAATTAAAACTGCATTATGCAATAATTCAAGATTTGTTTTTAAATAACACATTATAAGGAACGAATACAAAAGGCATACAATAGTAGGATATTATTAAAAATAATTGAATGGACCATACCTAGTTCCTGCAGATCCATTGACGGATGGTTTTCCCCGAGACCATCTTGGAATGCGTGATGGAGTGCCCTCCTCTGTTAACACCAAATGTTTTTAATTACAGCTTTTAAAAAATGACCATTTCATAATAAGAAGAATAGGCACAAATGAGAACATTATCAAAATATAAATATACTTTATTTAAATATGAATATATTAAAGTACAATATTTTAAGAGTAAACTATGGCTCACTTAAAAAAAAACAAAAACATATTTTATGTGTCCAATTCATGTTCATCATAATTATGTGGAAATTTGCTCATAGAAAGCTATCTAAAAATTAGCTGTTGACGTAATTTCATCAGCATATATCCTCTTATTATATCTCCTGAACAGGGGAAAAAAACATTGTAGCAGTTTTCTTGAAAACAAAATGCAAAGAATACTTATTATGTAAATATATTATTTTTTAATGACAACTCACTCTAAAAGCTTATGGATTATTTATCCATTACTATTTATTAAAGCTAACAAACTGATGAAATTTTTTTGTAACAACTAGTCGAATTACTCAGAATGGCTAAGGATAGTTTATTGGAATTTTTTTATCTTTTATCAGTGGGTAAAGATACAGAGTTTGTTTGTGTATCATTTTAAAAATGATATAATTCCAAGTACTTATGTCACTTACACTACACTACAAACAGTAATAATTATTGAGATATCCGAACTTTTTAACAGATGACTTCTGTGAATTTAAAGTCAAATATTTCATAAAAAGTAATCTCTAGTATGTTAGAGTAAGCGGATGATATAGCAGGGATTTTATACTCTTTAAAATAGTTTGCAAAGAAAAATTTTGACTCTTTCTATGAGAATTTAGGAGGCAAAAAAAAAAAAAAAATCAGAATTTCAAAATAATTCTTATGATATTAGTTAATTAATATGATTTGTTCTGATTAATCATAAACAAACATTTTTATTGCTTATGTGACAGTTACTTGTGTTGGTGACTGAGTAGTTGTCTTTTCATTTAATTTAATCTAAGTCCCTACCATAAAATGTATTTTATGTTAATATTTAAAAGATGAAATCATCTTGTTTCAATTCTTATTATAAGACTTACTCGACTCATAAACATTGTTAATTTTTATTTCTTGTCTCGTATAATAGGTAATTGAATACTAAATAAAGCATTTTTTATTCTTATCTATATATGCCAGAACCAAGGGAGATTTGATTTAGCTGGATTTGAGTACTTCTATAGACATGCCCAGTTGCCAAGAAGATTCAATTACCTACTGTAAAAAGATTCTGTTAGCCACAAAATAAATCTGACAAATCACTCGAAATTCAATAACAGGGAAGGCTTTTTGTCTCTAGCTGGCTTATGTACCAGAAATTATTGTTAGAGCTGGACATAGTGAATACACACCACTAGTAGCAAGTGAGAGGCTAGAGGAATGTCTTGATATCGGACGACTTCCAGGCCTACTCCCACTCCTTGAAGCAGGCCTTGACGAAGGAGCTGATCCAGGGGTACTTCCAGGAGATCTTCCCGATTCTGTACTTCTTCTCCCGGACATAGGAACTGAACGCTCAGATTTTTCTCTTATCTGTAAACATTAAAAACATTTAGATATTATACATCTCCAAGTTATCTTTAAAATGTAAATTTTCAGCATGCTTCATGAAAAAAAATTGTATTGTTTGACGGATGTAACTGCTTTGATCATGTGTACACATTCATTAATAACATTTATATTTAACCATAAAAGCTGTAGCTGAGCCTGAATGCTGACATAACCTGCCCACTATTCAAGGGTGATCAGCACAAGTATGCTATGCTATCAATGTTATATTCTCAATTGTAATAGAAAATATAATAGACAATAACATAAAACAGTCAAACTCCTTGCATATGACATTGATATATATGCAAGTATGCTATATCATCTAATAGCTCTTTTCCCCTGTGCATATGAAGTATTGTTGAACATTCCATTTTGTCTTATCTTTTTGCTGAATGAGAGTTGGTCCTTACCAGACTGGATTTATGCAAGGGAAGTCTGCAACAGATCAGTTTTTAACCTGTAAACCACCCTGGAAGCATCCAGAATACAAACACATCACCTCTTTATTTCAAGTCAGTACACAATAGCATCAACAAAACTTAACAAAACACCGGAAGATCAGATGTTTCACTAGGAACTTATTCGTGTTAGAAGACTGACGTCTGTAATGTACCTGGTTCAAGGTGAAAATCCCAGAATCAAGAAGAGGTATATAGTGTTGCTTTGGCCTGCCTCTTACTTAATCTGGCTCTCAAAAGAGCTATTTGAGACTCAGGAATACCGACTAGTCACAATAGACAATAACATAAAACAGATCACACCACCACAACCAGAACCAGAACACAACCAGACATTTGTGGAAAAAAATAATTCTGTCGACCAACCAATAAAAAATTCTTCACAGTAAAATTGAAGAAAAGTTAATTTTACTTTGAATTATCTTGCATATGACATTGAAATTGTTTTTGTGGGACGCTCACAACAAGTAGTGAGGGCGTTTCTGGCTCTTGAGACTCCTTACTGGGCGATTGGGTCTTGGTCTTGCCTTAAATGAAAGTAAGGACAAGTATAGTGTATCAGAGTTTACATAACTTCGTTTACAGGCGATAAATGACAACCAAACATTTGTGGAAGCAAAAAGAAGAATTCTGCCGACCAACCAATAAAAAATTCCCCACAGTAAAATTGAAGAAAAGTTAATTTTACTTTGAATTATCTTGCATTTTAGTTCTCTTAAAATTAATTTCAAGTTATTGAATAGTCTCTAAAATATAAGCCAATAAATACAGAGGAAATGGATCGGCCATTAAATCAATAGGACATTTATTCAAGACTGGTTACAGTCAAACTATGAAACCAGATTTTTTTTGTTTCAGTCACATTTGGTAATTCAGATATAAAAAGTAATATTATTGCAATGTTCATTTTAAGTTATTGAGACTTGGGTTCAAGCAAACAAGATCAACTTCATCTATAAATTCAATCAGGGTTGCCTTTGAGTTGTTCAACTTGAAGAGTTCTTAGCCTTTATCATAATAGTGCATAAAATAAAAAAAAACTATATATTGTCAAGCTGTGAGGAGAAAGTCAAATGTTGATGGAAATGGGAGTTTCAGAGATGCTTAGAGCAAACTAGGAATAAATGGTCAAAGAAGGCTACGTTAGACAGAATGACAAATGTTAACATTTTCTTATTCTTAGCTTAACATAAATTAACTATTTAATGAAAGATGGCTCTCTAAGAGTTGTTCAGCTTTTTACCCAGACCCTTACAACTTATTGACACTGAAACTGTGTACAGGTCACATCGATGAAATAAAACTTCACTTGTTGTTACTTTCATACATACTTAATAATAGCTGAGCTAAAGAGAGAACCTTTACTTTCAAGGTGTATGCCTGCCTGTGTGTGTTATATGATAGTGATTAAAAAAATGATATAAAATATTTGAAGTTACAAAGGTACAAATTCAACTGGAAAAAAGGCGGTCTTGGTTCTTTACTCTTAAAATTTCTCAAGTCACATCTTATATGCTATTTAATATACAAATTTTTGAGTCCACCCCTATGGTGAATACCATATTAAAAACAGTAAACCAAAAGATTTTCTAGAAAAAAAATTTTTGAATGAAATCACTCCACTACCTATGCTATTCACACTGATTTTAATATTGTTTACATTACTTATTTTTTGGCAATATTCTTAACATTTGCAATAACAAAGAACTTAAATTCTTTTTTGACTGCAAGTACAGTCATTTGTCATAAAACTGAAAAAGAAATTATTAAAAAAAATTAAAAGGCAAGCTCAAATACTATAAAAAAAAAAAACTCTAGTTAACAAGTTGACGAAAAATAGCACCATTTTTCTCAAAATCTTTTTATAAAATAACAATTGGTAAAAAATTATATTAGTTAAAAAAACATTTTTGTGACATTATGGTGAGTTGGCCTGGTACAAACATTGATCCTTGATCAATTCCTAACATGAAATTAGCCTTAAAACTATTCATTCAACCACTCCTTCCACAACAAACCCTCAAACTTTTCCAACATTTTGACTGCTGCTGCATTATTTATTATGGCCTCTCTCGGAATCTCGATGAAAATTTAAACTACCAGTTGGATATATCAGTGGGATTGCATAATATTGTTCACCCGCAAGAAAAGTGAATACAACTAGAAAAAATTCACTTTGCATATTATTCCAAAAATAGGTCTGAGTTTAAATAGAGTAGGCCGTTTTGCTATTGAAATTGGGTTATAAATGTAGTGATGAAAGATCGCTAAATTGCATATGCTATTTTCCCACCACAAACAATGTAAAGTGATGGAACAAGAATAGTGCTACATTTAGAGTTGAGATAGTTTTCTCAATTGCATTCTGGCAGGTTTTGTGACTCGGATCACATCTTTAACAGTATACCACAAAAGTTCTATATCTGTGGCCACACATAATGAAAATTACGCCTTTCATTCTTTAATAGATAAAGAAATTAAAATAGTATAAGAAACTGGCAACTTGTCATTCTACAACATTAATTAGAACTGCAAAAAAAAAAACATCCTTTTGCCATAAATGAGTTGGATCATTCTGATTTTTTAGATTATTGGTATTATTATTGTACTGTCCAATTGTTAGTTTAAAGAAAGTATTGAGTGTGTTAATATCTTAACAAAATATACAATAACTATTGTCTTTCTTGTTGTGTTAAGTAAAGTTTCTTTTTAGGATAATGTGATTTATCGTGGTTTGTACTAGTTGCCTATTATTTTTCAACATTTGACTTATTAGAAACCCTGACTGACTTAATGTCAATATTTATTTTGATGGCCAATATTTTCTGTTTATCATATATTTATGGTTTATCATTGGTTAAAGTGATTTGTGATTGAGGCAAATCCACCTTTTTGTATTTACTATTTTGTTTACTACATTTATGAATATGTGGGAGGGGGAGGTTAAATTTGGACTCAAATCTCTTTTTACCACTTCTGACACGATTCTTGAGGTTTTTATTACTTTTTTATGTACACTTTTACCGCTGCCTTAGAGCTATGTGCTATAATAGTTTTATGCTCCAGTAGAAAAAAAAATATAAAGCCTTTTTTCTTTTGCTAGTCATGTAAAATTTTATATTTTGGGGTTTTCACATTTCTTGCAAATTAACCATAAATAATAATAATAGGGGATTCACAATTATTTATTAATAAGAGCAATTTCAAAATATAAAAAAAAATGTGTGGACTAGACTACTTTTCTCTGCATTTTGAACAAAAATAATATATTCAACTAGTTAAAATACGAGGGCATACCCAAAAGAAACCGAACTGATGTATGTGGAAGAGTTTTGGTAGTACCGATTTTCGCCAGGAGAACTGGCACAGAAACTCTTGAAATGTTAAAAGCAGCCTACAAGGATGATGCTAACCAACAAGAATGTCAAAAAAATTCACGAAATCGTCCTGGAAGTTCGACGACGGACCATCGAAGAAGTTGTGGAGAAATCTGGAGTGATTTTGAGTTCAGTACAGCAAATGTTAAGTGGAGATTTGTGAATTGAAGTGGAGAAGGGTGAATGAAAATTTGTTCATCAGCTGCTGACTTCACAACAAAACCAAGGTTGATTGGAAGTATAATCTGCTTTATATTTCAGATTGTTCCAAAATGACCCAAACCTTTTTTTCCCAGGTCACAGGTGACGAATCATGGTGATATCGATACTGAAACTAAGCAACAATCAAGCCAATGGAAGACTCCAAATTTGTCTCGTCACAAAAAAAAAAAACCCGTCAGGTGAGATCAAACATTAAGACCATGGTTATTTGTTTTTTCAATGCCAGAGTCGTCCATTCATAGTTTGTTCCCGGGGATCAGACAGTTAACCAGGCTGTTTACCTGGAAGTTTTGAAAAGAATGTGCAATAGTTAGCGGAGGAAAAGGCCTGATTTGTGGCATACAGAGAACTGTTTTTTCCATCACAACAGCGCTCCCGCCATATAGCCAGCCTTCTCTGTGCGCCAATTTTTGACCAAAAATGGTATGACCAATGTGCTATATCTTCCTTATTCACCCTGTCTAGCCCCCTGAAACTTCTTTTTTCCCCCGAATAAAAAGGGACATGAAAGGAAACCGTTTTGTGGACATTGAAGAAGTAAAGAAAAAAAGGAACGGAGTCGCTTTCTGGCATCACAAAAGATGAATTTGAAAATGTTTTGAAAAGTAGAATAAAAGATCGTACAAGTGTATTGACTCCAATGGAGAGTACTTTGAAGGAGATTAAAGGTATTTTGTGAAAAAATTAAATAAATCGCTATGTACAAACACAGTTCAGTTTTTTTTGGGTATGCCCTTGTACAAAAGAGATATTAAAAGTTTTTTTTATGTTTATATATTATGTAAAGAGTGCTTTTCATTTGTTCTTCATTCACTGTTATATCTATAATAAATATACAATATAATAAACTATAACATTTAATAAAATAATTGATTATACCCTGCAGGTGTGTGGTGAGTGTCCTTGCTGACCACCAATAACGCTGAGTGGAAAGGCACAAGGCAGTGACTCCTTTGCTCTTAGTGACTCAAAAATAGGCATCAGTTCACTGAGCAGTTCTCCAGCTAAGGTTACAGGGAATTGGGAGCCATTTATATATAAGTTTATACTCTCTCAACTGTAGTGTTCCATTTGATCAAGTATGTTTTTGGAAACTAGCAGTACCATCACTTTTACATTATTTTACGTATCAGCTTGGGATATAAGGTTATTTATCCCTCAAGAAATTATTTAACAATAAAAAGCCTTCCAAAAACAACTTTGTACAAAATAACACTAACAGATTTCTAGTGAGATGTAAGAAATTCCAAGAAGTCGAGATGTCATTGATAATCCGTCGGAGGGAGTCTGTGATCCATGCTTCAGAGCAAATCATGCCCAAAAAAAAAAGTTCTACAGGTGTCTGTTTGATTTAAGGGTGCAAAACCTATGGCCTTGGCATGACTGTTCACACATGCAAAAAACAATCAATACAAATTCATATTTCTTGAGGACAACTTGTGCAACCTTTTGTCAAACAGATTTATCAAATATCATAAAACCATCACTCACTTTTGGCTTTGCATAGATAGTATAGCAGCAAAAGATATAAGGAAGATACAAGGCATGGTAAAGTAGAAACACAACAACCAATGGCAGCAGAAAAAAAATACCACAAACTAAAAAACTTATTTTAGGAAAACTCACCAAACACCAAAAATAAATAAATAAATAAAAATATTAAAATGAAATAGGTACTCACTTTTGTTATTGGTCCTGGGCTCTTGCTCGACTTGGGCTTAAACGCAGACATGCTCTGGGAGACTCCATCGGCAAGAATAAACTGTTCTCTCAACTCTATATTTGTTCTTCCTTTAGCTGTTTTTTTGTTTGTTTTTTGTATACGATGATTGTTTATTGATTTTGATGTTGAAGAAATTATTTAAAAAAAAACAAAACACACACAACCCAAATCAAAAACAGGCAATAATATATATTTATTTATATATATATACATAGTGCATAAATGAAAGAAGTAATATTTAATATAAATATAAAAATCAATAATAGCTTATAAATGTGTGCTTTGAGAAAATAAAAGTCCAGAAAGCTTTATTAAGTCATCATAATTTTCATTTGAAAATTTCTTTAATATAAAGGGTACTGTAGAATTACAAAATGATGAGGACATATTATAAAGCTTAACACCAATTTCTTTAAATACATTAGCAAAGTATTAATTTAAAATAACACAAAAAACATTATTTACATTCATGAAGATACCTGATTATTAGAAAAGATAAAATTAACTTGAGAGCATTATTTGTGGATCAAAATTAAACAATCAGACAGCTATTGATTGTGTATTTGTTCCCTTTAAAGCATTAAAATAACGCTGTTGATTCAGAAATAATTCAAACAAAGGTGTAAACTGTTTTAATCACTTTATTTTAGATCAAATATGAATATCCTGGGGTTTCACCCTCCACTGAGGAGAGCGCTTGTGGTAAGGTCAACATTGGTGCAAAAAGAGGCGTTTGTGTTTTCAGTTTCTTCAAAATAAATGAAAAACAATTCATCCGATCAAAGAAACCGTTCATATACAATTTTTAGAGCATTAAATTCTACATAAAATTAGTACCAATACATAAAAATGACATCAGTTATAAGGTTACTAGCTTCTCTGGAGTTGCTGTCATTTTTTTGACTTTTGCTAGTAAAGGTAATTTTCACTACTGTCTTCAGTTTTTTTGAAAAAAAGAAGTGTTTATTTATAACAGTTGGTTGCTGTTCTTAAAGATGAGAATGAATGTACTTATAATATTTCTGCTCTCCTACAGTGAGAGAAAGGGTAGAAACCGGTTCTATTTGTGATCCCCCCCTTTTAAAAGGAGGGTCTGCCAGGCTCAAGTCAAGGTTACCAGTCACTCCACCAGACCGTTTTTCAGTAACTGCCAAGTTGTGATTTAGTATGGTGCGTGTCCGCTGTTATTCCGTGTTTTTCATTTTGCTCGCGTTATTATTTTATTATACTAGCTTACATGTCTCACAAAGTGTTCTAATCAGTACCAACAATGTTGAACCTTTGTCCATTTTATGCAGAAACATTTGAAGAAGGTGAGACAATAATTCTGAAAGAAAGAGGGGGTTAAAAAATTGATAGAATGCAGCAAAAAGAGAGGTGATGGTAAACATAATCTTTTTAAAAACTAAGATTGTCAAAATTCATGTCAAGTGCCAAAAGGCTCACATAAGAGAAAAATTCTGTTGCTGCTCCAGCGAAAGCAAGTATTAGTGGTGCTAGTGCTTAACAATCTAATGTACCAACTTTCAATTTCCACAAGGACTGTTTTTTGTGTGAATGGATTGGAAGATTTTCAGAAAAAATAAATAAAACACCAAAAACAAAAAAACGTGACCGAGTAAGTCTTGTTACAACCCCAGAATTCAAGAAAAATATCCATGAAAAAGCTCCGGGAAGAGGAGACAGATGGGGTGGAGAAGTGAGGCTTCACATCCACAATATCAATGAGTTGATTGCCAGTGACGGTAGGTATCACAATGCTAGTTTAATAAGGTTCCTGGTCAATGATGCAGACATGACACTTCAGGAAAATCTGAGGATGAAAATGTGACAGCTGCATTTCAACTTATTTGTAAGCATTTGGATGAAAATGAAGATGAATGCCAATTTTCCCTGCATAAATTATTAGAAAATTTCGAAGGACCTATTCCGACTGAAAAAAACGTCAAGAGAAGACTGATGGAAAAAAAATGGCGATGACATCATTAGTACGGCAGGATACAATAGATAACCCATTATTATGTTTTCGTAACACTGGTTACAAAATGTATCTTGAAAGAATGATGAACAAAAAGAGCACATTCATATTGTTAAAGCTGCTGCAGATATAATAAGAGAAAACATAAGATCCAAGGTGTACGACATTGATAAGTACCCTGATCCACAAAATTGTTTGGAGAATGCTGAGCAGATTATTCCTAAATCATTTTAGTATCTCATCTTCAATCACCTTGAAAGGCTAACGTAGAATAAAAAATGGAAAACAAAAATAATTGCAATTTCACACTTAATAATTTCTGCAACAAGGCCAAGATGTTTTATTTTATTGTGCACTAGCTCTCTGCCAACCATTCACACTGAGACTAGAAAGACAGGACGATCACTTAGTAAAGAAGCAATTGGAAACACTGAGTGAGGATGAAGATGACCCAGAGCAAAATGCAGAGAGCATGGATAATGTCCATGCAAATCCACCAATGTTCATAACTCAACTGATCCTTGAATAAGTTACTCCACTGCCCTAATGGGCTATAGTATACTATTCGATGTATAAGGTGTAATGATCTAGGTAGAACAGTCTCTTGAATTGTTCTCACCATGTTATTCATTAATGATTTTAAGTATCTTATTGCGAAATAATTCTATTAGTAATACATACTTTTAACTAATTATTATTTAGTTCAATTTATAAAAAATAAATAAACATAGGTTCATAAAAAATTACAATGCCCAGACTACTCAATCACCTCTATACCCTTATATTTTTACTTTTCATATATTAGTACTGATTAAATGTAGCATTAAATGCTCCACATTTACTTAGAGCTATTTTTTCTTCAAACAGGTAATATCCCAGAAAAACACAATTAACACAAGCGAAAATCAATTCACTACCAAAAGTTGAAAACATTATGGCAAATTCGGGAGAAGTTATAACCGAAGTAATTTTTAGGTATTGGTACTCATTTTTACATTAGAATTTAGTTTGATAAATATATATTTTAAATTGAATAAAAACCCTCTTTTCACTATATTTTTTGGCCTAACCACCTTTGCTCGCCTCGGCGGAGGGGAAAAACTCAGGATATTCATATTTGACCTAAAATAAAGTGATTAAAAAAGTTTCCACCATTGTTTAAATTATTTCCGAAATCAACTCCCTCTACCTACTGGCCTAAAGAAAATAACTTAGATAATTTTTTTTTTCTAAAAAAAGGCCGATTCCTTAACAAGATTTCATTTGAGCCACAGATAAAAAAAATAGATAAGATGAACAGTGAAGATTTGGTTCCTGGTAATTTAAATGTGGAGGTGCATTTTCTAGGTTGATAAATTTTCAAATTAATCAATACGTAAAAGTAAGTTATATAAATTCTCAATGTACATAGAATTGCTGGCTAGAGGGATAGAAGATACTAGAAAATACAGCAAAATTTTGATAAATCTTTTATAAACATGCCAAAGAAAGGAAAAATTGGAAGATAATAATAAAGTATATTATAAAAGAAGAATAAAAAATATTATAACATATGCTTGAGCATATTAATCGTTCTTCAACATTGTTCCAAAATTTAGAAATAACTTATACTTTCTCAAATCACATTGTAACATATCAACAAATTATATGTGTCAATAATATAAATATGTGTACATATTTAAACATTAAGTAATATAATGTAAATGTAATATATATATATATAAATATTAGGGCTCATTCTACAAACGTTGAGCAACATAAGTTAAAGTCATAACTAATCTAAAAAATAGATAACTTTTTATTATTAAATTAATGTTGAGTACTTTTAGCATGCAAATTATTTATTTTTAAAAAAATTGGGGTGGGTGAAAATTTCTAAATTACTGTTTGTGTTTAGTTAAAAATAACAAGAACACGTCAGATCAAGTCGAATCGTGTATGACACATGATTTCTTTATTAAAAACAGTATTTTTCTTTTTTAAAAGGATTTATGTTAGGTATTAATGTAGTTAAATATAGTAATAGTGTTCATAATGGCTTTGTGCGCGTCTTTATTTTTCACTAAGTTTGTCAGTCCCCTGGCTTTTGACTAAAGTGTTTGTGTCCATCTCTCAAAAGGAAAAAATCACACAACTTACAAACAAAGATACAAGTAATAAAATACTGAGAGAAGTATAGTAGTATTTTATTAATATGTAATATTAACGTTTGAGTGATGATATTGTAAAATTCATAGTAAAACAACATATAGTTGCCGTCTCGTAATTAGAAGTATGAGGCCCACAATACATGGCAAGCCCTGTTGCTCCTCAGTCAACTACTTCTTTTCTATCCAAATGATCCCTTTACTTTGATAATGTCAATCATTAAGCAATAAGCGAATTAGTAATTTGCCACCCGCCCTATATTATTACAATTCTTCCCATGTGTCTAATTTCATGACGGTGACTATAGTATAGTATGTATATGGAATAGTATTTTTTTCCTGGTCCATGTTCTACCTATCAACCGATATCAAGTAATATAGAAACAACACAAATAACTTCAAACTGAATAATTGTACAGTTCCAGGAAGAAACAGTACTACAATTACTATCATATCTATGTTAAATCACATTATTGCGACATAACAAAACTTAAGTTTAATTTTTACTTAAAATTGTTACCCAACTTTTGTAAAGTAGCACACACACACACACACATATATATATATATATATATATATATACATATTCTGCAATGTATATATAAAGAAATAATGCAGCAAAAAACCATGCAAGCAAGGCCCTATTATTCTAAGGCTCAAAAAATTGATCAGAACTTTTTTATACAATTATTTTTATTTTTTAAAAAAAGAACAATATAGAAATAATATAATTGTCATTCTACTTTCAGAAAATTATATTATACAACAGTATATACTTTTTTTTTAACCTTAGAACATTCCGTGCAAGCAAGAAAATCAAATGCTGTTAAAGATATGACATATTCACATCTCTAAAGCAACAAACTTAGTTAAATACAAATGACAGAATATTTAGATGTTTTGTATTTTATAGCATTATAAATAGATGAATAAATAAGCACTGCCTTTCTGCAGCATCAAAATTTTTTATTATGTTTCTGAGATAAAAAAAATTCAGTTTAATGTTTATTAAATAGATTCCTGAATTTGAATGTTTGAAAATTCAAATAATATAACAAATATATGTGGGCTACATATATCATCTTTTTTTTTTTCCAGGAAAATCCATTAACCATGGACTAAGAATGACATAAAAAACGAGAAGGCAAGCTTAAAAACATTCATTAAGATTTGTATTATTAATTAACAAAATTTAGCGAGTTAGCAACAAATGGTCATTCTCAAGTTAGTACTTATTCCTTGTCATTTGCATTTACCAAAGTAAATATTTTTAGATATAAAATGCAAAACGAATTTAAAATTAACAAAATGTGTAGGTGCTTTTGCAATCCATACACAAAGGAAAGAAAATCAATCATAACCAAAGCCGTTTAAAGCAGAAATTAAAATCAAAACGTGCATTTAAAAACAGATAAAATATAAATGAACTTTTTGGAACAAACGTACTCCATTCACAAAAAAACTAAAACAAATTTAAATAATATAACAACCACCACTCAGTAGCACATAGGTTTCAAAAAATTACAAAAGTAATTTTAAAATATTTCAGTTTTGAAATTAAAAATAAACTCAAGATGCAGTTTATCGTGCTTGGGTTTGGAAAAACAAAAAAAAGGAAAGGTACAAATGACAAACATGCTTAATATTGGTCTGTAAGTTTGTAAAAAGGAAAACAGAATGAAGGAAATGAAGATTGGAGTGAGAAACAGAAGGTAATTAAATTAAAATAAAAAGCAATTTATATGGATAATACATAGAACAGCAGTCTCGTCCCGACAAAGTAAGGAATAGTATTTTATTTTTATTTTAAAATAAACATAAGTTTAAGACATGTCAAAATAGAACTAACAAATGGCATGATGGCTTCCGACTCGGTTTATCTCATAGCTTATTTGTACATTAAGCTTCTTAAATATTTTTTATTTCAAATTATAAAAAATTGTTTGTCAACGCACAAATATGGGAAACAAAATTAAATTATATGAAAATTAAAAAGCATTTATTTTCCGTTTTATTTCCTCATGCATAGACTGAACCATTTCCTCCCTGTCATATCATTACCCGTCTTTTATTTGTTTAACTGACAATTACCAACATTTGTGATGTTGATAAAATAACTTTAAATAAGTTATTTTTAACTAAAAAATTCATTGAGTTATTCATACATTGGAGAAAGAATACTATTTGTTATAAATGTGTATAATATTCTGGAAAACTATATTTACACGTGATACCGTCACAAATTAGAATTTACTAAAAATGTCATTAAACTGAGCCTGCAAAATACACATGTTTATTTTCATTGAGAAAAGAAACTTTGTTATCACCGTTTATGAGTGATCCATGTTATGACTTTTGTCAATCTGTGTGAGAATATGAAGGACAAGTACCGAAAATCCTGTCCACCCTTGAAAAAATCGAAATAAAATTTGAACAAAATAAAAGGTCTGCCGCAAATTAAAAAAAAAAAAAAAAAAATATGTATATATAAACACCAGTGACTTGGCTAAGGTACATTTAAGCAGATTTTTTCTTGATTTTTTTTCGCATGCAGACAACACTCATAGGATTTTAATAACAAAACGGAAAAATAATGCTCCTATTGCTAACAAAATTTCAATATATAAAGCCCTAGACTAGATTTATAAGGAACTTATTTAAATTGTTACTTAACTTCATAACTTTTAAAATAGGGATATTTATAAACATAAAAAAGGCTAACAGTCTAGGACCTCCCTCACCAAAATTTTGTTATTTACTACAACAACAAATGAAAAACAAAATCGAAGAAGAACTTGTTCCCAAAATAATAGCAATCATATTTTTTTTTGGTTCAAAGGGCTTGATTGATCTAGTTCAGGATGAATTGTTGTTTATTTATTAATTAATAAAATAAGATTATTTTTTTTTATTCCAAAATTCAGGAAACAAGCCTTCACCGATATCGGTCTGCGCAATAACGATAACGAAATACTAAAGCAACTAAAGATTTAGACCCACCACTCAGAGGACACCACGGTTCATGTTCCTCAGGTACGTACGGGTTCGGAATCGGCAGCATCTCGACTACTCACAAGAAACAAAATGGAAAAAAGAGAGAAAAGAAAGCGAGAAATTATTGATTTACAGGAGCGGAAAGGTTGAAGGAAAAAACAAATAAAATGGAAACGGATGAAAGTCATAGGGAAAAAAAATTAAAAGAAAAGGATTGGGAAAAGGATAAAGTGTATTGTCAGTATTTCAGTTTTACTTATGGTCATAAACAATACTTATCAATAATGTATCACTGATATAAAAAACTATGAGGTTTAGAAGCCAAACGAAAAACTATTTAGATGCAAATTTGAATTTTAGTAAATATTTTTGTTGAAAAGCTTGACTATACTTTACATTTATTTAAACTTTTTTTGGTCATTGGTGTATGTTTTAATAATTCTTTTTTCTTTTTTTTTTGGTGGAGTTTGGCAACTGAACTCTCTCTATATATAAAGTTTGTAACTTTTTTTTTCACTTATTTTGTGATTAACTTTTTTAAATTATTGAGATTATTACTTCATATTAAAATTCAATGTTAACCCCTTGGTGTACAATTTAGCAGCTAAGTAATTTTGAGCCATTAATGTACTCCCAATTAAGAATTCACACTTTCCAATTTGATTTATTTTCAAAGGAACTAATGAAAATTTATTTTTCATATTTATGTTTTTTAATTAAGACATTTAATTTTTGAACTGTGACATTTATTCACAGGGCATATTGAAAAGCCCATCTAAATTTCTTGTCTAACTAGTCATAATACAGTATGCCAAGGGGTTAATTGAATAACAATTCCAAGAATTAATATGATGGAAAAAAAAGATGTGAAACTTACCTCTGCAAGGATCATTTTTAACGAGAAACTCTTCTAGAGCTACCCAACCACCTCCAACTCTAACCATCACCGTTGACCGTAGGATCCTGACCAGGCGAAGTTTCTGTGAATCACCAAACTGCAACAGGAAACCAAACAGTATCAGTTAACATAAATCTTTTTAACTTCACATTATATACTAACGACTATCTAGGTGAAAATTTAATATTAATTATAATAATAACTTAATCATAATTAACAATATTTAAATGTAATTATTATTCAATTTAAAACTTTACATTCTTATAACCACGAAAATATAGAAATTTAACAAGATCAAATGATGAATATATATTTACTAAATAGGCCTTGGACTCCTGGCCCGTGTAAATGCATTAATTTTAATAAACAACTGTAAAAAATATAGCAGAAAAAATATGCTCACATGTAACTTTGAACTGGGAGTGAATTACTCAAATTTGACTTCATAATATTATTCAGAAACAAAATCTTAATGATTCATAAAAATAAAAATATGTAGGATAAAGTTTAGCATCGGAAAAATCAAAACAGGAGTGAATTTAAAAATACAATTTTCCAGAATTATTTATAATTATTATAATCTATTATTTATAATTTATAATATATTTATAATTTAGCCAAAACTAACTTTTTAGGTATTATCAACTCCCTCATTTTTATTCACATTCACACATGATTTTCTTCCAAAAAAAAAAAAAAGATAAGATAAGCAAATTTTGAAAATCTGAGGTATGTCTATATTTCATGCCATTTCTAAAGTTTCATCATTCCAGAAATACAAACAATTTTTGAGGAAAAAATTATAATTTCAAAAAGGTTGTCTGTGTATAACATCTTAAAAAAGAAAAATTAAAAAAAATGACTTGAGAATTTTAAATATTATATATATGGGAAAACTTTTGTGCACTTTTACCTTCGCAATTTTTTTTTGTTTTTTCCCCCACACAGAGAAAAACCACAATAAGAGGAATTTCAAATATTGAACAGTCTCACAGTTACTGAATTTATTTTCCTCTAAAAAATTATTATGCTTATAATTACTCCCATTCACTCATATTTATCGGTTAAAAAAATGTTGTTTCTTGACATTTCGAAACCCATCAAATTCAAAATATAAAATTAAGAAGGACAACATTAGGTTATACATAAGATATAAAAATGAAACTGACCCTGTACTTCCCCTCGCCAACTTGAAAGACTCGAAATTTCTGCCGACAGGTACAAAGCATAACAAGCCGTTTTACTTCATCATGGATTTTTTCTGCTTCAGTCACCGGCTTCCTTTCTTCCCAGTCTGGTCTCAGAGCAGCTGATCATCAAATAACAATTTTACATATGGGCATTTATATTGACCAAATAAATTTACGATGGTTTTTTAAGAGTACTTACCAATGAACTCCTTCCAATCAATGTAACCTTCAGAGTTGTGGTCAAACATATCAGCCACTGCCCCCATTTCCAATTTAGATGTATCGAATTCTGAAAAAAATATAATATTACAGTAAAAATTTTTAAATATGAAAAAATAAAAATTTTTAAAGGTTGGGAACTTTTAACGAGAAATACTAAACTTTGCTAAACATATAACACAAATAAGTGCAATATAATGTAAAAAACAGTCAATTTATTCCTAGTCCAGTTTTTTTCCTGAAAATTTCTTTTAGCAAATAATTGTTTTGAGGAGTATAAAATATGTAATAGATAAAAAGAAAGATGTAATAAATAAAAAAATAAATTTTGCTCTAAATTTCAATATTTGATTGATTGCTCGAATGCAACTTGGCATTTATTTAAAAGTTATATCAGGTACACTCAACAGCCTTATAGGAGATTATTTATAAAAAGAACGTATGATGTCAATGTTTTTAGGAATTGTTATAACTTTTAACAATTAGATTGCCATTGTGCTGCAGCTGAGGACTGACCACAATGTAAATTAAAAATAAATAAATTTTGCTCTAAATTTCAATATTTGATTACTCGAATGCAACTTGACATTTATTAAAAAGTTATATAAGGTACACTCAACAGCCTTATAGGAGATTATTTATAAAAAGAATGTATGATGTCAATGTTTTTAGGAATTGTTATAACTTTTGCCATTGTGCTACAGCTGAGGACTGACCACAATTTCGCGACACACTCTGATGTCAAAACTACAGTATGATGGACCTTGTTTAAATAGTGAATTTCTAATAAACATTAGTGATAATAAATAAGTGTTGATTGAGAGCAAAATGTAAAAATTGAGTAGAATTAAATTCTTTGAAATACATATTAAAAATTTCATTCAAAACAGACAATTTTGCTAGAGAAGTTTACATGAAAAATTATTAGTTCTAAAATTGATAAATAGGAATTAAGCTAATAGGATAAAACTTTAAATTTCAGGATTTATAGAGTGACACGATTACTCAAGTGATGCTTTTAATTGTTTAAGTATTTTATTAAAACAATGAGAACTGAGCATGAACAAATAATAACCATTTTGAGAATGTAAAGATTGATTCAAAAATAAAAGAGTAAGAGGTAATTACAAAATATACTCACTTGTTTTGATGATGCCATCGACAAAATCATCCCGCGGGATAAGACCATCATTATTCTTATCCATCTTCCTGAACAGATCCGTCAAACGAGATTTTTTGTGGTTCATGAATTTGAGAAACTAATAAAGAATAAAATGCACTTTAGAATAAAATTCAAACAAAACAATATTAAAATACTTTGTTAAATTAGCTATATATCTGACCCTCTTCCTCCAATCGTCCCATGAGAAATTGGCAAGCCTGTCAAGCTCTTCAAGATGAGCAAGATGATCCCTAAGCCGCCTCTGACGCTCCCAAGACTGCTGCCAGACTCCACGCCACCTCTCGTACAAAAGGCGAGACCTTGTACATCTGAATTGCGGCTCCAATGTTTTGCTGTCAAATGAAATATCAATAAAAATAGTGTCGTGGTAATAAATGATATCACAAGATATCTTTTGGCTTACATATTTAGTACGAAAAAAACTAATAAATTTATTATCGTATTAAATTATCAGGCAAAAAAAAAGACAGTGAACAGGCCAACATTAACCACAGAACACCTCTTGATTTACAGCCAGGTTCTTTTTCTAACTGAGCCGTCCCTGTAAAACTGTAGCCTAGTCAATATCTAATCTCGGACAACCTCTGAAATATCCCTAGAGTAACAATCTTTCGTGGAAGACTATAAAGTAGTAGGATTATAGTCTATTTAAATTTTCTAAGAGCTCATTTTGATTTTTATGGTAGCAAATTTATCAAATATTTTACCTATACCCAACTCTAGATTAATAATTACTCATATTTGTTACTGAATATTAATATAATTCCCAGGTTTTATAACTAATTTTTTTTTTAATTTGAATACTTTTGTGATTGTGAATATTTAACATCTAATTTCTATAAAAATGTATAAACAAAATATTGTCAATAGAAAAATAATCTATCTATTACATATTTAAAAAAAAAATTAAATAAGAAATAAGCTTTTTTAAAGATAATTGTAAAATTTATATTTTATTTCAAAATATACCAACCTTCCTTTGGGCGGGAATTTTGGTCCAATTCGTGGCTGGCCATCAACCAAATCTTGAGCAGGGCTAGACCGACTACCATGCAAAAGAATAATAAAAAACAAAAATGCATAAAAGGAACTAATAAAGACAACACAATTTTCAAAAATGCATCTATATATCCTAACATGTATGCAAACATTTGATTCCTAATATGAAATAGGCATCTATTACAAGAACACAAAATGCACATTTAGCTAACTAAGTTTTTGTAAAATAGAGTAGAGTTATAATCATCCACATCAATTTGAATCTGCTAGGTTTTTTTAAATAATATTTTCAGATAAATATTTTCACTTTAATTAGAATTTAGCCTTTACACAATAAAATTGAAATGAAGCTACAATAAAATTAGTTTTTATTAATTTAATATTTATTTTGTATTATTCTGGAAACTAGGATTTTTTTAGCAGGTATACTAGGCCAGGAAAATTGTAGATCCAACAATAAGTAAAAGGATACAGAAGTCCATCACTCGAATGAACAACTTTTAAAAATGTTATTTTAAAGAAAACTTCAAATCAGCAGACATCAAATTTTAAAAATCAAACATCGGATTATTAGTCAGAAAATTAATAAGGGCAGTTTTTGAAAAGTTCAATCTCAAATAGCATATAAACAAGAGTGAATTTTGAAAATCTGACTTATGCAAATTTTTGCGAAAAAATAGCCCAAGACTTACATGTTTAGATGTAGACTGGCTAAATTAATTCATAACAGCTATATTACGAATATCCAATATCACTTGGGAAATAATTTAAAACTTCATGTTAATTTTCACCTTTTTAATGAAAATAAATATTTTTAGAATGTTTTAGCACTACACAAAAATACAATTAATTAAGGCTTCAAGTACTGCAACATGAATTACTGGAGCCTCTAGTTATATTAAGATTAATTGTAACTCAATGTGTGAACGAATACAAGACAGAGTTCAAAAATTACATTCAAAAAAACTTAATTGAAAAACACTTTTCTTTCGACTATTTCATAACATTAATTAAGTTTTTTTAAACAATTTATAAGTCAGGTATTCTGGCTCTGATATGGTATGAAGATTTTGGATTTGAATCCGTGCACATAAAATTACTTTATTCATAACAGCTATATTTAATAGCGAAACAGAAAGTGTGTGGCTCTCGATAGGATAAGGATCTCAATGGGAGAGATGACAAGGATGAAAAACCCGATACAAAAATTGAGTTAAACTGGTTGGTGGTAGTCAAGTTGGTTGAGAATCTTAAAGGAGAACCTAAAATATTAAAACTAATAGAAATTAAAACAGATCAAAATTCATAAAACATTAATTTTAAAAATTAATCGGTCGACTATGCGGTTGGTGTCTTGGAGACAAAAGACTGGAAAAGCTATTAACCCTCGGTAATGAAAGCAGGTGGTAGCTAGATCTAGGCAGCCATAGAAAGGCTCAGAATATTCATGTTTTTGTATTAGGTATTTATTCTTTTCACAACTTAATAGTTCATTGAAAATATGAAAATAATAGCTTCATATACCAGAACCAGACATTTAACTCTGAGAAAATTGAACTGTTATTCACTACAAAATTTTCTTCCTTTTACTTTACCTCTTAATAAATAACACTAAAATATTAAAAATATATTTTAAAATTGTAAGATATGCAACAATATATTATAAATGAACAACATTTAGAGATATAATGTATATAGATCTACTGCATCAAATGATCCTAAGAGAATGTTCTTGGTTTATGTCCCTAACGTGACTTAATATTGCAACTTATACATTTTTTTTTACTCAAGTAAAATTTTGATACCATAATCTATACATAGCCATGCATTTTTTTACTACAAAAAAAATTAAATTAAATTCTGTTTGCTACAACTAAGGATTGCAATACACACAGAAAATGTACAGAAATTGGTGTGCTTTAATTTCTAGATGATCTGGTTCTCTGATAGCTACAAAAATATTAGCTAGTTAGGGTCATCGCCCCAGGATTTTTTTAAATTATGAAATTTTTTTTAAATTATCCTAAAAACATTAATATCATTTTCATCATCTTTTTAAATGAGGATATTTAACATGTTTAGTAAAATTATAAATGTGTAGATATTCTAATTATTAATAATAACTTTTACTCGTAGTTATAAACATGTATTCCAAAAAAATAAAACACACTCCATACATGTACTTCTATGCACCGCCTAGACAAAATTAGCACATTAATTTGAAAAATGTTGATATCCAATTCAAATTTCATTACTGCAGAGTTTTACATAATCATGCTTAGTTGTTATGAGGCTCAGTAGCTCCACCATTTTTGGCACATTTCATTAAAACTTCTTTTTTATTAAGTAAAAATTGTCTATATCAATTATAAAATAAAAAGTATTCCATGAAATATATAAAGCGTCTTCCAATAGGGACTTCCGAACTTTGACAGTTGATAGCGGCCATATTGTTGAAGCTGCATCTGTCGAATTGGCTGTCATTCATTCAGTCTGTTTTGCCAAATCACCATGGACGGATACAGCGTTCAACAACACGTGCAAATGATAAGATTGTTTTATCAATATGGGTGTTCTGTTCGGGTAACATTCCACGCACTTTGCCCATTTTACGGTCGCCATAACAGTCCTACCGAGAGGACTATTTGCACCCCTATATCGACGAAACACAAGATCTGCCAAAAACATCGCCGCTGTCCGTGAGAGTGTGCAGGGGAATCCGAGGCAGTCGATTTCGCATCGCTCACAAGAACTCGGTCTTTCGCAGACCACAACTTGGCAAATATTGCGTCATAACATGGGCCTGCACCCGTACAAAATGCAACTGACCCAGGAGCTGAAGGTAAACGACCATAGACAACGACGTGTGTTCGCTGAATGGGCCCTGGAGGAGTTGGAAACTGAGCCTAAGTTTCATCAAAAAATCATCTTCAGCAGTGAGGCCCATTTCGGGATGAATGGGTACGTCAACAAACAAACTTGTTAAATTTGGGACGATACCAATCCACATAAGATCCAAGAGCATCCAATGCATCCAGAAAAAGTCACTGTTTGGTGTGGATTTTGGGCTGACAGCGTCATCGGCGCATATTTCTTTTAGAAAGACGTTGGCCAGGCCATCACTGTCAACAGCGAGCACTAAAGGTCGATGATTACCAACTTCTCTTGGCCTGAATTGGATGATATGGACACGATAGACATGTGGTTTTAACAGGACGTGCCACACAGCTCATGTCACACTGGACATTCTGCACGAGCGATTTGAGGGCATGGTCATCTAATGTGGAGGTAATGTGAACTGGCCACCGAAATCGTGCGATTTGACCCCGTTAGACTTTTTCTTGTGGGGGTTTTCTTAAGTCACAGGTCTACGCGAATAAGCCACAAATCACAGTGGTCCTCAAAGCCAACATAACCCATGCCATCGGTAAAATTCAGCCTGATTTATGCGCCAGTCATGGAAAATTGGACATTTCGAATGCGCGCCACCCGGCGAAGCCGCGGTGGACATTTGCACGATGTTATATTCCATACATAATGACATCAATAGGCCTTTCAAACGAATAAATAATTTCGATGATATCTCACACACTTTTGTTTTATTTAAATTTAAAGATAGGAAGCGCTTAATGAAAGACCCTTTATAAACAAAATAAAAGACATAGAAAGTGAATGAGCAATATCAAGATGCCATGATTACTGGATCGAGTCTCTGCTGATCTGCCCTATGTAATATTGATAAAAATAGTGCTGTGCTAATAAATTATATCATCATTTAATTTATTTAACTACCGTGGTCACTGAGAATTACCTTTTCAACTAATAAAAAAACATTAAAAATACCTAAAATATAGAGCAATGAAAACCTATTGAAATTAGCTAGAATGACATTAAATTCATGATTTCTTTTTTTTGTAATATCTTTTTAATTTTTTTTGCATAATCATCTCTAATCTGTCCTTAATCATGGGGACAAAGTCACTCTAATAGCTTCTAAGCGGACTTGAGAAATCTTAAAAGTTATCGAAAGAGGCACAACTTGGCACACATTTTTTTTTAACATTCTTTCTGCTACTGTGTATCAACTAACACATAATCAGCAGATTTTGTAGTGCTGTAGAATATGCCTTTGAAATTTCATATCAACTGAATCATTTTGACAACCCCCATCATAGAACACAGGCCGAAAAAATACCCCATACCTTTCTAAAAGTTTGGGCCTGGCAACAATGGCCAGTGATTCTTATACATTCATTATCTTGATAAAAGACAAAAACTGTTTCATAGGAAACGTATGATCAACCACCTACTTTGTTATAAACATACAAGATGTACTATTGCTCTAATGTTTATTATGAACTAGAACCTCTAAATGTAGATAAAAATTACTAGTAATGTGCTAATTATGTCCATAATTGCATAGAAGTGACAAGTGCTAGTGCCATACATACAAATATTTGTATTGTTTATACCTTGTCTTTCTGTCTAAAGTGCTCAAGTGTTCTCGTGAAGACTTGAAGCTGATGTTGAAAAAATAAAACAAACCATCAATAAAAAAAAATTAAAACACACAATCAATAAAAAAAAAAAACTTTTACAATCTCATAACAAAATATATTTAACAGACATAACAAGCTATCAATCATAATGACATGTTTCATCTAGAATGCAAAATTAAAATAGATTTTTAAAAACAAACATACCTTGTTCGCCTGTCTAGATTGGTCAAATGCTCCCTTGAACTCTTCAGGCTGAAGATTAAGAAAATTCAATAAAAAAAAATAAAATAAATAAATTCTAGAAATAATTAAATGAACAAAAACAAAATAATAATATAACACTTATAACTCAGAAGTTAATTGAAATAAAATTTAGGTGCAGGTTGCAGGTTTTGTGTCTGAAATTCTGAGAAACTAAAAAATTTAAATAGACAAGTTCATCTCTTAAATTTCAACATTTAAAAAAAATAACTGGCACAAATCCATTTGATTTCTAAATACCTTTGTCTCCTCTGGATTTCATTCAGTTCTTGAGTACTCTGTCTAGTTTCATCTTTGCTGTAAGCAGAACATATATAATATTGTAGACTTCTTTCTCAATTTACTTGAGAAATAATAACTTTTAAAATTAATTATTCCATTGTTGTAAACTAACCTTGTCTTCTTTGTTTGCTTCTTTTCTTTTACTTGTTTAGCCCTGAAAACTGAGTTGACATTGACTTCACGAGTCATGGTTTCTTCCATAAAAGTATCATGTTCGACAATCAGTTTTTCAGTCTCTGGAATTGTACCAGGAAGGTTTTTAGATTCCTTTTCAAGAAGATCAGATTCTCTGAGAGCCAACCATGAGAGGAGTTCTTCTAAAAGACTGTCCATATCTCTGAGAGAGCTGAGGTGAGTATGAAGCTTCTCAGATCTCTGTGCAACATCATAATAGTTATTAAATGACGAATGATTGCCTTTTAATAAACAAAAACACATAAATAATTTTCCGAGTTCTATTTAGACACAGGGTGACTGTCTTTCATCTTGGCCTGTTTTTACGTATGTTTTATGATAGTATCTTTAAAATGATTTAATAAATTTAAAAATTTTAATGCATTAATTCACCTATCAACAACAAACCTTATACAATGATTAATTGTTATTAAAATACAATAATATGGAAACAAATTTAACGTGAAAAAATTTGTTTTTTGCTAAATTTTAAAATGTCTCAAGTCAGCTCAGAAGATTGAAGGTTTAAAGCTCTGCCCCTCCCCATGTAGCCATGGTAAAGCAAAATGAATTTCAAAGATATACAAAATAATAAAGTTTTGAAAGCCAACAATAGGAATCAGGTACTTAATATGTTCCAGCCGATTTTGATAGGTTTTATTTATTTTAAAATAGCAGTTATTTAAAAAAATTATTCATTGAGGGACTAAGGTGGTTTAACAAAAAAAATGAAATTTTGATACATTATACAGTACAACCTTGATTATCCGGGGTAATGAGGGGGAGAATATTCTTGGATAATAAATTTAAAAAAACAAGTTTTTATTGCCGAACTTTAACTAAATCAACAAAAAAACACCAATTTTTATTTTGAAAAAGTATGTACATATATACTTATAGAAAAAAATTAAAAATGTTGTAATTAGTTTGTTTTTTCCTCTCTGATTTGATTTTTTTAGCCTCTGTCCTTATACTTCTTAAAGCTATCATTTATCCATATGTCGAATTTTTATCTTCAAAATAGGGGATAAGCTAGTCTCTAGTGCTTAATCTGTAGTAACTTTTTCTATGGTCGAATCAAATGAATCCGCCTCAAGTCCAAAATATTGCTTCAGTGCTATGCTAGGCTCGCTTCCCAAATGAATGCCAACTATTTTGTCAGCAGTGGGCTGTTTGTACTCTTCATCATTCTTGTCACTTTCCATCCACTGAACCATATCGTCTTTGTCTACTTTATTGAAATCAGACACTGTTCAAACTTCCTTATCAACTTCTAAAAATTTTCTCCATGCAAGTTGCAGTGTTTTTGAAGGAAATCTTTTCCATGCTTCACAAACAACAAAAATCACATCTTTTATTGTCCACATTTTCAAGACATCCTTCATGGATTTCGCAGTTTTCTTCAAGAATAAAAAATCTTTCTGTGCCTTCTTTTTAAACTGGCTAGCACACCTTGATCCATGGGCTGAATTAACTAAATTATATTAGGTGGTAGATAGTATACGAAAATTTCTCCGTCAAATATTTTCGAAACGGACTCAGATGGGCAAGATTGAACAGTACTAGTAAGTCAGTTTTCCCATTTAATCGCTGATATGTGGAACAATTTTCTTTAAAAAAGCAATCTTTTTAACACTTTGATTCCTCTAAAAAGCCCCACATGATCGAGTACCCGGATAATCGAAGTTGTACTGTACTAAGTAGTTTTCAAGATCATTTAATAACTTGATATTATGTATTAGTGTTGGTTATGGATTTCTTCTAAATTAAAAAAAAGAAACGACCTTTATCTTAACAAAGTTTTTATATTTAGTATATATACGCATCCTCGACGCTAAAAATTACAAAAATGTAAAAAAAAAAAATTAATTACTATTTAAGGTTAGACCATTAGATTAATTAAAATTTGAATAATTATTTATTAACACATCATATATCACAAATACTCATTGACACGATATATGAGTTTAATTTCAATTTTTTTTTTATAATATATACATATAGTTTTTATTAATTAATAGTTTTGTTGTTTGACTATCATCAATTTTATGATTTATGAATCGATAATTTTAACTATTTAATAATAAAGGGTTGGCCAAAAAGTCCGTTCGGTTTTTTAAGCGAAAATAAGACACAACTTTTAACGTGCGGCAAAACTTCCCAGCCAAGCTCCAGTAACTTCTGCCGCATCTGCAAAGTGTGCTGTCTGGCATTGTCATGATGGAAGACAGTCCCCTTACGGTTGGCTAGTTCTGGATGCTTCTGGTGGATCGCTGCATTTAATTTGTCCAGCTGGTCACAGTACACATCCGAATTGATGGTCCTGTTTGTAGGAAGAAGTTCGTAAAAGACAACACCCCTCCAATCCCACCAGATTGAGAGCACAACCTTCTTTGGGTGAAGTCCTGCTTTGGGGGTTGTTTGTGGTAATTCCCACATGAGCGTTTGCGCTCCACAATGTTATAGACGATCCACTTTTCGTCCCCTGTCATCATTCTCTTCAAAAAAAATATCGTTTTCTTCACGTTTCCGCAACAAATCGCAGATGGAAATCCTTTGGGCGAGGTTAGCCTCACTAAGTTGATGGGGAACTCAAACATCGAGCCTGCTCACGTAGCCAAGTTGATGCAGATGGTTTTCAACAATCGATTTGGATATTTTGAGAATAACTGCGATCTCCCTAGTTGTATAATGGGGATTGGTGTCAACTAATTCCTTCACTTTGTCGCTGTTAATCTCAGTTGGCCGGCCAGAGCGAGGTGCATCTTGAACCGAAAAATTTCCTGATCGAAATCTTGAAAACCACTTCTGGCACACACGTTCTGTAACAGCATCCTCTCTGTATACAGCACTTTCTTGCCTTTTTTAAAATAAAAAGCATGAGGTGTCGATAATGTTCGTTTTGGTTTTCTATTTTTTGGATGATCCTAAACACACAAAATACAATCAGTCTCGTCAGAATTTCACGTCAAGCTATGTTGAAGTGTCTAGTATCTGACGAGAGCGCACTCGCAAGGGACGGACTGAACTTAGCTACATATTAGACTGCTTGAAGTTTTGTGACGACAAAAACCGAACGGACTTTTTGGCCAACCTGATATATCACAAACATGGTAATATATGTATCTTATAATTATGCTAATCAAATTTTCATGATTTTTAGCACTGTGGATGAATGATAGTCGAAAGTGCTTTGCCAAATATAAATGCAAAAAAATGTAATGAAGTTTATAACTTATGTGACAAGATTTTGATTGGTAAAAACTAAAAATCTTTTCAGTAATGAAAAAAAATGGGGTGGCTACTGATCTCGAGTTGATTTACCTGCTTAGCCCAAGACGACACCTCCTCCCAACGTGACTGGATAATGGTTATCCAATGTTTAATAACAGCAGCCCCGTCTGGGTGAGCTTTGGCAAGTATCCTTTCAGCGAGGGAGATGGTAGAATCTTTTTCTCTTTCTTTATCAATCATTTCCCTCATAAATCTAAAAGCAAATTGAAATGTAAGCTTTGGAGAGAAAAATATATTAGTTATTATTTTTTGCTTATGTTTTTAAGAATATCTTACTTGTCATGTTCAGAAATTTGCGCTCTTGTTTCGGCTTCGTCATCTGGAAGACCGTCAACAAACCTCAATCTCATCTCTGCATCTGACAACCATTCTAGCAGCATATGCACAGCTTTGTGTAATTCTTCTGCCTGAAATTTCAACTTCATTAAAGCCTTAAATAATTAATTTATATTTAGATACATTTCAAAATTTTGGAAAGTCTGCCTCATAATGGTGTTCTCTGAGACAACTGGGAAATATTTCACAAGAAATTCATCACCACCAGAATAGTAGTGGTTATAAAATGGTATTTAAGGATGTAAGGATCACCTGCCATTATTTAAGAAAATTAAAATATTCTGTGAACTGTTCAAGAGTGTACTGGTTAAGATGTAATAGAGCCAACTATACTTATGTGGGGCACAGTGGGAGGAAAATAATCTAAAAAAAGGAACATTTATCCAAAAAATCTTAGAAATATTTTCAAGAAATAGTCAAAGAAAATCATAACATAGCCAATGTGAAATGCACATATTACATAAAAGAGGGGAAGATAAAACACTGATACTTGAGAGCCTAAAGATAAACTATGATAAAATGATGATATTTATAGTGACTATTTTCCAGGCTCTATGTACTAATGTGAGAGCATGCATTGGTTTTAAAAATTAAAAGATAAATAGATATTCTGATAAGTTTTTTAAGAAAAACATTAAACATGAAAAAAAGCCTCTTACCTTTTCACACAAGCTACTTACTAGTTTTTTTTTTAGTGGGCAGAAATAGTGTTAATATTATTTTTATAAGATCTAAAATTAAAAATTAAAGCGAGTTAAAGGATGTTGATTGCGAAAGTAATATCTAGGTCTGGTAATCCATGGTCCGGGGAACCTGAATGTTTTTAAGACATTAAGTAATGTTTTTCAAAGCTACCTTTTCAAAGGTAACTAGTACAATTAAAAAAAGACCCAACTACATAAAGAAATTTTGATTAACTTAAATAGAAGTACAAGTAGATCGATACATGAAAGAATCATATACCATAATAAATGAAATTATCTCTATTTGAGCTTGACATGTTGCGCTATTTAGCAAAAAATATTTGCTTCCCTTATGTACGTGTAATTTACAATTACAATGACAATTATTATTTAGTGTAATTTACAATCACATTTTGGATATTACCCAAAAAGAAAAAAAATAGTTTGAGTAGTACAAGAATTGTTCAACTCGTCATGCATATTACTCAGTAATACAAACGAAAATATATGATTTTTGTTAAACCACCAAAAACAGCAAAAAACAATTTTAAATAAGCAAAATATTAAACAAATACTTACTGAAATCGGTTCGGTTAGCTATCAACCTTTCTATTTTGCTTCATATATTTGGATTTATTATACTTTTGGTGCGTATTTAACGAGAGGGGGGATAGTCACAGTTTCTGTACTGCAGCAAAATTGAAATTTCACTTCCCCCCCTTATTCTTTCCGAAATCCAAATATATATATATATCCGTGTGGTCTGTATCTGTCGCTAAATAAAGACCCGACGATAAGCACTGTGTTGTGGCGGGGGAAGTGCGCGATGAGCCGTCTCCTTCCGCAGCGTGAGTCCGCGCTGACCCGGGCTCTAACTGAGCCTCTAACACTGAGTCTGACCCACATACAGTTAGTACATTACCCCTTACTTAACTGTTATGATGTTAATATGCTGGGTGGGAACCCTGACAAGACTCCCCATCCTCTCAAGAAATTATACACAGTTAAAAGTCAGCACAATAACCTCATGAACAAGAAGTTACTCTGACATGAATAGTTTGTTACGTTCAATAACACTACACTTATTTTTGCAAACCAGTAACACAAAATATTATATAAAGAAACCAGTATGGATTAAAAATTTGTCACTAATGAATGAAATATAATTGCTGTGGTCAAGCCAACAAAGTTTTGTAGGTTGTAAAGAGTTGCTACCAATATCTATTTTAACCTCAACTGTATATTTGAGATCATAAACAGTTTGTGATCATAAGCTGACCTGTTTCAAAGCAGCTTTTAGTGATGTTGTTCTCTCAGAAGCAAGATTAACAACTGTTGACCACAGTTTGTTAAGTTCGACAAGTTGTGTTTTGAGACCAGTTGAGTCAGCCCGTTCACTCAACTCCCTCCCGTTTCTTTCCAAGCTTTCCATCTGAGTCGACCTGTTTCTCAGTTCTTCTTCAATGACCTGTAAAAGACAGATACATTTAATAATACATCTCTTGCCAATAGTTACATGTACAGAGTTATCCAGCTGTTACCTACCCTGTGCTGCTCAATTAGATTTTGTACTGTGTCTAAATCCCCGTGGATGCGACTTTCTGCAGACAGTGCTTTCTCAGTCCGCTTGAGCCAATCTAGGAGAGACTCCAATGCTTCCTTGAACTGTCCACAGTACAGTAAAGCTTCTTCGAGTTTTCTTTGGCTAAAGTGATGTTCAAATATATAAAAAAATTTAAAACTAACATCTGGTTTTTTTTATGCTTTTATAAAAAATATCTATAAGTAACAATTATCTAGTTTGCTATCTATATACTTTGAAAAGTTTAAGCCAAACATTATAGAATCGCACAGTTAGATAAAATAAGAGTTAAAAATTAATAATGACAAACCCTGATACTGCTTTAGAAGACACTGAAGACCATAATTCCCTCAGTTGGTTGATGGCACTTTTCAGTTTTGGCTCATCACTTTTAGGAGCTCTTTCCCGCAACGTCTTACCCATTCTCATGGTTTGATCATATGCTCCCTGCTTTTGCGCGATAGACTTTTGCATCTCTTTATGTTTTGCCAGTCGTGCTTTTAATTTCACTGGGTCATTTCCCGCAGCAGCGATCTCGGCAGTAATCTCATCCAGTTTTTTGTCCGTGTCAGTTAGCCAGTTCATAAGGTTAGACCTCAATTAAAAATTAAAAATTGCTAGTGAATGAACATTTTTTACTGTTGACATAAATATTATTTAATGATTGCCTACCACAAGTCGTGGAATTCCTTAGCTTCTTTGTATCCATGGTCTAAAGATCGAGTTCTCTCAGCGCTCCTACTGACAACACGCTCCCACCTATGCTGTACACTAGATCAAAAAATAATTGAAAATATTAAAACATGTTGGAAGCTGTCATGGAACTAACTAATTAATAACTTTTAAAGCATTTTCAGAAACAGTTATATTTAAAATATGCATCAGATACCATTTGAAAGCTTAATGAATTGCCTAAAAAATGGATTTTATAATGGGTTTTCGATGATTGATCTCAAAAAGTGAAAATAATTACCATGAATTTTGTTTTTTTAACAACTAAATCTCTAAAATAAGAATAGACTGCTCAAATGATTTTATGTGTATAGACAAATTAATTTTCAAATAGACTGAATTCAGACTTATCACGGATTAATTTTAAATATACAGGTGGAATTAGTTATTTTTAACTACAATGAAATACATTTTTTGATAAGTTTACTCGAAACAATTAAACAAAAAATATATCATTTGCGTAATTTGAGGCATATCAATTAACAAAGGGTAAACCACCTAATTAAAAGGTTCTTAATCAGTATGACATCCTGTTTTTGTGAAAAGTATTTGAGATGTGTTCCTTTTTTATCAAGTTGGATCATTGTCTCTCTATGGATTCCAACTTCCTTCTGGAAGGACTTGTGTTCTTCAATCTGAGCGAGGATTGTCTCCAGAACACGTGAAACAGGTTTCAGGTTAGCAAGTGTCTTCTCAGCACTTGTCAGCCAATCGACAAATGACTAAAAAAAAATCAATAAAAAAAGATCAAATATATCCAACAAAATTAATGACATCCAATAAAAAAGTTCCTTAGTTTACCTGTAATGCATGGTGGAATTCCGTAGCTTCTTTAAGTGCTATTTCAAGTTTGATCTTCTTATCATTAGCACGTCCTTGTACAGCTTCCCAGCGTTGTTTGAGGGCTTTAAGGTTCGCACTAAGCCCTTGAGCATTGTTTCCTTCAGCACGCTTCAGGTAATCACTTCCTAGACAACAATCCACAAATATGTAAGTATTATTTTTTAGAGTAAACAATTTTGGAATGACTTCATGTATCAAAAAAAAAAATTTCCCACACATATGGAGTTCATATTTTCAGAAGAACCTTGAGAAAAAAAACATTAATCTTTAATAAGCATTAGTCTTATATAATAATTATTAGACCTTTAAAATTTTGTAAAAAATTGATCTCTATTTAATGCAATTTGTGACCCATTTATAATCATGTAGTTATAGCCAATTATGCAATGTAGTTTGAAAATGAAGCGAGGTCTTCTCTTCTAATCCTTACAAAAAAAATTACTTTATGCTGTCATTTGTTCCCTATGTTTTTACCATTCCAGACTAACCACCATTGCCTTATCAAGTATACTGTTCCACCAACAATAGGATATACAAACATACAATAAAACACAACATTTCAGGTGGCATTTTATAAATTGTAATATTTAGACTACATCCTGAGCAATGTAATATATATCAGATCACATTCCAGGCATAATTTTTTTTTCTTCAAATGCCATTTTTAATTTTAGGCACCCATTAGATCAAATGTAAGATTACGAGACATATCTTACCTAGGACAACCAGGATAAGGAGAGCATTAGTGCATTTAAGTACTAAAAAAACTCGTCCCGGCGTAACTTTCCTTACCTAATGACTTGCTCGCCAGCCCATCAGCTCTGTGTTCCCCATACCATTATGAAGAAAATTTTACTTTTACCGATACATAAACAAAAGATAAGAAAAAGTAGGACTGGAGGGTGTAGGAGTAAAAAAGAAACCGATCGACACAGTAAGGAAAATCTTTTGAAGCAAATAGAAATCCATCACAAAAATCGAAAAGTCCTACTTGCTAAATTATAAATAAGAGAAATGAGAAAAAAAAGTTACCTTGGGTAAGTAATGCTTCAACCTTAGGACGAGCTGATTCCAGGTCATTATATATTTCCATGAACCTTTCCAATTGTTCTGAAGCAGTCTCTGGAAGACCTCCAGCTGGTTTAGAAGCAGCAATTGCTCCATCTACTTCTGCCAACCACCCAAACATATCTTGTACTTCTCCATTGAACCTATAATAAATGGAGTAATACTATTCAACATCACTGTTATAAACAAAAAGTAAGCCAATTTAATCATATAAGCAAGACAGTAAAAAACCTTTGTGCATCTCTGAGTGCTTCTTCTAGCTCAGATCTCCTTGAAGCTACTTTACCCAAAAGATCTTCCCATCTTTTATTGAGAGAGTTCAGTTTCTCCTGGGTTGCAGAAGCCTCCAATGACCCTTGACCTGGAAATCAGATTAGTTAGTTTACAATCAACGTTCTAAAAATATCTGATATCTTACTAACAAATGAAGAATACATATATTCTACCTGTTTCAACAAGTTGTCTTCCAGCATCATTTAGAGTATCAACTGAACTTTGGTGAGCTTGGATGTCATTCACCAAAACCTGAAATTAAATATTTAACATAACAGCAGATATTATTTAGAGAGATTATCTAATTTAATAAAATTGTTTTATAAACGAACAAGATTATTTCTCTGAACTTGATAAGAATTATAACTTACTGATTGTAGTCTCAAAGTAATGAGCAATTGTTTATTGCTTGTGCATGTTTTTTTAGTTTTTAAGGGCAACCTTAATATCAATAAGTCTATAACTTTTATATTTTAGCTAAGCTACTTTTGTAATAATATGATATAATGATAAAACGCTAATACTGTACAAGGGGCATTCAAGTACTAAAAAATTAATGCTATCTGAATGAAGTCGATTTGGTGTAAAATTATTTCTACATGTGATGCCGAAATCGGTTATATTCTGGATTTTGTTGTGTATACATAAGTAATAACTGACATAGTGTATGCAACCTTACTTATAAAAAGGGTTTTTTATTTGTACACAACTGGCAACACATGCCTAGACGCTATTAAGTGCAAGCAACTAAAGAGCTAAACAGTGGGATTACATATCACTACTAATAGCTTAGTTCTGATAAATTCGAGTTTTCTCAATACAAAATTAAGTAAGTTATATCAAACTAATTAACATATGTGATGTTCTGACTAAAAATAAGACATGTGTATATAAATTACAAGTATTAAGTAAATGATAAACATTTTTCTTCTATTAAAGTAGCCTAAATTACTCTCAGGATTCCAACAAATATTTGGTGTAAGTTTAATCAAAATGGGTTCAATGGTTTATAACACATGTATACTGCTTGTAACAGTTTTATATAAAAGTGTATATACCTTAAGTTTGGCAAGTTGGACTTCCAAAAGATGAGGATCACCGGCAGTAGGTCTGATTTCTTCATCAAGTGTCTTATCTGTAGCATCTATCCAAGCTATTAACTCAGAAAGAGCATGCTGGAACTGTCCAAGGCGGAGCAAAGATTGTTCTAAATGTCTTGCTCTTTCAGCCATACCTAAAAATATACATAAAGTATAATTATCATGACTTGCCTGCCTTCATAATACTACTTACTATTATACTAAAGAAATAAAAACACCCTCTGTCCCTCCACAGCTTTTTATTTTGCACCTACCTCTGGTGAGAGTGTCCCATCTACTGTTGACAGAAGACAGTGGTCCCCGCAGAGCTTGGCTTTCTTCTGCCGATGTCCTTTCGCTCAGGTCTCCAGCTTGTCTGTCAAACATAATCCATACAAACCTCAGTTAACAAAATATAGTAAAATTTAGAACTAATTTACTAGCAAAAGAAAAGAGGTAGTGACAGGACCAGACAGACACTTTTTCACTGAGCTTTCCCAAATCGAAAAATATCTAATTGTACGTGCAGATTGCATTTTTTTGTATAAGAAAATTTTGTTTCGACAAGAAATGACACGGTTGTCTCTGTCTGAAAAATGCTGATATAACAATGTTTTCTGAGATTGGGCGAGGGCAGCAAAATAGACTGGATATTGACACGGCTGTTGTTTGATATGGGATAGCCCAGAGATCAGATGGTCCAGAATTCAAATCCCATCATTATTACTTTACTACCTTTTTTGTTGAGGCAATAATTATTGAAACAGTGGGATTATAGACTACAATTAATAATTTATGTTTAACAGATTAAACAATGTCTTATTCTATGCACTGCTTTTATTGAAACATGCAACACATTCCTGGCAGATATAATTACCTCCAAAGGCTCCTGAGGTTTGCAAAACATGCAATCAATTATTTGTAAAAAAAAAAAAAAAATATGTGTTAAAACATATAATTATCGGACAGAAAGAAGAATGCTTACCTGTTGAGTGCTTCAACTTTGACCATGTGTGGGTCAACATCTGCTTTGAATTCCTTTAATTCTTCTATTTGCTTTTTAACTGTTTTAATATCAGCGCCTACAGGCCCAAGGCGTGAGAATCTAAACAAAATAAACATTTCTGGAATGAATAGAAATCATTATTACGTGTCTCAGTGCAAACACTGGCATTAGTTGAAAAAAAGTGAATAATAGTTTTATTAACTTTTAAATGGTCACAGAAAGCAAAATTAATTAAGGGAATTAATTGGAAAACATAGACATTACTATAGAAACTGAGAACAATAGATTGCTTAGATCCTGAATTGTCGACCAGCTTCTCCAATAATTAGGCCACAATTAAACGACTTGATCCAAGGATCAGTAACCTCATATTTTTTTTTCAATTTTACTGATTAAATTATATATATAAACAAAATTAATGACATAGAAAGTGAAGCTATAATAACGAGAAATGTTCATGGGACACTGTGGGTGTTTCTTAAAAACTTATTAAATGATTTTAATAAAAATAATTCGTTTTATTTGCTAAACCATCTCGGTCACTAGCACTAAAAATTGCATTTAAAACAAATAAAAACTATTATTAGATAGTTCTTGAATTTAACCAAAAACTCTCACTATATTTTGAGGTGCTGTGGGAATCCACCTATAAAATTTCAGATTCATCTTTGAATCACTATCATCGAGCATGCATGCATACAGATGAAAGTTGATTGCCTAAGTACCATCAATGAACGTGTTTTGTTTACTGTTTGTGCGATTTAGAATATAATTAATTTATACTTATGATATATTCAAAACAACTCATGAGGCTAGACTTAACTTCAGTAAAAAGAGATTTTGATCAAATTTAACATTTGAATTCTTGAGATTAAACTGAGATTTGATGTATTAAATTATCTTAATTAATTAGTTGTTGTTATAAACAAACATACAGCTAAATTGTAAAATATTTACTCGTTAAAGCATAGACCACCAGCAGCCTCTCCATATGAGTTTTGAACCAACTAAATTTTTTTTACATCAGAACTTAAAAACCTTCTGAGCTTAATAAAAAAGATTGAGAATTGTGCTTAACTTGGGAAATCATAAAAGTTAGCAGTAAGTAAGGACCCGACTTTTTCCACATGTTTAATTTATTTTTTTGTACTTACTGTTATCATATTTTAACTAAAAACTAATCAGTTTTTTTGAGGTACCAATTGTACCTTTATTAAAATTTTAAATGTATGGAATCATTTTTACGACAGCTATCATAAAACATACAAATGAAAAGACGATCACTCCATACCTGAATGAAAGCCGAGCCTCTCTCTCTTACTGGGCTCAAAAATTAAGAATTAATTTAATGTAAATAATAAAAACTAATTTTTAAATATATTATTCTAATATTTATTATTTATTAATAATATTTTAATTAAATATTTTTTCATATAATTTAAAAAACTTTATATTTATAACTTTAACGTTATCTCAGGGTTCTGTTAATAACATATTAGGAAACTTCTGGCAAAAGGAATATTGGTTTTATTTACACACATTGAATATATAAAAATTGATAGGGTCTTGGTAGGGTCGCTACCTGGGTCCTTCTCTGTCTGCTTCTGATGAACGAATGTGAGCTTTGGTTCTTTGTCGGCTCATTTATATTACATACCGCTGCCTTCTTGACTTTCAACTCGTTATTTAATGCCAGTTGTTTTGAATATTTATACTTTGCTTAATTTAAGTAGTTTATAAAATAAATGTTTACATTAGTTATGATATTATTTTTATTATAAATATTAATAATTAATATGACGACAATAAAAAACGTTCATACTTTCACAGAGATGAACCACGGATCGTTATTACGTTATTCAATGCTCGCTAATTCCGAGTTTATTTAAACAAACATCATTAAAAATCATCATATTAAAATATCACAACAATATATCACATTTTTTTTATAGAATGGAAACGATAATAGGGGAAATAAATGGTGTGTTACCTTTCTTCAGCCTGAGAGAGGAGACGTGTGATCTCATCAAGAGCTCCATGGAACTCCATAGCTCTTTCCATGGCATGAATTAGATTCTCTTCCCTGCGTGCAAATGCAGCAGTGACATTGTCCCATGCACTGTCCAGATCTTCAATATGCTTCTTAACTTCAGGTTTGTCTGCTTCTCCACACAGTGCCATTAATTTCTCCCCGCGCTTTCTCACTACTTCCACCTCTGGTTTTGTCTATAAATGAACAACATGAGTAACTACGGTTATAACTTAAAAAATAAAATAAAAAAAATTGAGAATTGTAGTTACTTGGTCTATCTCTGCTTTGATTTCTTGCAAGGCTTGCTGCTGCTTGACAATGGCCTGAGGCCTCACAGCTGGTGGTTGCTGTGATGCCAATGATGCCTCCAGGTCAGCTAGGGTACCCATAACAGACTCCAGCTCAGTCCAAAACTCTCCAGCAACTTCCAGTGCCCTCTGGAGGCTGGCTCCTCTAGCTGATGTAGCTGTCTGTAACTCTTCCCACAAGGATCCCAACTTCTCCAATTTCCTTCTAACATCTGTCAATCAAAAATGCAATACTCCTTAGAATGTCATACCAATATAAATATATATATACATATATTTAGTCTCGATTCACCAGTAATTTTTACTTTAGCTGTAATTATTAATGATTATGGAATTATTTTTAGTGTGTGAGTTTATTTTGGTTGAAATTATTCCAAATGTCCACTATGTCAATATGATAGCTTTAGCTTAAAACAGCTCATCAGAAACTATGTTTGATTCCAATAAAACAAAATTAGCTTGTCATCAGCGGTAATTTTAGTTCCCACAGAATTTACCTCAAATATGCTGCACACAGTCAAAAACAATTTTGAGGATGCAATTAATGAAGTATAGAAAGATATGTTTCACAAGTTTAAAAAATCTTTGAGTAATGGGAAAAAAATAAAAACATGGAACTGATCCGATCCTTAGGGTAAACTAGCTTTTATAAAGCAATTTTTTTGCCAAAACGGAAAGAATCCTGCTGAAAGTAAATATCAAATTCATATCGGTCCTTAACTTAAAGTGTTAAAATAAAATAGGTATTTTGCTTTATTTGTGTAATGATTATAATTTGAGCTAATTCCTCTATATACTTATCAAATAATAATTACCTTTGACAGCAGGATCCTGCTTGTCCTGTGCCTTGCTGATGACCTCTTCGGCAGCCCTCTTCACTGCCCTGAAGGCCTCTTCTCTCTTGGATAGCTGGTCAGAAAGCTGGGACACCTCTTTTATCTGTTCCCGCAGGCGTGGTGGGTGGGCAGATACAGGTCCCAGCGATGAGAGTTCGTCTGCCGTAGATGCCAATGCTCTTAGCATACCTTCTAGTTTATCAGTAGCTCTGCTCGATTCCTAAACCAAAATCAACTTTATTTTTCACATTACCAGAAAAATTCTCCAAGTACGATACATAAGAGCTCAAACAAATTATATTTTAAAAAAGCATCACACAATTAAGGGTTTCATTGCAACAAATATTTTAATGAAGATTTTACTACAAAGACAATTTTAATCGATCTTTTTAATTACTGTCCACTAGTCTTGACAAATATCACATATAATTAACAAGGATATTATCAAGATCTTTAATCTGATACCTTACCTCAATATGATAGGAAATTATTAATTTTTTTATTACTAAATAACTGAATAATCCTTTATCATTTTTCATGGGGTTGATTTTATTTTTAGCATCATTAGTGCATTTAATAGAACCTACCTAACCTTGCACAATAGCATGGCCTCAAAAAATAACACTACTTGAGTTGCAAACCCTTAACCAAGTCATGAACATGGTGTTAATTACAATTTTACTGATTTAGTTATAGATAGTAATTATAGTTTTATAAAAATAACGCAAATTACATATTGATACATCAACATTTTGATACCCTACTCAAAATCAAAGCAATTTTTTTTAATACCAACTAATTAATTAATGACATTTAATCATGTTTTTTTTATAGAAATGGCAGAATTGTTCTTGTCATTGTGACATCTAATGGGACCTTCATGTATATGCACAAGGCATTCACTCATATACATTCACATAAAGCTACTAAATATATATTTTTTTATTTTTGTGACTACAACCAGTTTTTTTTTTAAAGTAAGACACTAATATGAGTCATTAACAATAGTTACCTTTGCTAAATAAAAAATTAAAGTTGGATTGATAATGTCCCTAAATATTAAAATTCAAAATGTTGAATAGAACTTTAGAAAAATATTTCGATCCCTTCAGTATGCATCATAGGTACAAAAAGTACAGTCTCCTAAAGTTAGCATTTGGTAAGAAACTTCTAAAAGCAGTATTAAGTTTTAGAAAATGAAATAATGTAAAAACAAACTACAATAGAACCCCTCTCAACCAAGACTGTGGCCAGTTACTAGTTTGGCCGGTTGATCCGAGGTTCCCAGGAAAAATTGATTTTCGTTCAAAAAGAACCTACATATTTCATCAGGTGTCATTAATAAACAAGCAAATAAGATGTTATGTTATTGCGACTCATTTTATTGTACATACTCAAATGAACATGAAAAAATTGGACATCACGACGTTATGTAAACTTTGAAAACTTAATGTACATGTCATTATCATTGTTTGAGAAAATCATTATTTTTTTTTTTCATCTGTTTTTAACCCTTTAAAGATTTTTTGAAGCCCAAGCCTCTCCATTTTCATACGTTCATCATGTCCAATAAGGTTGAATCTTGTTGCTGCTCAAGGTATTGCATAAAATTTCTGCAGCTTGTTTTACTTTGTCAGGACCTATTTCCTGCAAGTCCTCCACAGAATTTTTGCCATTGCCTTTTCATTTGTGTCTTTACTGGCAATATGGATTATATACTCGTCCATAGAAAAATTTCTTTGCAAGTCCTTCATCACTTTTTGTCATTCATTCCTCTACGTCCTCAAAACTTCCTTTGGTTCCCACCAGGTAACGACTGCAGAAATGAGTTGATTTTTGATTTATTCATTCTCTGAATCGTTGCTACCCTCCACCAGATTTTCTCTATCAGGCCGAACTTCTCCGGAATATCCACAAGTTCAAAATGGTAGAAGAAGGCATTTCTTCAAACGCACTGACCAATATAAAAATTACATCCTTGATGTTTATCTTCTTCACTTTTTCCTGGAGAAGCAAGTTTTCATCCTCACACTCAAGTAAAATTTCATAAAGACGGTACGTCGGTTTCAAACTCTCTATCACTCTTTGGTCCATAGGGTGTAACAAGCAGGTAACATTTGGAGGCAAAAACATTATTTGTATGCTATCCACATCACTCAAAAGGGGGTGAGTTGGAGCGTCATCGAAAAGAAGGACTGCTTTCATTGGTAAATTTTTGTTCTTCAAGCGTGCCTTTACTTTTGGAACATATTTGAAGTTGAACCATTCTTCAAACAAATTGGAGTTCATCCATGCTGATTTTGGGGACTGTAGTACACTTGAAAAGATAAGACACTATATAAGTTTTTGAACGCTGGTAGTTTAACCAACTTCCCTATCACAAAAAGAGGGATTTTATAATTCACAGCTAGCATTAAAGCAAACACCAACGGTGATCTGTTTTTTATTTTTTTTTAAATCTGGCACAGATCATGTTTCTTGACTTGATAACAGATCATAACCGGCCAAAGACAAGAACCTGAAAGAGAAGAAATTTGCTCCCACGAAAAGCAACAGGCGAAGAAAAAAGAAACACAGGAGCATGCTATGTTAATTGATTCATATAAAAATAAACTTGGAAACTAGAGGTGAATCAGCCTCGCGCTCCCCCTCATCTATGCTTACCGACAAAACACAAACACATTGTACACTTAAAGCAGTGACAGTACCCTTTATTTTCCAGAAAAAGCCTGTCAAACAATCAATGTTTGAGTCACCTGTCAGCAATTATAGGCTGTAAGAATAAACAAAACAAAATCTGTTCGACGAGATAGACCAGTTAATCCGAGGCCAGTTAAGAGGGGTGCTACTGAAGTGTAAAACGTCCAATATGCAGGTCTGTTTAAATTAATTTGTTTTTATTTATGATTAGTAGTTGAGGTCAGTAATCCTAATGGTTTCATAATTATTACCAAAACCAAAAAAGATAGCGACAGAAGCAGAATATTGGATAGAGATGGCTATGTTGGAAAGAGTGCCTGGCCTGAGATATGGAGCGCTTGGCTTCCGATCCCGGCCCGCACACTGTCTTTTTACTTAGGCTAATAATTATGTGTTTTTTACTTTTGAATGTGTTTTTTAATTCATTTGTTGAGGATATTTATTAATATCAATAGTTGAAATATTTAAATTCTATAAGATTAGTTTTCCCCCTTCTCTAGAAAAAATATTCTTTACAAAATACCAATTTGGATGGTAAAATAGCTGACCTGTAGAGCTTGCTCCAATGCTGCTTGCCTATCTCTAAGTGTACTTTTCAATTTTTCGTATCTACTGTTATCTGTGTCGAGAATGTCGTGGACTTTGACCCCTTCATCTTCAGCTACAAGACCTAATAGTGCTTCTCCAGTCTTGTTCAGTTTGTCCACCAATGGCTTGTGCTCTGCTATCGACTGGAGCAACAGCTGAAATCAACCAGAATTCTTTTAGCCAATTTTATGAATTTCATGAAATATTATAATATAAACTCTATGCTTTATATACAAATACATCCTAAAGGTTCAGAATTCACGTCAACTTCTTAATAACTGAAAAAATTTAAGTATAAGTAAAAGCAAATGCTAGATTTAATATGTATATAATTTGGTGGTACAAAAAAGTTTGGTTTTAACAATTTCACTTTTATTGAAAATGTTTTTTCTATAATAGTTTTGAATAAAATTTTAGTTATTGCGAGTTTGCACAAAAGTTTAAAGTGATTTTATCAGAAAATTTTGTTAAGAAAATTAAAATAATTTCTACACCTTAAAGACATCAACTTGGTTGGTTTACTTGATAGTATGTCATTTCCATCAATTTTATGGTTAGAGCTCAGATTCCTCAAATTAATAAATCTTTTAATAATTAATAATAGATCTTCTGTCAATATTTATATTTTAATTATCAATCATCACTACATCCTTTCTATTTTAATGAATTATTAACGTATTGATTGCACTGTGAAGTCTTGTGAAATTGCAAGAGTATAACTAGAGATATGATATTGATAAGGCTTCTGAGAATGAAAACAGAGAAAGAAAGGAATATATGAAGGATGACGTGGTATAATGAAAATAAAAATTGAGTAACAAATTAAGACTGAAGTAATGGTAATGTATATTTTCTTCATTGGAGAGAAGAAACTAGACTTAAAAATTAAGAGAGGCCGATATTTATGGGAATGGTGTAGCAGGGTTGGGAGGAATATTTTAATTTAAGGTCATTTAATTAAGAAAGTTAATGAGCATAGATGGTACTAAAATGACTTAGTAACAGTTTCAAAACTAAAATAATCAACTTTTAATCTCCCCAATAATTATAATTAAACTATACTAGTTTCATAGAATTTTATATCATACATTGTTCAAATAATATGTAACGCTAAGGTACCTCAGTTCTATCCTGTTGCTGGGCAATGATGTCTGGCCTGATGGAAGGGGGAGGCAGTGATTTGGCTGAAGCTTCCATCTCTCCGAGCCAGGCAGACAGGTGAGCATGGGACTCTGCAAGGTGTTCTGCCAGTCCCAGGGCCTGCTCCAAGGTAGCCAACCTTTCCCCTGAGGTCGCCCACACAGTGTCCACTGCATCACGCAAGTCAGACATCTTGTCTCTCATCAGGGAGGAGTCTTCGTGAGGAGATGCTTCCCGGACAACCTAGATCCAACGTTAACAAGTTCAGTCAAGGATCAGAGGAGGCTCCCTAATTTTTTTATTTCTACTAATTCAAGTTTATATTGTATCAACAATGCAATTGGCAATCAGTATTGGAGCAGTTTGCCTCTGAATAGGCAGTTAAAATATTTTAACAATTTCTATTTTACAAATTGTGAGGTTTGTATTTTAATATTCAATATTTTAAAAGATTTAAAATATTTCGTCTATGGCTATTTTTGTAAACAACTTTCTCATTGTAAAAAAACATTTTTCTAAACAAACATTGATGTACATGTAATAAATATTAACTTAAGAATTAGGGGCGATCTGGAATGGAATAAAGAAACAAAAGTATACCTTAATAATGCATTTAATTGCACGACAAAAAAATTAAATAATAATAATGACCTTTTTGGCTGTAACAAGGACATCCCTAACACGCCCCCTCTGGCTAGCAATGTCATCACTAAGGGCACGATGTTCCTTAAGCTGGAGACGAATGATATTGGCCTCAGAGGATGGAGGTTCCGCTTCACGTAATCCTGCTTCTGCTTCTCTGAACCACTCCAATAAGGAATCAATGTCTCCGAGAACCTAAACCAAACCAAATTATAGCAAGTCACTTTAAAACAAAATTATATTAATGTTTTGAGTAAAGTGACTAACCTCCAATGACCTTTGCTTGTACATATGTAATCTTTCAGCTTTCCTCTGTATCTGATCGCACACAGCATCAAATCTTCTGTTATCTCGTGTAACCAATCCCTCAATCGTAGCAGCACCTTCTCCAGGACTCAGCGAGCATAACTGCGGTCCTATCTGATTTATGTTTTCAACCACGGGCCGGAATTCTGCAAGTTTCAACTCATGATCGAATTCAGTTCAATAATGATATTTCAAAATAAAAACACTAACATGTGAGCTCCTTTATTCCTCTTGGCTTTTTTCTTCAGGAAGGAGGGAGGGGAGATTTTTTTTTTATATAAGTCCACCATTACAAATTACAATACATTTTTCTTAGCAGACACTTCTGAAGAAATCCCCTGTAATGGTGTATGAATATACACAAGAGAAGAAAGCCAAGGAAAAAAGGAAATCAGATGATATCCCAAAAAAAAAAGTAAACAATGAATAGTGCTTAGCAAAAAATACGTTAAAAAAGACCTTGTATGTCTGATTCAAGGGCATTGATATTCTCTTCACGGGGTTCTGCAGATTGCAGAACTGCTTCAGCGCCCTGGATCCAATCGACGAGTCTGCCATGAGCGTTATGGAACTGTTGAACTAACGGGAGCCCCTCCTGCAAAAACAGTACATAGTGTAATGATATTTTAAATAGACAATTAATTTTATTTAAAATAGTTAAAAACAAAAATACCCAATTATATTTTTACTAGCAAATTAAATTTATTTTGAACTTGGCCAGGTATCAACCTTAATTGCTGTACGTTCTGCGATTTCCAAATATTTATGGTGGGGAATGTGGGGATCTATATATATATACATCAGCTGGTAGGAGAAAAAGGGATCTTTTTCATTCATTCATTGAGTTAAGTTGGCCATCAGCCATGAGACGGGGTGTTAAAGAGGCCACATGTTTGAGAGCGGATCTTAGAAGCCACCAGGAGAAACTAAAAATATTATCAGTATTAATATTAGGTAACCATTTTTAATATTTAAGTTCTTGTAGGCAATTTATATTTATCTTAATATGCCACAAAACTATGCTCTAGAACCAAACAGTGACAAAGACCCAACTGATATGACAACATCCCCACTACCAGCACTAAGAGAAGCTACCCTCTCCTTTGAACTGAACCCATAAATTATTTTTATAGGTATTATCACATATATAATATGAAATAATTATTTTATCGTATCAGTACTATGGAACTCCCTTTGTAAAAATAATTATAATTAATGAATCATCCATCTAGTGTAGGGAGAGACAGAATACTGGTTCACAGGCGGTCACTGACTTGGGCCTGACAAGACTTTGCCTATTCCCCCCCAGAAGATTAAACCCCCTCCCCTCCCCATTAGTGGCTGTTGTCAGGCATGCCTACCAGAGGAGGTCTCCTTGACACGGCCAGATTATTTGTGTTTGTATTTTTAGACACATATGATCTTAGGTGTGCCCCGACAGTGCACGATGTATCGGAGAAGAGCTACAGGCTATGTATAGGTAATTTACCCTCAGTCTTAACCAGCTCCATGAACTGTACACTGCTCTCGCTGCATTGGTGCTTGCGACTATCTTCGAACCAGAGCCTTTTTATTTACTTACCTCTTCACATATCCTTCCCTTCTTCACCTATCTTTCTTTATCTACCTGCTGCCTACTAGAGCTCACTTCAGCACTTACAGCCTTTACACCTCTCCAGGTTGGATAATCCTGTCTTCTAGACTAGCGCTTATAGAGGGTCCCCTTCCATGTAGATGAAGGCTTTGGTGGAACCACAACTTCCTAATGGCATTCCCTTAATTTTCCTCTTCATTTGATCACAGTGCACTGTCAGGGCACACCTCCTTTGTTATGGAGCCAGATAAAATAAACAATACTGCTGATCTGCTTTAATGAGCCAGCCAGCAGACACTGACAAACGCTTATATTCTTTCCCCCCCCCCCATCCCCGTAGTGGACCCGAAAGAGTCCTGCAACTCTTTATAAATAAGGAATTAAAAATATTTTAACAAAAATCATTATAATGTTAAGAACAGGTACTAGACTATTTAAGCGTAACATGTGAAAACTGTACAATGCCAATTTCTAAGATGGATTACCATAAATATACATTTTTGCAAAGCTGTGTGTTCCCTACAATGTGGAGGAAATAAGGTGGAGTCATGTACTGCATAAAAAAGAAGAGATTAGAAACCAAAGGACCACTTTTTCATATTAGAGAGCTAAAGGGCATAATTTCATAGTGGAAGTTGAAGGGTGACCCTAATTCATTCGGACAATGGAGAGAGAGTCTATTTTTTACTGGAAGAACAATTTGAGGACAGCAGCCATTTATCCCTACATCCTTGCCTACAAGGAAGTGAAGTGGTGGCAAAAATGATCATCATATTCATTTATCAATTAACACGTTGACTGCCATGGGGGGTCACCGGTGACCGGCGACACGGCAAGTAATAGAAGTACATAATTAGAGTAAATATTGATACTGATAAATTTTTCAATAATACCATTGTTACTTTAATGGTTCAAAGAAATTAATGCAATACAGAACATACAAAAATAATTGTATTGGTACATGAAAAATATACATATTATCAGTGCATATTGCGATGAGTCAGATTGAAACATTCACTCAAGGCAAAGAAAAGGTGAATCAACGCAATCGGAACAATATGTCATCACATTTTTAGTAGAACTCTGCTCCAGTTCTTCCTAGCTGCTTTGAATTGTTTTTATAGCACACCTTAAAAAATCGCCTTACATTTCGTGCATTTCCCAGCATTTTTTTAAATTCATGACGAGATCTTCTCCGTACACAATTTATTGGAGAAATACAATTATTATCGGAGCATTTCATTAGATACATTGCTAATTTCATCCTAAAATCAGGAATTGCAATATTTTTCCGGGTTACTTGTTTGAATATCACTATTGAATTTACAATACAAGTATTTAGTAAAAGCTCTATTGCCAGTTTCTTGTACCATTTAACAGTTTTACACAGTGGTGAGCTATAAGCAATCATTTGATCAGATAGGTTGACTGAAGATTTCCCTAAATTATATTCAACTACCACCATTTTTGGCTTTTTTTTTGAAAAGTTTCTTTTCTATATAGTTGTCATTTCTGCTTATTGTTTTGTAGATAGCATCAACACATCTCTTTAATCTTTCCATTTTAAAACTTTTACTCCATTTTTATTTTCTTGGACGATAACATCTCCACGTTTTAATTTTTGGGCCACTACTTCTTTTGGATTGCCTCGCCAATTTTTTCATAGGGTACCCAAACCCAATAAATGTGTATGCATATCAATTAATTTTTCCGCCAGGTCAACACTTGTGTACCAATTATCTGTGCAGATAGTGTGGCCTTTGCCTAAAATATCTTGACAAAGAGCCATTACAATCTCAGTTGACTTATTTCCAGATATTTCATTTGTACTTTCACCTTTGCCCGTGTAGATTCGAAATAAGTGTACTACATAATTTAAAAACTTGAATTCCATATATCTGTGACTTTTTGTTTTGTATATTGACAAAATACTATGCGGCCTCGAAATGGCACTAAGGGTTCATCCACGCATACTATCTCATCTGGATTATAATATTTCTTAAAATTAATGTTCAGATGATTGATAATATGAACAACTTTAGATAATCTATTTTTAGGATCATTTTCTTCATTATTGCTGAAATGAAGAAACAGCAATAACAATTCGTATCGATTTCTTGGCATAATTGTGCGTGGAAGTGTCAGGTTGTATCCTTCATATTTACTACAATACAGCTCAATTTTTGGTAATCGCACTAATCCCATCCATATGAGACCAAAGAAACGTTTTATTTTATTAGCATTTGTTACATACCATTGATCTAAACGAAGTGATTGCAGTTCTGATTTTCTTTGCGTTGTTCGTTTGCTTTGCAATAATTTCGAATATTTCATCAGTAACAAAAAGGAAATAATAATCATGAGGTTCCGTACAAGCAAAAATTTCTGATTGATATGCGTTGATACCTGACGAATCCGAAAATGTTATGTTGGTTTTATTACCTAACGGAATATGCAAATTCAAATCAAACTCTTTTGGTATATCATCTTCATTATTATTGCTATCTTCAGTTTCACTGTCATACTCAATTCGGCGCCGACGTACCATGGAAGCTCTTATCATATCGGATGAACTACCCGATGGAACTTTCCTCACTGTCTGATAGCAGTCGAAATATTTTTGAGGGTCTTTGTAAAACTGCACCGTCAGATGATGTACTTGATGAATAATCTTCATTGGAAGCCATATTTTTAAGGGCTAATTAAAAAATTGAATGAGAGGTATAAAATGCTAAAACGTATGTAGAGTTAAAAAATATATCAAACGCACTTACTTGATTGTAAGACGCACTGAATAAGACTAAATAATGAGAGTAGCTGCTTAGCAACCGAAGCACGACAGTTTGAAAAATAAAGTACAATCGTAAAAATTGTCTACGGCGCCGTGGGGTCACCGGAGATCCCCAGCACGAAAAATGCTTCAAGCATGATTTTATAACTCACTTTATTTGCTGCAAATAATATTTCAACATAATATGCATGGCATAACGAAAAATTCACGTTGGCGCCTTGGGCAAACCATGGAAAATGCGCCTGGCAGTCAACGTGTTAACAATTATTTATTTTATAAAATGTATGCAAATTACGTTAATTATTGTCTGTTTTCATTTTTAATGAATAACATAACTAATAAAATTTACTATACATTTAATTTGTAATTATTAACATAATAAAACTTGACCAAATTCAAAGGTAATAATTTATGTTACATCAATAAAAAATGGTAACTGAGTAGTAGTCAACGAGTCAAGGAAAAGTAAACTTGTAGAAAGCAGTCATTCAACTTGTCATAAGTCATTCATACCTGAGCTTGTTTGAGGAGCTCAGCGCCACGAGTTGTAAGAGAGTTGTACCTCCTCTGCAATGAATCCAGTTTCTCCTTGAGCTGAATGGCCTCATCAGAGGAAATGTGCTTCATCAGTTCCAGACCACTGTCCACAGTTCCGTCGACATCAGTTTGATGCTGGGATATCTCTTCTGTCAGATCCTAATGAGAAAAAAATGTTTCATTCTTAAATCAACCGATGTCAGCATTATTGCTAATGCCATAACTAAATACATACTGCTAAATCTTCCATCTGTGCCAGGAGCTTGTCGGTGTGAACTGCTAAAATTCTGTGTCTACTGAGCCTGTTTTCCATGTCTTCCATCCAGCCCTGAAAATAAATAAAAGCAGTCGTAAGAAAACAAATAGGCAATTTTCAATGAATCAGATAGAAAGGGCTTTTATGAAACTATCTGTTAGGTGTTCCACAATGGCAATTATAAAAATTATTCAATTTATCTGAGGGATATTCATCACTCATGTTGTATATATTTTGGTCAAGATATAATAGCAAGTTAATCAAAAAGATGTATTATTGAATGTACTCACTTGTAGGCCTTGATATGTAAGGACGAGATGTCGGAGTCCAGTTCTTGATGACTCCAGTAACCTTCCAAGGTTATCAGAGGCATCAACAAGAGTGGAGTACCTGTCAGCGAGATCTTGCACCTTATCTGCGACTACTGACGCTTCATCTTCACCAACGAGTGACATGAGGTCACTTCCAACTTCAGTCAGCTCACTGAGGGCTGGTTTCTTGCGTAATATCTCAGAATGCAATGCCTGCCCATTGAAGTAAATGTCAGTGTCTATCTCACCATACATCAATAATTATAATTACAAAACTACACCTCAACATTCAATTGTTAAAACACTCAATATTGGACATAAAATGAAAAATCATTACCCAATACTAGGATGCTAATAAATGGCTATGCCTTGTATCACGCAACATTTAATAATCATATACTATAACTCTGACTAAGGTAAGAACTTGTTAAATAATAGAAATATTTATATAACAACACCCGCGATACCATTTTATAACTAAATCTGCAGTACACCTCCACATCTCCTAAAGAGATAAGGTCAACCAAAATTGTCGCTGTAGTTGGCCAGTGGATCTAGGCTTTTACCTCTTAACCATAATTTTTGTTTTTGTAACCAGATTTAATACATCTTTATTCAAATAGCTACTCACTCATTGATCCTCATTAATAAAGCTGAGTTAGTAACAACCAGATCCATCATCCCCTAAGAAAAAATCTTTAGGGAAGCAAGGCATTCACAGTGCTAACTAACCACAAGGTTTCTGGAACAGCCTCTAGTTGTATATTTTTTGTTGGTATGTCCAGAAATAATTGCAGATTTAGGGTCTTAAACTAAAAAAGCCAAATCTTCTATTTTAAACACGATTTAATTAATCAAAATAGGCTCCACCACAATTGTTGCGGTAACTTTGCCTCTGCCAACACTACCAGAGGCTACCCTCTCCTCGGTTTTGAAAATACCAGACTACTTTTTACAATCTCAATAAATTATACCATGCCACCAGTGTAGGGAGAGACAGGATTTGGTGACAGACCCACCACCAGGAGAGCTCACTATGGGCTCTGACTTGTCGGACCTGATTGGTCTTTATATGGGAGCCCCTGGTTGGTCAGAATAAAAGGGCCCCTGATAGGCTCCTCTGGAGCCAGGTATAGAAACCAGGTCATTTGATGGCTCGAGTCTCATTCAACCTGTTAACTCGAACGCTCGAATTGGACACTGCTCTCTAGCTGTACGGACTGCTTGCTGTTCTACTCGAACCATGGCTTTCTCATTTACTTACCTCTAAACCTCTCTATTTCCTTATCCGCTAAATCTAATCTTGAGGCTGATGGCGTCCACAAATCTCCCTGTGGATACTCCTACCATCTGCCTGTTAAAATACCACTTCTTGGAAGGGACCCCTCCACATGGAAAATGGCTTCTGGGGCACCACAACCTTACCTAGTGGAACTGCCCCGCAGTCCAGTTTCCCCTTTCGGGTTCACATTCGCCTTTGGGGTCTGGACAGTTTTCACCTACTCTTAGATACAGAGAGTGAATTCGCGGTCTTTCCAAGACCACATAAACCATCTCTACCTAAACCTCTACTTCTTCTCCTGAGCATCGTGCACTGTCCGGGCACCTTTTAAGGTACTGAGTCTGGATAGCTTGCTGGCACACAACAGTTGGCAAGGTTATAGACTAAACCTATCTCTTTGTCCGCCATCAGGATAGGTCAGTGCAGCCCTCTCGATGACAGCTCGACAACAAATCAATGCACTTTTGCCAACGAGTTGAAAGTTTTACCCTCTGATTGGAAATTAATGTCTTAAGAATTTATGTATTCTATAACATTTCTAAAATGTTTTGGTAATCAGTTTTTTCTTCTTCTAAGAAGTGGTCCAGTTGTCTAAAAAAGTAGTAGTCTTAGCTTCTCATCTCAAAAATAGGAATTCAATCGTAATTTTACACTATTCTAATTAAGATTAAGGATAGGGTAAATAGGCAAAAATAAAAATTAATTTTTTATAACTCATTTTAAACGTGATGTTTTATATCATTGTAACAAATTCAAGGGATGAATGCCACACAGACAACCTACAGGAAGTAAGACATTAGGGTAGTACCACATACATCCAGCTGGGTATAAATATTGTTAAGAAAAAACAACAAAAAGGGTGGGAATGGGAAGAAAACAATAAATAAAATACAGCAAACCTTGTCTAAAAGGGAAACTGAGGTGAAATGTATAAGTGTCACCTAGAGCGGATTATTCAAATAAATATTAAGATACGACTCGAGAGGAATAATTTGAATGAATCAGTTAAGTAACAGTGCTAGCAGCCTCTTTTTCACATTTATATGATAAGAAAATTTTAGGTTGGGACTAGAAATAATTTTTGTGAAGCAACATCTTCTGCCTGTTACCAGAGATCCTTACCAGAGAACAGAAACATGTTAATTTTTAGAGTTATCCATTCTACCGAACTATTAATTACTCTAAATACTTACATCATGTTCACGTATCCTGTGTTGGATTTTTTCTTCATCTGTCGGAACTAATTCCATGTCTTTAACTTTCCTTTCAGCTTTTTCCATCCATTCTATTACTGGAATGAGTTTGTCCTGGAAATAAATTTTTTTTTGAGTTGAGTAGACAATAAATATTACAATAACAGCTTAATATATCTCATAATCGCTGAGCCCAAAGGGAGAGGCTTAGTTTCCAACAGGTACAGGATAGTAACTTTCCTATGTAGTTTTGTCTGTCTCTGTGTTCTGTGTTCTACAATAGCAGCCATAAAAATGATCTAATCAATCTGAAACTTGAAATTGAACTGAATATTCTACAAAACCCCAAATAATAAGGGGAAGTATATGATAAATAATTACGCCTACGTCTCTCACACTTTTAAGGTTTCTCAAGTCAAGTCACTGCTAAGAATCTACTTACTTTTTAATGTTTTGATTATTTAGTTAAAGAGACATTAAAAACAGTAACACAAAAATATTCCAGAAAGTGTTTTGAGAACCAACATTGGAAATCGCATATTTTATTTCATGCTGTTCTAACTGATTTCATTAGTTCAATATTTAGGCAGTTTACTATTTTTTGTATTAGTTGAAAAGGCAATTTTGAGTTAACAAATAATTTCAGATTTTTTTTAAACAGAAATACTGAGTAAATAAGTATTAATTCCTGTAAGTATCTTTCAATAGTTCCACTTACTAATTTCTTTATTTTATTTATACACTAAGATTCACAAACACAGTTTATTCTTTTATACAAGAGCTTAAAATACAAAAATTGTAAGGACAGGCCACAAAATATTACCCATGACACCAAATTCGAAAGAGATGGCAATGACGGAGAGGCCCGAATGACAAAACTATGTGCAATCAACTATCACGACTCATTTGACTGGAATTAGGCAGAAACAGGATAGAAAATTACAGACAATACTTGGACTCTATGAAACCTGGCGACAACAGACTGTGGAGAGAAACAAAACAAATTTTAGGAAATAAATCTGCAGACCCACCACTGAGGTATTATGGACAGATAGTGATTCAAGACAAAGATAAATGTGAACTTTTAGCTAACTATTTATATGATAAGTACCAATGATGAAAATGCTGACTGTAGCGACGGCTAACTACATAAGTTAAATCACCCTATACGCTATTGCATATATATTGTAAGCAAAAGTAAAATAACATGAACTAAATGTATTATAAACAAATGTAAATCATTGTAAAAGTGTTAAGCAATAAAAGGCAGAAGCCAACTAAGTCCCACGAGGAAGGGTCACCAGCTGGCAGTCATAAACGAGAAAGGGTCACCAGCTGGCAATCATAAACATGAAAGGGTCACCAGCTGGCAGTCATAAACTTAACAACCCTTTAGGGGGCCTCTCTACCTCCAGGGGGCGAGGGATCGGGTAATTAAGCGTGGGTACAGCTACACAGGTGTCCACAGCCCCTAACCACCGGATTAGACCCTGGCAGCCTCCCAGCAGGAAGTAGAGAGGGTACTTAAGGCAGGGCACCTGGCCCTGAAAGTTAGTCTCTCTCGCGACCTTTACTCGGTGACGTTTGCTTGGTTTCTGCTCGAACTCTGAAAACTTGACTAATTCTTTATGAAACCTCTGTACCTCTTCTCTTGAACATAGTGCATTGTCGGGGCACATACCTATCATAAATGGAGTCAGATAGTAACGCCGTCATGGAACGATTGTCAAGGTTATTAACTCGAACAATCCGCACTTGTCACCAGGGCTAGGGTGATCAGGCACCCCCTAGTGACGACCGGACACTGACCTACTGGTTCAAACACACCGGACCACTTCACAACCAACACTACATTTAAACCCATTACTCTTCAGGGAATAGCCAAGAACATTAAATTGTTGGCAAACGAAAAAGCTCCAGCAGAAGACCTCAACAAACCCAATGTAGTATTGAAAAAAATACCAAGGAAAAGTATCACCCATCATGTCAGTGTGTTTAATGCATGCCTTAAGGCTGGGATAGTTTCCAAGCAAATGGAAAACTATCAACCAATTTCAGGCTATTAACAGATTAGCTAGCTCAACACAACCTCAAAATTACCAGAAAAATCAATCAAAACTCGCTTGGAGGGACACCTTAATTACAATAATATTATTCCAACGCACCAGTCGACACCCAAATCGATACACCAAGTCAAGTGGCTGAATCAATTTGCAAAGGATTTGAAAATATGAGGAATATTACTGGAGCCTCTGAGAGTCCGGCATGATGGCCTGTTATATAAGTTGTTTAACACCAAACCTCCAAATTATTTGTAAAGATAATCTATTATAAAATCATTTTTGTCCTAAAGAGATTGCACATCCCCATAAATATAATATTTAGCACAGCAAGAAGAATTAATGCAGGTGTTCCTCAAGGAGCTGTCTATACTGAGTCTTCTACTCTTTAATTTATTATGTAATGACCTTTCCGTTCCTACAACACTGACCCTATCAATGTTTGCTGATAACATTCTAATTCTGTTCCATAGTACAGCTATTGAAGATTCCATAACAGAACTTCATGTGTCAGTCAAACAAGTATCCTCCTGGTTAAAAAATTGGAAATTACAACTAAATCCTTTCAAGTGTGAGACAAAACTTTTCAGACAGTGCAGGTATCATAAAGAAAGATTAAGAAGGACCGAAATTGATAGTAAACCAGTCAATTGGGCTATGGATCAGAGTGTTCACTACCTTGAGGTATCTGGACCCACGACTAACTTGGAAACAAAACACAAGATAGCAACTGCAGCAAGCTAACAGATGCGTTACAACTATACCTGCTCATCAACAGACACAAATAACTAAAACATACCTGGACGACATTACTTAACAAGATATTCCCATTACCAATACTCACTTACACCTGTCCTCTATGGTACTGCACTAACAAGTCTCTCAGAACAAGGCTTTAAACACAAAATAAAATACTCTGGTTAGTACTGGGAGCACCATGGTTCATCGGGAATACCCAAATTCATTAAGAATTGGGAATTTCCCCAATATCTGAACGCATAGAACTTAACAAAGAGATATTTTGGCTATTTGCGATTATCTTCCGGCCCGGATAGGCCTTATCCAGCAGACTCAAACCAAGGATGTATCAAGACCTTTAAATTATCATTATTATTTTGTTTATCCTTTGTAAAAAAATTGTGAAAAATACTAGTTTATTGGTCCAAATAAATATATTTATTGAATTATTATTCAAGTACCATACTTGAACAGGACAGGTGTAAGAGAGTATCGGTCATATGAATATCTTGGTAAGTAACATCATACAAGTATTTTATAGTGATGAATGTATGTTGACGAGTGTGTACAGTTGTTGAAGTGTCTATGATGTTGGTTTCCAGGTTATTTATGTGTTTTAGTAAAATGGGGATTATTGCTGAATATACCGTTTAAATTTATTTTTAGGATAATTTTTTACAACTATCAACATAGAACAGACAAACATGTTTGGAGTTTCTCCCTTTGGGCTTGGAAAAAACAATAACTTATTTTGTGAAACCAACAGTTAACATCATCAATCACCAATTTCATCTAAAAAAGGTTTGGCCTGATCTATTGAAAGACCAAATAATAGCCACTTGCCAGAGGTTGGGAGGACTAATGAGCTTAGGATCAATAATAAAGAAACTGAAATGTTTGAGAAATCAAGTCTTGGAGAGTTGGTTTTTGAAAAAGGTTATTTTTCTAGCTTATTTCCTTAATTTGGGTTATGTATGGATGGGTGAAGTGTAAGAGAGAATGGCTGTACAATATATGTTTACCTGCATGAGTTTAGCTGCAGCTAATGCTGCTTCCAGATCTGACATTCTCCTTCTACTTCCAGTCGACAGATTATTGAATCTCTCCTTCAACCTGTGCAACTCTCCCGCGACCCTTTCCCCTTCCATCTCATCTCCAAGGCGAGCCAGGGATGCCAAAGATTCTTCCCGGTCATTTATCATCTTTATCAGGAACTGCAATCAAAAAATTGATCAATACTAAATGTCTATTACAAAAAATCATCACAGCAATTTCGGTTGCGAGAAAAGTACCCAAACTTGTACTACTGATAATTATATATTCAAATAAAATAAACATGTGTAAAAATTGAATACAAGAATCTCTTTGAATTACGTTTCCACTGAAAATTTACCCTAAACTTTACTCTAACAGTGTAACCAACCATTTGCTATATGTAAAATGTAACTTGCAAAACATATATAATTATTACACTATGCCGTATGAATACGCATTTTATATTTTCTTATTTCATTTTTAAGGCATACAAAATATATTCTGTTTCTAAATAACAAATATTTTACATAAATTTATAAATAGATATGACCTATAGCCATCAAATAATTCACCTTACAATTCCGTTCATGATATTATGACTAGTGTATTGACGGATGAATGAAAAGACAGAGCTGACAACAGATAACCTGACTGAAGGATACATGAGCCAATAGAACTCACTAGCAGTGATACTAATTTAATGAGTGATAGATAGCCTAAATGAAGCTGTTAAAGTAGAAAAACCTAACTTACTTTCTGTTCTTGCAACTGGGCTTTGACGACATTGAAATCTGCAGACGGAGGCCTTTGGTTCGCGACCATTTCTTCTGTATCCGACAGCCACCTCGCCAGTCCTTCTAATGCTTCTTGGAACTTTCCAGATTGCAGCAAGGCTGAGTCTAGTTTCCTTGTTCTATCGACCATCTAAATGGAAAGAATAACAAAAATGTAGAATTATTTTTGTGATGATAAGAAAAAGCAAATAGTTGGGAATTAAAGCGATACCTTTGAATTGAGAGCTTCCCATCTGGACCTAAGCTCTTCGATGCTAGATGCAAGATGGGTAACAGACACACCGGCGCCGGCTGAAGCGATGAGAGTTCTTCCTGAAGTGGTTGCGGAGTCGACTGCCTTACCAGCGGGTTCTATCAGCTCGCTGTGGGCTCTTCGCGCTTCCGTTTGTTGAGATCTTAGGGTCTCCACATCTGAGCCAACTGGTTTCAGCATTCTCACTTCATCTTCAGCCTACAGGGGAAAATATTGATAATAGATGTATTAGAATCTGTTGGGGAGAGTGACACCATAAAGAAAAAATCGACAGGTGTAATTCTCCGACCCCGTGTCAATGATGCCGGTCTTTTGAGCTCATGAAAGAAGGTAACGAGATATCAATTGCGGGGGGTTCAAACAAACAACGGAAACATTAATGAAGGGAAATGAAAGAAAAAAAATAAAGAAGAACGAAATTGCAAATCGAACAAATCTTATTTTAATGTAATGAGAGACTACATGCGTGATTGACAACAAACAATATAATGAGTAATAAATTTAAATACATTTGCCTTTCATATCTCAATTAGAAAATCCTTATATTGAGAAAAGCAGTTTGAAATACAAGGATCAAACTAGGCATGATACGGATAGCCCAGAATAACTTACAGTTTTCTAACAAAATAACTGATATGAATTTATAAATAAATAAATCTACTACAGCAATAAATACGATAAGGGCACCTTTATAGAGCGGGGAGCAAGTACTTTGGAAAGACAGATTTAGATTACTGACATTTATTAGATTATAATAAACAAATAGCATTTGATTAAAAAAAAAATACTTAAACTATTTGATAAAAAAAAACTCCTTAAACTATTTGATAGAAAAAATACTTAAACTATTTGATAAAAAAAATACTTAAACTATTTGATAAAAAAAATACTTAAACTATTTGATAAAAAAAATACTTAAACTTTACTAAACTTGAAACTTGTAAACCGGAGTTTTATTAACTTAAAGTTTGCTGATCGAAGAATGAGAACGAAATAAATACATCACTGTCCGTGTTTATTTATACGTATAAGTAGTTTGGTGTTATTGCTATAAACTGATGAACGACGTAAACAAACAACATAAACCCTCGGTATGTGAAAGCTACGTCCATCGAGGTTACCTGTCGTAGTTAGATAGTGAATTATTCAATCAGCTGTGAGGTTCCAGGTGGATGGAATCGGTGAGTCGATGATCGATATGCCCATATCCATTCTTGTTCCAAGTCGAATCTCCCACGAGAGGTGCTCCACATAAACAATAGGCCGATAAGGCGGTGAGATGTAAACAATAGGTCGATAAGGCGGTGAGATGTAAACAATAGGCCGATAAGGCGGTGAGATGTAAACAATAGGCCGATAAGGCGGTGAGATGATGGAGGTTGGAACCGTCGGTGGGGGAGGGCACTCTGGTGCGTGTTGGCCAACTGAAATCTGGATCCACACTGACTCTGGGAGCGACTTATCAACCGGTGCTCCGTCCTTTAATCCTCTATTAAGGATGTAGTGTTCTCAATCCGATTACGGGGCCTCGGATGCGTCCCGTATCGTTATTTGTTTTGTTTACTTTCAAACATCTTTCACTTAAAACAAAATCAATTAACATAACTTCTCTTCAGCCCTGGGGCATGGCAGGTTCATTATTCAATACAAATACACAACACTCACATTCGAAACACAAAGATATTCTTAGAACATTTATAATATTATCAATAATTATTAATTCTTTATATAAACTAAACAAATACAAAAAAAAATATTTATCTCTGATTTACACTTTTTTATAATAAATTTTAAGAGGGTACTTTGTTAGATAATTACTTGTCAATGCAAGACCCCTTATTCGGACTTAAACAATGAATGATAATTCTTTTTTCAATAAACAAAATAAACGACTTACAGGCGTAAACAGAATCTATATGTTAGACAGCATATTATAATGTTATTCTTAATATTAAGACATATTAAAGTTATTATTAAAATATATTAAAGATAGATACATAAAATTAGATTATATTTGCTATTAAAGGTTAGATTCCGCACATGGGAAGATAAGAGATAGTGGAGATAAGAACAGACCATGATAAGAACTTAGGTGGAAGTGGGACATAGCGATATTAGGTAGCTGTGAAAAATATACGGCCCAGGTAGACGAGGATGGAGTGCTGAGATGTTTGAGAAGGTATGGAGGCAGACATGGCTAGGAGTTGGAAGCATTAAAGGGTGAGATCATGAACCATTCTTGAAGTGTGTCAGGGAGATGTATGGAGGAAAAGTGAATAATACCAAAGAGGTGAATAAAAGACTTTACTTATTACACATGGTAATGTTTTTGAGCTTAATGAATTAATTCATGGCCTGGGTATTGCCCAGTTCATCAAGGCTCAAACACTGTGATAGTCAAGATTAGAAGAAGATAAGACACCGTAGACGATACTAGAAAGATATGGTTGGTTGACATCCAGAGTGATAAATTACATACAAAAAGTAAAAAAATAAAAACAATTATATAATATGAATTAATTTAATGAAATTGTTTATTTATTAAAAACATTATTTTTAAATTACAAATTTAAATATATTGTTATGTTATATTTTAAAGAGGTTTCGGTTGTCATGCTGGACAATGTTTGTTGGATTTAATCCTATATCTTAATATCAAATATATATTATTCTTTATATAAATTAATAAGCTGTAAAAAAGTTTAAATTCAAATAAGTGTGAGGTAAGTCGGCCGCTACAAGGAAGTGAACGGTGATGCAAGTGGATACCGTAAAAAAATCAGTTAGTTGGCGCCAGTTGTTGAGAGATGCTGGAAAGGAGAGATGGTTAGGTGTTTAGAGATGCTTGAAGGAGAGTTTGCAGATGGTCAAATATTTTTATCGTGAAGGTCCTCTAGCTTCATACATCTTATTTGCTATACTCATACGTATGCGTAAAAGCATTACACCTCAAATTATTTACATGCGAAGGATGCAGAATCTAAAGGAAACTATAGAGGCAAGATTATAGTTCAGAATGCAAGGATCAACAAAAACACTATTTGGGCTGAAGCAAGACAATTTGAATGACTAAAAATTTGTGAAGAATTCAAAAAGTATATATCTTATTTTTTTGTTTATTTATTTCATGTTCATATGTTTGGGTTGTCAAGATTTTAATAATAAGTTATTATAAGTTAATTGATTTTTTTTTTATCATTGTGACATAATGAAATAACATAACTTCATATTTGCCTAACCAATGTGTGGCTTTTTCATTTTTTATTTTTCAACGGCTATAATGTTACTTCATAATATGTATTTTTATTAGGCATAGAATAGAATAGAAAAAAAAATTATACCAATACTAAGTCCGCTATGAATAACATTAATGTTAAAATGACAAATTCACAACTGGCAAATAAAATAAACTATGACATCATAATAAAAAATAGTAATAACAATGTAAAATAAACTGTAAACCTCTATAGGAATGATAATAATAATTAAGAAATAAAAATTAAAATTGCTAAACGGTTTTTAGTAAATTAAGTCCATTATAAGTGAATTAAGTCCACCCACCTATAAGAAACCAAAAAAAAAAGAAAAACAACAACAATATGCAGAAGTCTGTACAGAAAGAAACAATAAAATTAATACAAAATAAAACAAGAAAGTGAGATATAAACGGGTTACCAACATTTATCTATAAATAGTAAACAATAAAATAAAAATAATTAATACAAAAATAAAAGTTATGAAATACAAAATAATAAATGAGTAAATCACCCCTAGACTAACAAGCGTCTCCTTGGATGGTGAAAGGGTGTTGGAATAGAAGGCCTTTGAAGGTTCATAAGGATGTTCGAAAAGTTTGATTATTAATATCCTAACTATTAAATTCACTTTATTTGGTGCCTAATGTTAATTAGAGCTTAACTTTAGATAACAGGCGACGACAAAACAAATATTCGTGCTTTTAATCAAATTTAATCTCAGCTATTTTAAACATTATTACCCTTATATCTAACACTTATGAAAACTTCACATTTGAAATTATGGATAGCGGACCTAACTGTCTCTATCGGCAGAGAATTGAAGAATTATTTCGGGTACTTACAGTTTTATATTAAGTACGGACACTTGCCTAGTGAACTTGTTGATAAGGGAAGTCTTTCATTGCTTTCAACAATTTTTTTTTTTCATTAATTGACTTTCACACTCAACACTCACACTAAAAAATACATTGAATTTCCCAACCAGTTAATAAAACTTCTGTTTTATAAAAAGAGCGGGGAAGAGAAAGGAGACCTAGACGCTTTGAGAAGAAGTATGTCGGAAGGCATGGCCGAGAGTTGGTTGCATTAAAGGATAAGATCCCTTCATATTCCCCTCTTGAAATGTGTCGAGCATGTGAATGGAGGAAAAGCGAAGAACACAACATCATAATTAGTGTTATATATTGTTGTGATATTTTAAAATGGTGATTTTAAATGGTGCTTATATAAAAAATCTCGGAAAAAATTGAGATTGAAGGTCAAGAAGGCATCGGACAGCAGCAGAGGAAGTGAACCTCCTGATGGTCGTCGAGAGAGTCGTTGGGCAGACACAGTGAGACGAGGTGGCGTACCCAAGCTGGCACCATATAGTCCTTTTTCACTTTTCAACAGATGCGACAACTTTAATATCAATCAGCATGAAGACAAGTCAGATCGAGCAAAGAGTGATATGAACAACGAGGATACCAACGCGAAGAAGCGCTGGCCAGCATAATACGAAATTATAAGTACGTGATTATGTTTGTATGTCAATTTTTAGCTGTAAATGTTTGTAATAATTAAATCAATATTCCTTTTGCCAAAAGTTTCCTAAAATAATTAACAGAACCCTGAGATAAAGTAAAAGTTTGAATATAAAAATTTTTTATAAATAATTAAAATAATGATTATTATTAATAGTAATAAGAAAATATTAGAATAATATATAAGGGTGTTGTAGCCACCTCTTAATTACGAATAATTATAAGTCACTCTCTTCTCGATCAGATCATATCTAATATTTTTTCCATATGTTTAATAAATAAACCTTATGACGCCAGTCGGAGAGTGGGGGGAGAACAACCCCTGGTGGGGATGACTAGCCGGCTATATAAACCTCGCATCCTCAGACAGAGGCCAGACAGAAACCAACCGGCACCTTGAACACTGGACTTCAGTCTCTCTCTGCACTGGTGTTTGCTGCTCTACTGAAACCATGGTCTTCTTATTCAACTACCTCTGCATCTCTCTCTCCTAACCTCGCTATGTTTTAGTCCGGCGTTGTCAGACCCCACACCTTCCTAGTGGGAATCTCTGCCTTCGTCTCGCTAAAACTAGCACCTCCTTGGGAGAGACCTCTCCCTCATGGACGACGGTTACCGTGGCCCTGCAAATTTACCTAGCAGTGTCTCCCATAGCAATCTGGTCCACCTCCGGTTCACACTCGCCTTTGGGATCCAAACGGTTTTCGCCTACCCTTAGATACCGAGTGTGAATCGTGGTCGTTCCAAGACCACATAAACTACCGATAAACCTACCCTGTACCTCTTCTCCTGAACATAGTGGAGTATCTGTACCTCTTCTCCTGTCGGGGCACACCACACCTTCTAAAGATCTTATGGAGTCAGATCAAAGCGAATTAGGCTGCCCGCCGACTAGGTCGGCGGCCAGGGTGAAAGACCATTGGTCCACCCGCTCTATCTCTTTCTTGGCGCTCGCCGGACGGCGGCTAGAGGTTGTAGCGACCCTAGCTCACGGCGGGCGTCTCCGCCCCACCTTGGGGACTCGCATGTCTGAGCCCAGCACTCATCAATGCCATCTTATAAAATATTAATGTTATAATCATAATGATTTGATGTTTTCCTGCTTTGGATTTGGACCAAGACCCAGGTATCAAGGCTCCTGGGTTTTCCAGGAGTTTTGGGGTTAGGTTGCCATAAATAGCTGAGTTTAGGAGACAGGGTGACTACATTTTTCATTTAAACAGTCAGTGATTTAATTTGAACAACAGCCAAAAGGCCGGTTGAGGAAGACAGAGCCATGTGCGAGACCAGGGATGGAAGGAAGAGTTAAGAAGACCACCCCACATCGAAGAATGTACCAATGATATTTACTAATCATTATTTGTACCAGGTAAATTTTATTTCAAGTATATTAACTCTTTCGTTTTCTTTAGAAAACTAGATTAAAGCGAAACATTTGCAATAAGCAATATAAATGAGGACCGTATTGAACCCTGAGATAAAAAAACAATTTAAACATTACATAAAAAAAGTTATTCTTTACAAATTTTCATGAATCTCCTTTTACCTTTAACAAATAAGAAAGTATAAAAAATATATTCAACGAAAGTGGAATCGTTACCTTTGTCGCCTAATGTAAGGCCTTATTATTTTTAATTTATTAATAATGTTGAGCCTTGGTAATGCATATTAGTTATTCAAATATTGCATAATTTATAGTGGTAAATAAATTAAATTGATGTTACTATTAGGTAGTGGATAAAACATATGTTGATCAAGTGACATATAAAATACAGAAAAGTTTGAATTGAATTGAAAAACTACAGATAATTTGAGTTTTAATCAGTATCTGTTTCAATTACTGATTAATATTAACAAAAAATTAGATGGGGGAAACAGAAATTTAAACAAAAGAATCTATGAAACAAATGAAAAAAATATTTTTAATTAAAAATTCAATGCTTTAAATGGTGGAAGGAAAGAATAAATAAGTGAAGAACTGATTGCAGACAAATGTATTGTTATTGGAGAAGAGATAACTGATTATGTCAAACCAAATGATTTTATAAAAAAACAAGCCCGAAAGACAAATTGCTGAAACCAATATTTAAGGACTCTTATCATTCCTTAGAAGGAAGTGACACTGTTAGCATAAAAACAATTGGCAAATCTTAAAATGTTCATTTAAAGTTGAACATTCTTGCAGAAATCTTTATTGTTTCATTCAATAATCATAATGACTTAGAAAATTCAGTCTTAGGACCAATTAACTAGAATAAAGAATACTTAATTAGAAAAAATAATTTACCCAATTTTACATTCTTTAAGCAAACAAAATCGAATATATCATATCAAATAACATCAGTACAATGGCAAGGATTTGGGAATGCTCCTGAAAGATAAAACCATAATTTCTGGCCGTGACAATTGGCAAAAATAGAGTATTTGGTAAATCATATATAGCCTATCTTTAGTGGGTAGTAGAATCTATTAACATGCAAGACAATACTTTAAGCATGTCATTAATAGGATACCCTTAGTACTGAGTTAAAAGTCTATCTCCAGGCAGAAAATTGAACAATTACCTCATTACACACATGCAGAAACCCTTCAAATGGTTTAATTAAATGGATAAAGTACTTGTGTTTTTTCAATAGTGAATTTCAACACATAGCCGGAAAAAACAATATAATAGTGGATTACTTAAGCAAAACTCAAAAGATGAAACTGATTAAATGAACAAAGTATTCAGGAAAAATTCACATACATAACAAATAGACATACTAATGTACCTCAGACTATTGTTGATTGACAATGAATATAAGGTAGATTGGATAAAGAAGATAGTGCAAGTTGAAGAAACTGAAAAAAAAAAAATTAACATATGTAAGTGGTGGAATAAGGCTTAAGAAAATAACTTACAATATCCAGTGTATTAGTAGCATCATTGTAAAGGCTTTCGTAATCCCTAAGGGCAGATTCAGCTCTGTCGAGATCTTCTTCCCGTGTCTTTGCCTTCTCCTCAAGGTGAGCCAACTGCCTTGACAAGGATTCTGCCTGTCTCCTCGTAGGTTCTGATGACAGCCCCGAGTCCACCAATCTGTCTGCCAGGGCAAGAGCTTCACTCACTGCATCACTAGCTCGTGCCAGCTGGAAGTTTTAACATTTTATTAAATATAAGTTAACAATATTTTGGGACTACTCACCTCCCCTTAGAATAAATACAATAAGTACAAAATTGGGCTTTACAACCTAAAGTATGCATAGACAAATACAGTAAAGAATTATATACATACAAATGAATGAAAACAAAAACAAAAGTTACGCCAATGACTGGATAGACAGGAGATAATTATCTGATATTTAAATATAGGAAGGGTATTTGTATGGTGGATGTTTAGTGAAAATAGTCAGAAGGGGGGTTCATAATAACAACCCCCTTTTACAAAACCTGAGTTAACTTCCTTTCAAGAGAGTAACTCATTAAAAAATTTTAAGAACACAATGCTGTTATAAACTTCCTTTCTTTCTTATCTTTCAAAATCTTGTGAAATATATTTATACATAGCTCTGATCTTATGAAAACTGCTCACTTTGCTTCATTATCATTAAAAATAACCAAGTTAGTGTTATTTATTGAGAAAAAAAAGAAGTTGGAGGGGGCCCGATTAATTGGATTCCCAGTTGATCGAACCCCAGATAATGGAGGTTCTACTATACTTGAAAAATCTGAACTGAATTAAAATTCAACGATTGTTCACAAGATCTACCTAGCCTATGTAACCTCTTAAATATTTATAGGTTGCTTTTGCGTTTAAAATTACATTATAATAAGAGGATTGGTCAATACTGAAGTTTTCATGCAAGATAAATGACTGTTTTACTAACTTTGCTATTGAAAGATGAAAGTTGATCGTGTTGAACTCTAAGGGTTTTAAAATCTCGTCCTGGTGGTTTCATTCCTTCGAGCTCTGTTTCTAAGGAACTTAAATCTGCTGAGAGGAGTCTTACACGTTCCTGATAGAAATAACAAATTTACAAATTAGAATTTAATATAAAACAGAGAAAAAATGTACTTTTCATATAGATGCATAACTATTGAATGTTCAAATAATGTGAATATATTAAAGACAAAACCTTGTTTGTTCTCTATGAAACAGCCACAGAAAGTGATACCTTTAAATAAAATAACAGTATCTTCAGTGAATATTTATTACAAAAGGTTTGATTCGTTTATTTAATACCTCTTTTAATATACATACACACACACACACACACACACACACACACACACACACACACACACACACACACATCATTACATGAGGGGAATAGTATTACTGGATAATAAAAAAACATGGATGATCAAAAACCACGTTTTAAAGCCTAACTTTGATGTAAATAAACAAAAAATAACAATTTTCAACTCACAAATATATTTTCAAAAATTACATACGTACATACACATAGAAATAAATAAATACACATGTAATTTAATTAAAATATGTTGTAGTTTGTTATCAGTTTGTTTTTTATTCTCAGATTTGGTTTTTCTAACCTCTGTTCTTATGCTTCTTAAAGCTAGAATTTATCTATATTCAGAATTTGGATCTTCAAAATAGGTGATAAGCTGGTCAACTGCCTCAGCAAAAATCGCACCTTTGATGGTCCACATTTTCAAGACATCCTTCAAGGATTTCGCAGTTTTCTTCAATAATAAAACAAAGAAAAGTCTTTCTGTACCTTCTTTTTAAACTAGCTCCTTGATAAACCATACCTTGATCCATTAGCTGAGTTAACAAAGTTATATCAGGTGGTAGATAATAGATGAAAATTTATGTGTCATTTGTTTTAAAAATGGATTCAAATGGGTGAGATGGCACATTGTCCAATAAAAGAACAGCCTTTCAGTGAGTTCATTTTTGCACTGATATTCCCAGACATATGGAACTAATTTTTAGAAAAAATAATCTTTAAAAAACTTTCATTCATCCAAAAAAAAAAAGAAAAAAGGGACGTTGAATACCTGGATAATCGCAGTTGTACAGCATTTAACTTGTTATGCAAATGTATATTGCTCCTTAATTAACTGCCCAACTAAATGATTTTTCGAAAGGTCTAATACACATCAGTATGTTATAGTCAGGCATAGTTATGTAAAAATGCTGTGTATTGTTCCATAATGATATCAAAATCACTTTTGTAAATGTATCCGATTCGTAGGGGTAGTTAAGTTAACTTTGGCATGAAATTTGAATGGGTGGTTTGTTCTATAGTAGTTAAAATGAAAATAACATTCAAAACTGCACTTTTACCAGTTTGTTGGTGAAAAAAAGTAAACATCAAAATGAATTGAACTAAGTTGGCCCTGTTAAATAACAAGTATCAAATATTTTTAAAATTTCAAAAAGTTGGATAAAGATCAACATAACTTCTGAAAATTAAATAGATTAATTAAGAATCAACATGTAAACACCTGAAGAGTTTTGAGATAAAAAGTTGTAAAATATACTCTGTCCTACAAAAACTTTAATAACAATATATTACTTTAAAATGGTTAATATAATAGATGATGAAATAGGGTCTTTTCCATATAATAGGAAAGACTCACAAAATAATTATGTAATGGAGTACATTATCAATTATCTAAAACCACCTGAAAAATGTTACCAATTTTTGTTTTGGTTTAGTTTTCTGCAATTATAACAGTCATAGAAAAATATATTGGCAGTTTTGAAACTCGAACTCGGGACCTCCCCAATAACTAGGGGAAGCTCTACCAACTGAGCTAGCCTGCGCGAGTAGATGATCTTCCCGTTATTGTTTCATATAATAATTAAGAAAAAAATATGTAAATTATATTTATGTCTTGTTCATGTATTGTACTAACTTAGTATAAGTAAAATTAAGGAATGCCAAATAGGAAATAAATTTTTAACCTCTTTTTAAGGTCATCTGAGAGTAGAAACTGAATAAATATTGGCTTGTTCTGAGCCTCTAGTAGCTCATGGAAACTTCAAGATTTCAAAGGGAGGAGAATTGCTGGTTAAATAAGTACAAGTAGCAGAATAGCACAATGCATTCAGCCTTAAAAAACTACTACTCACTAAAATTCTATTTCAAAAACAAACTAATTAACAAAAACTGAACTGGGGATTCCAATTTATTTGCATTAAGTTTTGACTATTTCACTTTGAAAACTTTATTTCATTGTTTTTGTTTTAAAACAGTAATAAAAAAAAAACTCCCTTTTAATAACAGGTCATATTAATTTGCACTGCATTTCACCAAATAAATATTTTTAAAATTTAATCAAACTGGATCAAGTTTATTTATTTTTTATTCGATCTTACACAATTGGTATTATAAAGCACGAGAAAACTACTTTATTCTTTTATTTCATACCAAAACATATAAGAGAAAAAAAAGTTAGAAAATAATGAAGAATGAAGTTATATAAATAACTAACATTATATTGTTGAGCGGCCACTGCAGCAGATTCTGCAGTCGAGCAACGATCCCGTAATCTTTCACTTAAGTCATCTAATCTTTCACCAAGAGCTACCACTTCCTCCATCAGTCCAGATTGCTTCCCAGGAGCCTCCACAGCCAGCTAGAACAAATAACACCATTAATAATATTCTAACTTAAAGTTACATCAATAAATTAAAGTCGGAGTTCAATGTTAGCCAAGAATGTATATTTGGATGGGTGCATTTCTTAAGATAAGGCTAATGTCAATGAAAATCAACAGCTTTCTCCCATCATCATATGCTGATATCTCAACATATACATTAACTCATAAAATATCAAAGTATATTTGACAGCAATTTAAGTAACATTATAAATGTGATTCATACCTCTCTGTCAAGATCTTCACAAGTTTGATTGAGTTGGGAAAGGGGTGCTCTTAATGCTTGAACTTCATCCCTTAATGTTTTCAATTTCATAAGTGTTGCTGAAAAAAAAGGAAATTTAATCATAAATCATAATAGTAAAGGCAAACAAAAAACTAAAAAAACATTTTTAAGTATACCCGGATCAGCAGTTATAGACAACGAATCATGAGTTCCAAGACGATCCTCGCAACGTTGTATCGAGTGGGAAATCCCTCTGAGTCTCTCACTAGTTTCAGCAAGACGTCTTCCGAGTTCTTCCAGCCTTGAGGTCTTCGACACAAGATCTGACAATGCAAACAAAAACTTAAATAAATAACTATTTAAGAAAAGTGATAATAAATAATGAGAATAAAAATGTCCATAATAATGAAGCAATTATTATAGGTTTCAGAACCAACCATTGTTAAGTCTGTCCCATCGCTCACGTATTGCAGATATTTCTTTGGTTACAACATCTTTATCAATGTCGCAAGCACCAACAAATGTTTCTCCAAGAGACCTAACGTGTTCAAATTCTCCAGACTTCTTCCAAACCTACAACACACAGGAATATAAATAATATAACAAATGACATATTCTGTTTTTTGATAAATGACCAAGAGGTATCCAATACATCATTTCTAAGTGAAGCAAGGTCTCTTAGGTGTTTATCGAGATCTCGTCTAGAGAATGAGTCCGGACTGAGCAATTCCAGTTTGTTCTCGACTTGGGACAGCCACGGGATAAATGATTCAAGCCCTTTGTAATATTTTTTACAATGTTCCTGCAAGAAAAAATACAAGGTTTAACAAAAATTTCTAGAAATAAAAACTTCACCTCGAGTGAGGTTAAAGTGAAAGGGGGTTAGGGTTACCATGCAAGTTTGAAGCCTGGTCTGCCTATCAGTAGCTTCTCTCCTTAACCTCTCCCATTGCTGCCTTAGGTTTTCCACTTCTCGCTTTCCTCCTCTTTCAAGAAGAAGGACTACTTCATGCTCTTTAGACAGAACTTCTCTGTAGATGATCTAAAAATATTTTAAAATTACAGAAATAAATTCATAACATTTTTCCCATTCATTAAATATAACTGAAAAAATATCCAAAAAACAAAAATCCAAACCACACTATGAAAATAACATTATAATTTATATTAATTAATTATAATTTAATTTATGTAATAAACTGCAATAAAATCAATACAACTAGTATTAAAAGCAATACTATTGGGTCTTTTTACTTTCGGGTAAAAAGCTCATTACGGAAACTACTTCACTTGTTAGATATGTGACTAAATAAATTGTAATAGTAAGTACAAATGGCATTAAGATGGTATTGTTGTTCCTGACATACAATGAAAAATAAAACAAAAAAACATAAAAAGGGCTTTTTAAACATAAAACATGCTTAATATATTTATTCGACTACAGACTACAAATTAAGGAATGAAAAATGTCAGCTAAAAATATTGGTTTCCTGAAAAACCCCCTGGACCATATGAAAGAAAAGTTGGTCTTGAGATAAATCACTTCCATCATAGTAAATTTAGGAAGCGTTCATAAACTAACCAATAATCAACAGATTAGTTACATCTCTCATAAGGAATTCACATAGTGATGTAATTGTTTTATACATCTATTTAGTTCATAAATGTTAGTCTATTTAGTGTTATGACCCTACATTAAAAATAATAAGACTCATCAAAATACCTATCTATTAAATATAGGTAAGAAAGCTCTTTAAATTTATAACATGTTTTTCTATGTAATTTATTCTGTAAAAAATAACTTAATATTTAACATAAGATACCTCATGGTTGTCGACTTGCTGTTGAAGAATGTCACGATCGGCAGAAACGAGAAGCCGATCACTTACTGTTGTCAGACCATCTGACACCCAACCAAGAGTTTTAGCAACAGCTGCGTCAAATTCTCGTCCATCCCTGAAAATTAATTTTAAAATTTCCGATATTATAAATACAGAGGAGCACCAATTTTCCGGGGGCAGATTATCTGGGGGTATCAAGATATGTGCTAACTATTAATATATTTTTAATGTGTTTTAAACTCTCACGGACAATGCCAGGCAAATCAGCTAGTTAAAATAAGAACATAAAAAATATTATTAATATGTTATCTGTAATGAGCAATAATTGATGAGCTTTTTGGGCAAGTTTTCATTAAAAAATTTAACTTATTCTAGCCATTATGCTTTCAAGAAACTGCCACAACTTTTTTTTTGTTTTATATGTTTTTGCATACATTTTTTTTCTCTATTTACTAGTTTACTGACTGATTTAATTAAGATATCATTTATCAAGCATCACTAATTTCTTTATGCTGGTTAATGATAGGACTTACTTGACCATTGCCTCTATCTCAGCCTTCCTCTGATCTAGTTTAGCTTGTAAGAGACTGTACTGCTTGTTGACGTCACCTAGCTTCGCCTGAATGTCTGACCTTGATGCTGGGTCTGTTAAAACTCTGCACAGCTCCATGCCTGCACTCTCTGCATCTGCCAACAATTGTCGCACACCTTCCAGCTGCCTTTCGCAACCCTAACCCCAAGAAAGATTATATTAATAAAATATAATATGCTGTAAAAGCAAACAATCTATTAGTAAATTTAAATAGGACTACATTGTAGTCTCCTTTTCGAGAGGTTATATGAAACCGGCAAAAGAAATTAATGATTGACTAGGCTAACAATTCAACGGGGATGGCTTGTTAAGACTCAGTGCCTGACCTGAGATCAGCAGGTCCTGCCCTGTCACTATCTTTTTTTTGGCTAGTAATTATAAAGCCAGGGTGATTGTTACTGTTAAATCAATATTAATTATTAAGTTAACTTGGACAGTTTCTGAAATTCACTTCATTTATCATAATTCAGCTGTTTTTAAATTAAGTCCTTTTAAAATGAACAATGAGTGAGATAAATAAGTTACCTGAATCTTCCTCAAGGATTCTTCCGACGGTTCAGAGGGTATTGAGTCTACTTGAGCTGAGATATTGGATAGGGCATCTTTGAGGCGTGTGAGGCCGGAATCAAAGTCACGGCTTGAGTCTACAGCAGCACCCAATGAGCTTGCTCTTGCCTCTAGTTTCCTAGACAACTCTTCCCACCTGTCAGAAATCCCGCTCACCTTTGACCTACAGATCAAATCAACATTAATAAGGGAACATCTATAATCAAATGTTTCAGTTAATTTCTATTTCCTTGTCTCATGAAACTATTTTAATATGAACCATCAACTAACTAATTTAATGTGGACCGATTAGATACTAACCTTAACTTAACACCATCAGGGGCCGCCCCAGCAACAGATGTACAAACACTAACCAAGTGTTCTAATTGAGGTCTATTAGCTCTCATTTCTTCACGCAGAACTTGAACCTGGTCAATTTGAACCTGAAATAATAAAACTTAACATAGTAATTTGACAAAGCAGCCTGTAAAAAATGACTCGTCCCCTTCAGTTGCCTTGCCATTTTCTTCCCATTAAATCAAAGGATTTTTATTAAAGGGATTAAAATTTGTTTATACCAATCATAAACTAAATTATATTTTTGAAAAGATATAATCAAAATGAACGACATAAAAAATGAAGGAACAATATAGATGTACAAATTTATTTATTTATCTCATGTCCTTCCTGCCATAGATGAAATAAGGTCCCAGGACCTCGACACTTATATAAAGTTAACAAGTATAAACAAATCATGAATATTTTTGACTTACCTATGAAAACCTGAAAATTAGAAGTTTCATTCTTTCAAATTGATAGCTTTGCTTTCACTTATTACCTTTAAACAGCTAAATTATTTATGGAATCAAGAAGTTTATAAATATACCCATTAACTGAGCAATTTTTTACTATGGTCAATATATAATACAATCAATATTATTTATAATTATTACTATTTAACAGCCAAAGAAACAATTGAGTCCCTGATTAGATATATATCTGGTCTCAATATGGGGGGACTTAAGAAATCTTAAAAGTTAGCGGAACTGACCTGCCTATTTTCATGTTTATTTCCCCCATAATTCATATTTTAGATATATTCTCATCAACATATTTAGAGGTGTTGTAGATTATACCTATGGAATTTCAGTTAGATTGAATCATTTCAGAACCCTATTGTAGAACAAAAGATGATACCCAATTGTATTCTTATACAATTTTTATCTGCACCTACCTGTACCATTCTTGGATCGGGTGATATTGGGCCTAATGCTGCGAACATTCTCTCTTTAGCAGACAGCCAATTGGATAACATCTCGTAGGAATCGTATACATCTTTGACATCTTCAACAAATTGGATCCTATTCAGAATAAAATAAAAACATCTATGAAATGACCACACTATGAGCAAGTACTTATATACAATTCAAATTGCTAAGTATGAAAAAAATCATAATTACTAGTTGTGGTATTTAATCCCACAGGCTTAATAACTATTAGTCAAAGAAAAAATATAGTGACGGGCCTAGAAAAAGTGAGGGACGGGATGCCATAAAAAGCAAATAGGATTTTGAAAAAATTTTAAAACTATCTTGAAGTCTTCTGTAGAAGGTTGTCACGTTGGTGATATTTCGGAGTTTATAATATACCAGCTTAAGAGATTAGAAATTGACTAGACTAAAGGTCGGATAGGAATGGCTCAGTTGGAAAGAGCACCTGACCCTGTCACTATAATTTTTCTTTGGCTAACAATTATGAAAATAAATTTATTTAATTTCATAATGAACACACTTATATATTAATAATCTTACATCGATTATCTGAAAGAAGAAAAAAAAATCACAATATTAACAAGTTTTGAGTGGATTATTAGTAGGTATAACAGCTTTGATTGATAAAACATGTTAGATTTTTCTTAAATTTATTAATGGGCATCTTTTCAACATATTATCCAAAAAAAAAAATGATTTTTAAAAAATTGTATAAATTGTTAGCAGTGTGTGACTAAAAGTTTCAAAGAATATGGCAATCACTAAGATTTAAAAAAAAAAAAAAAAAAAGCGCCTTATACAGTAATAAATACAGTAAATAGTTAAAAATAACTTACCTCACTTTAAGTGAATCATGAAGAGATTTCCACTTAGTGGTAACCTGTGACACATGAGATGATAGTTGATCTGAGCCGATAGCACCTGGTCGTCTCCTCAAAAGTTCGGTGACGCTTGTCCTGGTACTATCAAGTGCAGATTGCTTTTCATACATTTCTTCAACCAGTCCCTAGAATCACAAACAAATAATATAGGGTCTATTAAATTAAATGGTTAGGTATTAAATATGGAATTTACTTGCTCAAAACTCTTACTTTGAGAACCCTATTAATCTTATCTGCCTCTTCTCTTCCATTCGGCAAACCGTCTCTGGGTTGTGAGCGAGAAATCTGAAAGAAAATTATTGACACATAAGAACCATTTTACATTGATACAATTTAATGATGTACAGCATAAATTTTAAATCTAATTTAACATAACAAATTTAGTTATCATATTTTCTTACAATTTTTTGTTGTAGTTAAATTAATAAATGCTTACCCTCTCTAAAAATGAATCAAGTAACCTCAAATTCTCGGTCGCCTTCCTCAACTCCTCTCTGCAATTATCGATTTCGAGCTGTCTCTCATTAACTTTCATGCCGATGCTTGAGTAACGATTGTTGATCTCAGACAGCTCTTGTTGAACACCTGTCACTTCTAGAAAATATATATATATTATAAGAAAATCAAACTCTAATAAATATAACATAAACGTATTATTTTAGTTAAGATGATAGCTCCAAACCTTCAACATGAAAAATATCTTGAGACGATCTTCTACTTCCGAAGCCACTTGATGCTGTACTAAGAGGTGATGTTACATTAAAGAGGGATTTTGTTGGACTTGGAGACCCTTCTTGTGAATTCCTCCTCAACACTGAAATAAATCATAAATATTACACATAAAATCAACACTTGTGTGTTACTGTCTATTACCAGACGATTTTTTTCGTACCAGCATTTTAATACAATGTTTCGTATGAACAATGGGATCATTGCAAAAATTCAAGACCCAGCATAACATGAAATACAAATCTATCTTTTGTGAAGCTGTGTGCATTAAAGAAGAGATCGTGTTTGAGTGGACTCAAAAATTAAAAGGTATGATATAGAATTACTAAAGCCTCTCTCTTTTTCAGTGTATTACCTGACAAAAGTATGACACTAAAAGGAGGAAATTGCAGTATTCAACTTTAAAGTTTTTTGTGGTCTAACAGTTGGCATTATGATGTGGTGTTCAGCGGGAAAAAGATTAATTCAATGTTATTTAAAACTACATCTTCCAATGGAAATAATACATTATCTAAAAATAACAAAAGTTTTCTGTTTTCTTTTTATATTTTATTATCCAATTTCATTAGCCAATCAGAGAAAACTGCCCTGGTCATCCAAGTCTTTGTCACGTCAACTTCTTCAAAGCAACGTGGTTGTATGACTTCAATCGTAAGAGGTTCAAATTCACCAGCGAGGTTTAAACATAAAATAACCGTCCACCTATCTTTTGAAATTTGACTGCCAGTTTCTCTTATGAAATTTGATAAAAAAATAAAACAGAAAAATGTTTTTTTTAGGTTTGTAGCTTAAAACAAATGATAAATTAACTACTAGGTGATTGATGAAAATTAAGTTACTGATGATGATTCTATGGACATCGCTAAGACAATGGAAACTTTGGAAGAAAATTGTAGAAGTGAAGAAGAAATTGACGAAGAACAACCAAAAATCAACAAACATATAATAAATTTTTTCGAAGCATTACAATGCTAAAAAAATTAAAGAATTTTTTTTCTGTCATGACGATACTCTGGGTGTCAAAATGGCAGCTGACATTTAGATGATTATAGAATCGAAACACAGTGAATCTACACTACGACAAACAAAATTAGATCAATTTTTCTTTCTAAGTAGGTCTAAAAATAAAAATGCCTTTTGAAATTTTACATAAATTCACTTAATTGAAAATATTTACCTATCATAATTATTTTATGTTGTAGTTTTTATATTATAATATGAACATAATTTATCCAATACATACATCTGTGTTACAACAATATTTTAAATTATGTTGATTTGAATAAAAATCTGTTTTGTGTAAAGCATTTTTTTATTGCACCTAACATGTCTTAAATACATATAAGGAAAATTGAAGAACAGAAAATTAATATCTACACACTTATGAAAAACTATAACATCTCTTTAAAGTACACCTCCGTGACATAATAATGAACAAAATCATTTGCACCAGGGCTGTCCATTAATTAAAGGTTTCACTGTATTGGCAAATACGATGACAGATTTTCATAGCAATAATTATATGATAGTAATGAAGAGCTGCTTGATAGATTAATAAGTAACGTGTAAATAGAATATCTATAATCTAAATATAGAATAATTTCCCAATACAAATATCCACTTTTTCTTTGAAAATGTTATCTCATTTGAATTTTTGACAAAATTTAGAAGGAGTAACAAGAAAGAAAAAGGATAAAAGTCGATACGAATACTTACAAGAAGAAGAAGACAACCTCTTGATTGGGCTGGTAGAACTACGCCTCCTAGACGGTGATTCAGACCTAGTCATAGACTCCAACGAGCTTCCTACATCAAACAGCCTGTCTATGGTAGAGCTGTATTCTTTGTGCTCTTTTATCAATGGCTGCAAATAAAATAATCAATAATAATAACCAAATAATAATGATAAATTATATCACATATTCATAACAAAATTAGCTAATTATAATAAGATGAAGTGCAACATTGTTGAGAAAGAGTTCCTTAAGTGGTGAATTAAATATTAAGATTTTACTAATGGTACCTTTAGAATTATGCACCTGAAGATAACATAAAATCACATATACAAAATTGTTCAACATTTGACACACAGACTGCCTTTCAGCAAAAATAAACAGATTATAATATAACAGTAACATAAATAAACTGCTGCATTGCCATTAATTTGAGGTATCTTAAATATAACAATCCTTACAGGTATTAGCTCTTGATATAATACATCATTGTTTTACTATTCAATCTTTACCTTATAATTATTAATTTTAATAACAATATCAATACAAAAAAACAACTTAACATATTTATCAATGTATAACACCTCATTTTTCTGAAAATAAGTTCAAGTTGAAATAAAAATATCATAACTTATTCGATTGCACAAAATCATTAAAAGTCTAACATATCTTAATTACAGAGAATTTATTTTTATTTTTAAGACGTATTTGGACAACAAGAGTAAATAATTACTTTAATTTCTTCAGCTTGACGTTTGAGAACATCTATGAGCAATGCAGTTGGTTCCAAAGAGGTAATCCTTGATTCTATGGATTGCAGCCAAGATAATACCTGTAAATAATGCAATAACTGAGCTAACTAAGAAATAAATTTTATATTTACTTATTATGAATAATTAGCTTAGAAGAATTATTTTTTATAACGTGATCAATTATTAAAAAAACAAAATTACCTGATCTCGAAGTTTCTCGTAGGTTTGTGTATGTTCAGCTCTTGATCGCATAAGCCTTTGCCTTTCATCGAGATGAGTATTTAATTCTCTCCAACTACTCTCAATATTCTACAAACATAATATAAATAACCACTACTAATATACTAATATAAAATACAATAACCATATAAAATTATTCATTAATGCAAAACTTTTCAAAAAAATACCTAAAAGTTAATTATAAATATTTTCCATTTCAGACCACCCTCGTAATAGTTTTTAAAATAATAACAGTGTTTTAATGCCAAAAAGTGGTGGTAATTGCATTGTAATGTCATTTAAAAGAAAATTATAAATGTGACATAGTGGTTTTTGTTTTGTTTTATAACAAATAACTTTTGGTTGATGTGATAAACTTGTACTACTACATTAATAATAAAATATATGTTTTATAATTGAATATATATTATTTAACTATTTAAATTTAAGAAACAATTTGAACTAGCCAAACTTTCTATATCTGTTTAAATAATCTGATGGCGTACCTTAAGCCTGTCTCTGACATGACCAGTATCTGTGACATCTTTCTTCGATACTAAAGCTCTACCCTCTCGAAGTACTTTCTCAACAGTTTCTTTCTTTGCTTCCCTCTGGGTCAACAGAGTTTCAATCTAAACCCATACAGAAATATGGGTGAGATGATATTAAATGGTTGTAGAGGAAATAATATATGCTAATAGATGCTCATGAGAAGGACATATATTATTACAAATAAAGTTACGTACGGAGCTTTCTGTGACCAAAAGTTCATTGGCCTCAGCAAGCCAATTTTCTGTTTCAGAAGCCTGAGCAGAGAAAGATGTGAGCCCAGCTGTAATTTCACCAAGGAGTTCTGACCTCTTGCTGGCCCTTTCTGATAATTTCTCAAACCTACAAAAATTTAGGTATTTAATCAAAACAAATAAATTTAGAAATTATAACAAACAACAACAAAGAATTGTAAGGAAGAGTATACAGGTTTTTTACCGGGATAATACGTCTTTTAGTTTTGCATCTACCCTCTTTGAAAGTCGGTGGTTTGCTTGTTGGCCAACAAGTGTCTTGGCTTGATTGACAACTCCATCCACGGTGTCCCTGTGGGTATCAATGTCAGACAATAGTAGTCTTAATTCTCTAATCTGGTCTTCTAATCTGTCCTTAAGTAAAGAGGCTGGCCTACTCAACGCCCTTAAAAAAGAAAACAAAATAAACATCCCTCCAAGTTTAAAAAACAAACATTTGAAAGGGATGGATGAAAATATTTACTTAAGGCTGTTTTCAGCTGATGAGATCCAAGATGTAATGGAGTCAAGTGAGTCTTCGACTCCTTGCGATTGGGCAAGAGCAGATTCAAGAACACCGCATCTGTTCAACAGTGATTCTGATAGATGTCCATAGCGTCCAGCGAGCTCTGATACTGCCACTTCCAATGGACCAGTGACACTTGGATCTCTTGGAAGTGACTCTAAAGCCTGAAATTTCATTTCCACAAAACTTTATAAACAAGAAAATTTAAATAGAATTTAAATTCATTTCATCTTTGAATCATGGTAACCTGTTTAAGATTGTCAACGAGGCGACCCTGGGCTAAGAACTCATTGTTGAGAGTTTTTGCCCTGTTCAATTGTTCTTCGAGACCATGGGGGTCTGCAGCTAAAGGTTCAGAGAGGGCCTAGAGAGAAACATACATCTATAAGATATTTACTGATCATATTAAAAATGTCTACAATATATTTTTTTTTTACAAGTTAGTTTTATCCACGTAAATAAAGTACAAGAGAAGATTAAGCATATGATGAACAATTTTTACTCAAACTAAGGTTTCATAAAAAAGTCCCTTTTCCTTCTAGAATAACTGCTTCTGTAATAGTGTGCAGTTGAAAAATTATTGCTATACATAAGTAAGATTTGGAATGAGAGCGAATTGTGTAGAAACCAACAGAACTACCAAGCTCTGTTTTTTGGTTGTTTTTTTTTCAAGGATTCAAAGATTGTTCCTATCTAACTGTTTTAAATCAAACTCATCATACTAATGTTATTTAATTATTTCAGTACATTATTTACAAAACAAATGTTCAAGGCAATAACAAGGCAGAATTCAAACCCAATTCAGAGTTCAAATCCCTGACACTATTTATTCTTTGACTACAAATTACAAAACCAGTTGGATCACAGGCTCCGACTAGCAATAATTAATATTACCTATATAATATTTATCATAAATTAAGTTTTTTTTTAATGAAACGATACGATTTGTAAAAAATAGATAATTAATTAATTATTAATGCGGCTAATCAATCCAGAAATAAAGAATGTGAAGTATTGCTAAGTATGGTGTAACTGTAACTATTATTATTGTTGGACTATTAAATATTAAGATTATTATTGAATGAAATTGATTTTGTTTATTGGTGATTTGAATAGAGTGGATAGTACCTTGTTTGCTCTAGGCTCAGCGGTGGACATCCATTGCTTCAATCGTTCCAGGGCTTGGTCAAAGTCTCGCCTCTTTGCATTAAGACCAGTCACTTTGTCTGACAGAGCATTTGCCCTACTCAGCAGATCTCTATATTCATTAGACACCTGAACAGACATAAAGAACAACCATTAATCACAGGATCTACCTGATACATATCTCAATATATAATAATAGTTGAGAGAAACTACCTTGTTAACAGTGCCTTTAATTTCAGAACCAGCAAGTGAGTAGTCAATATGGGAAAGACGAGACTGGAGAGATGTCCTGAAGTCGTTTAAAGTTGACAAGAATTCCTAGAATATAATAATATAATCATGTCAGAAGTGTTTATCAGCATTTGGAGTGCTCATACCATTATCTGTAAAGATCTTAGCTTTAGAAAAATTAGTGTGAATTGAAAAAATACCTTAGACTCCTCGTAGAATTTGTTAGCTGCCATAGATATGAATCTGAGGTCAGCTTGGTGAGCTATAACATCACCTAATAGTTCGCGCACAGTTGTATCATTCGCGCTAAGGCTTGACAATTGACGTTCTTTCTCTTCCACTTGGAACCGAGCTTTTGTCATCCATTCAGTCAGAGCTTTCGTTTCAGATCTAGCAATGTATACATAATTAGTAATTATTATAAGTTCCAGCTGTGTAATATCTTTTTCTTTTGGCTGAAAATTATGTGATTTAGAATATAATAAATCTAATAATAAAAACATTGTGTCCACAACTGTCAGCATGGAAGCTATTTATATAAAAAGTTCTATTTTGTTCCCTTAAGGTTTAGAACAAATCAAATCTAACTATTTATATACTTCTTTTTAAGCGATCGTTATACTAATATTTATGAAAAATTATTATATAAAGGTGTTACTTTATTTTCTTTTTCTTTTTCAAATCATGTTCTTTATCCTTAATTTCTTTGATATATTGAACAGTAATTTCATATATTAATTTAAATAATATAATTTAGTTAATAATTAATATATCAAAATTTATGTTGGTAAAATATATATTGATTAATGAAAAACATTAACATGTGAAATAATAAAACGAGTTTAATTTAAAAACAATGCAGAAATAAAAACTCACTTGAATTTTGATAAATGATCTCCTGAATTTGTTAACCTTTTCAGTAGCTTATCAGTTTTCTCATTGGCACGATCATAACGGCTCCTAGACCACAAATAAAACATACTGTCAGCAAATAAATCATTATAATAAATTAATATTAAATACTCCGGTAGACCTTTAAATGTTAATATAGATGTGGTTTCTAAGCCTAACAAAAACCAAGATAAAGCATAAAAAAAAATAATTTTCTGTAATGCGAGAGTAATTCAAATATAAACGGTAATTTTGATAATGTACCTAGCAAGCATTTCCGAGCTGGATGGTGGAGTGGAGGAGGGTTGAAGGTTGGTGTGTTAGGAAGGGGGAACCAGCTTGCCTAGCCACTTCACTCTGTTCTATCCATGTATAGCAACCCTGAGTGAGCAAGATTTTCCTTTGTCTGTTGCGCAATGTGGTATTATAAAGTTTTTAACCAATGAAGGGGTTAACCCTCGGAGATTTCAACTCGCCTCAAGACACAGTTTATGGATCCATCACTACTGTGATTCACTCCAGAATAAAAAATGGCAAGTAAGGAGTGGCAAAGAAAGGATGAAGCCTGCCTGGTGAAGGCCAAAACCTGTCCCTCCACCAGAAAATTTTTATCACAACAGTTTTTGGTTTGTTTTTTTTCTACAGAGTTTTACTTATTTATTTTCTTCACGATCAATGTACAGTGAATGCAGCTAACTATTTCCAGTTGTTAGAGTCAACAAAAGTCGCCTACCTACCGAAATAAAAGATGAGGTATGCCCCCCATCAGAAATGTCATCAAGGCACCACTAGGCCTCACACTGCAAATTGACAGGGACAAATTGAAGGAAATGCACTGGTAAACCCTTGACCACCTTCCCTACAGTCCAGCTTTGTCCCCCAGCGACTATTTTTTGTTTGCGCCCATGAGAGAATCGCTTTGAAGGGAACAATTCAAAAACAACGAACACGTTAAGAAGCATGTGCGCAATTGGTTGACGATTCCCCCTTAAAACTTTTTTTTAACTAGGAATGTTCAAGGTTCTAAATCATTGGCAAAAGTGTGTTGAGTGTGCAGGATGCTCTATATCGTAGAGAAAAACTGAAGGTTTAGGTTTCAAAAGTGTATATTTATTAAGCACACATTATTAATCAATAAATGCATAAAAAAATTATCATTTATATTTGAATCACCCTTGTAATCAATAATTTCCATAATAAATTATGTGACTGGCATTATAAAATATTTTCAGCCAATAACCTAAATAGAATGTTCATTAAGTTAAGAAACAAGTGAAAATGGTTAATAGTGATCCTATGTAAACTTCATATTAAAAAAAAGAACATCATAAATATATAATAATAACATAAATAATTTAGTGTAGTATTTACAAGAACATTTCTATCAAAAATCTAAGAATAACTATATCAATTCACTATTGCTAATTAACATCTGAGAAACAGGCATCCAGAGATTGTATAAGAAAGGATTGACTGACCACAATTTAGGTAATAATACAATATGTTTTCTTAACTATTAAAGGAGTAATTCATGTAAAAACATAACAGGAAACAATGCAAAGACAAAAACCAATAAAACTTATAACAGCAGCCAAACGGCCTTATCTCAACAATACATTCAGCCTACAATTTGTTGAACTTAATTCTTCAGCTACAGTAACAAAACTAATTCAAAATACAAGCATTGGAATTTAACTTAACTTGAATAAAATCACTGATAGCATACAAACAAATTAACTTTCTATATTTTCTTTCTCCATGAATTTTTTCATTAATTGTTAAATTATTCACACTATTTTCATATTTTTTATAATTTCTTTCTTAAAAAATTAATGTTTTAAATAATGACTTTAATTTATTCAAAGATTCATGAATAATAAAATTATATTTTAAGTTTATTGAGAACTGTTGGTTTACTCTACAACAGCACTGCTTAGAAAAAATAAGGTGAAGAAGTATATAGAAATCAAGTGAGAGCAGAAGACAATATTAACTTTATTGTTAACATCTGCTTACACTGTAGTATTTACTCCAATAATTAGTTGCTATGAGCGAAAGCAGGGCTTGTAAATAAAATTGAACAATAGTTGCATAAGAAATTAAATTAAATCCTCTCATATATAAGAATCAAGAAAAGTGATGGAAGCTTGACGAAGATTTAGGGTGAGAGGATCGGTCTACCAGTCTACAAAATCTACCAGAAACAAAAGAGATTAGTAGGGATTTCAAGTCCTCACTAAGCTGGACAAACAAAAAATGGAATTAGGAAGAAATCCACCAACACCAAGACAATGTTTCAGAAATGCAATAATAATTGTTACAATAATAGGTATTAGCAGACACTTTTTACCTTAGTGATTTTCCATTCTTGTCCAGTGTTGATACTTCGTCTCGAGTAAGATATTCGCTGCCAGTCGAAGCAACCGTTCTTACTTCTTCCAGGCAGTTGAACACCATTCTTTGTTGCGAGTCTAATTCCTCCTTTAGCAACTGCAAGTAAAAATGAAATAACAACTTGCAATCATATCTTCATATGAAGAAGATAAAAATTATTAGCTTATTACCTTCAAGATATTGATTTGATTACGAAGACGGTCAAGATCTTCTTGGACTGGCTCTTGTTGAGCAAGTCTTGCCTCTACTTCTGCAATCCAGTCGAGCAAGGATCGTAAATTGTCATCACACAGTTTGTACTTCTCTTCCATAGCTTGCTACACAAGAAAACGGCCAGAACATCCATTAAGTTATAACTATTTGAATTAAATTTGTCACAGTAAACAAATCATTTTATTTGCAGAAAATATCTAAATATAAATTTATTTAAGTCATTAATTAAAAAAATATAAGTAATAGAGATAGGCTTAATACTAGTAATAAATTATTTTTATATTTGAATTATTAAACCATGCCCATGCAACATGCATTAAATTATATTCCTGTGATGATAGCGATTTAAAAAAAGTTGTTTAAAGCATGCTTGAAAATGCTTATGCCCTCCTTTGAAACATAAATACACAAGAAAAACTATAACTATTTAATTTAAGATGAACAACTTTTTTGAATAGTGTTAAAACTTTCTTTGATTTATAATATATTTCATTGCAAGTAGATTTGATTACTGCATGAAGTTAGATAAAAAAATGTATTTGAGATTTCTAAGCAGCACATAAGCTCAATATAATATAGATGGATAACACATTATATTATAAAGTATATTATATAAAAAAATTAAACTAAAAAATCAAACCAAGTTAGTAGCTCTTTAGCCTCTCTAGATATATCCGTGCTGTTAGCCCAAATTTTATATAAAATAAATCTTATAGCAGAGCCAATCCCATAAAAACATTTCGACAATTTTATTTTTGTTTTATTGTTTGGTTTGAGGGTTAGAAGCGAAGCGTCAAAAAAAAACAATATATTGTTTGGGGCATAGCTCAGGCAATTTTTTTTTTTTTTTTTTCGCAGTATAAAATATGACGTAGCTGCAACAGATAAAAAAAGACAAAAATACAAAATGCAAGGTTAATGTCTTCAAAAAAACAACATCAAAATCATTAAAAAACAAGAACATATAAAGGAAAAAATTGATTAAAAAAAATATAGGACATAACAAAGGATACATAAATTAAAACACAAAAGAAAAAAAAATTAAAATTAAATAAAGAAACAATGAAAATTATGCGGTGAAATGATTCATTGGGTATGCAATAGAGGAGCAAATACCATACACTTGAGACGCATAAGCAAAGCTCATGCTGAACAATACATAATTGCAAACATTTTCAATTTAAACTGAACCTGTTTTGCAAAGCCTTGTACATTGATCACTTATTCAAATGAGAAAAATAAGCCTTTGCAAAACTCTTTAGTAACAGTTGCTGTAAGCTTAAACAAATCTTATATATAATTATTAACCAAGTATAGAAATTTAGATGACGATATAAAATCAAAAATAGTAAATTCTTCAAAACAAAAAGATAAGTGTGAGCTCATATATATGATATCTATATAAGCCTACATGTCAGTATATTTTTTTTTTTTTTTTGCTAATAACTACTAATAATCATAACATTATGGAGAAATGATGTCAAAATCAAATAACTTTTAAACTTTTAAATCTGTTAGAATTATTAATTTCAACTTCATCACCTCTAATATTTTTCCATTGTATATTAAGAACTTTTGAACTAACTATGATATTAGGTTTCAACACTATATAGTAAACTTGATAGATTCCAAGTGCCTTTTTGTTGAAAAATTTACCATAACACATCATGGTACAATATACAAAATTGGTTTGCCAAGAGTCACAAAAATATCACCAATATTTTAATGAAGCTTTTTAAACGTTTTTCAGTTATAACTTCTTTACAGGTCAAATAATATTTTAACAAAATAAAAATGATCTAGGCATCAACTGCTGACAAGCACAAGTGAGCAAATAGCAGCGGGTAGAAGGTCGAACAAATCAAAACTTCAAGCCTTAATGCCATGACCGAATGGGCCTTGTTAGAATACTAGTTATATCATCTAATGCTAAATAAATTACTCAATTACTCCAGTATCGAATTAAATAATCAAATAGTAAAAAATAATAGTTTTGGTGTTTAATTCATATAAATATTATATTATTTTTCTATCCAAGTAAATATTTGATGAACAAATATATAAATCAAAACTAAAATGACAACTTTGCATACAAGAATGCTACTAAACAGATTAATTACAGTATTATTACATACACAGTATTAATTACTAATATTTTTGTGAATCTTAATTATATTGAAACATTCTACAACACAATTTAAAAATATACAAAATTAATGATTTACTTACCCTACTGTGAGCAATAATGAAGTAACCCTTCGCTTTTCCTTTTAAAAAATCCAATTGGTTTTCTCCATCGATTATCTTACCGGTATCAGGGTCGATCGCGCCCACATTAATTGCATTAGATAAATCAAATATATCTCCCCCACATCGCACGAGAACCGATTTCGGATCTATAAGCCCAACATTTAATGCTTCTGAAAGTGTCAGGCGTTTCCTAGCTTGTACGCTTCCTATTGAAAATGGGTCATTAAACCTACCAGTTGTTGGGTTATACAGGTTATAATCAAGAGCATCTATTAAAGATATTTTGTTGGAAATCAATCCTGACTCTAATGCAGAATCCAAATCTAGTAGTTTAGAGTTAAGTGTGTCTAGGGCACGCCCTGCACTGTCCACTAGTCCTTTACGCCTAGCATCTGTGAGACGCAGCAGCCTCCTCTTAGCTGTGTCTTTAAACATCAATGTATCTTCTCCAGGAACATCTGGAGGTTTTACTCTAGGGATAGTAACAAGAATGCCACGTTTGAATGCCTCATCAAGGGGAACACCGTCCTCAACTTTAACAACACAGCTATCAGTATCGATTAAACCATCCCTGATACACTGGCTTAAGTCTTTTGAACGACCAGCATATGTGATGTAGGTAGTCTCAGGGTTTATAAGGCCTGTATTAATCCCAGAATTCAAACTTAGTTTTTTATTTTCCAAAGGTGAGATGAACTTACCGTTCCTATATAATTTAGATTTAACAGCTTCTTCTAAGTCCATTTGCTTATGTGGCACTATTATACCTTCATTTTTGTAAAGCATCAAATCTCCCTTATCCAACTCATCCATACTCAGTTTATCCAAAACAATGTAATCATCATTAAGTGTCTTGATCGGTGAAATGCTAGGATCGATAAAACCTTCTTCTACCGCTTGAGCGAGAGTCATAATTTTACCTGACTCAGGGTGTATGAACCTGTCTTGATAGAAACCAAATTTAAGAGCTTCGTATAAAGAAAATGGCCCATCCAGCTTCACTATAAGACCTTTCTTTAATCCTTCTAAAAAATCTAATCCACAAATAGTATTCCTACAATCATCGACAATCCCTAATTGTTTAGAATCTTTCAAAGACAATGGTTTGTCAGAATAGCATAACATTCTAGTGTCATCAACAAAGCCATCAGATACTGCATTCCGTAGGTTACCTTGAGGGAACTTGTTGTTTTTATAAAAATTTTTAAGTGATTCTTGTAAAGATATGGGCCTTCTGGCTAATACTCTTAGGTCGACACCATCAATACTGGAAGAATTGACAAGTCCAAATGCAATAGCATCTTCTAAAGGCAGTACTCCTCGTGAAGTTTCGACTTCACTCTTTCCATCTACAAGGCCCAAATGAATAGCTTCCTGTAAAGGCACATAAGAACCATCAGGATCTAAGAAAAGACTGGAATCTGGATCAAATAATGTCTTCAAAGCTTCGGAAAATGGCAACGGTCTGTCTAATTCCATGATTATGCCTTCATCTAAGGCATTTTTTAGATTGACATTTTTAAATCGGCCTTCCTTGACACTGCCTTCGAACGTCTTGACCTGGTTGCCTAACTTCACTAAAGTAGTGCTCTTGTCAAGAACTTTATCAAGAGCTTCATCTGTCGTTAACTTGTTACATGTTGTTGGGTCAGAGAACTTTCCACTATCTGGGTTGTATAATTTACGGACAGCTTCTGGTACAGGATACAATTTTTTTGTGACAAAATATCCCTGTTCTAATGCTTCTTTCAAATCGATAGTTTCACCTTCCATTAAAACTTTCCCTTTATCTGGATCTATGCATCCTTTATCAATAGCTTCTTTTAATGACATCAGATCTCCGTTTCCTAAAATTAATGGTGAATCAGTTATGAGATTTTCTTCTAGACATTGGCGTACAGTTTTGCCACTTCCTATGGTAAGCATACCAGTTTCTGGATTATAAAGACCTTGGACAAGAGCTTCTGCTAAAGTCATTGGAGCAACAGAAGGAAGCAAAATTCCTTTGGAATAAGCAACATCTAAAGGGACTCTATAGGGATATGTTAATATGGACTTTTCTCCATCGAGAAGACCTGATTCCAAAGCTTCTCCTACAGTGACAATAGCATCGTTTTTGGGGTCTTTTAATTTTGTAAATGAAGGATCAACAAATGAATCTAGAGCATCATTAAGACTAACCAACTGACCAGTTTTAGGATTTAAGAATTTTCCATCTTTAAAGTATTCCAGTGCATCTATAATTGACATCTTTTCAAGTTTTGTAACAATTAGTTGTTTTTCTAATGCTTCAGGAAGAAGCAATTTTGAACCTGATTTTAAATCTTTAAATTTATTCTTGATTAAACCCCTATCTATAGCAACATTCAGATTTACAAATTCATCTTTTGCAGTGTCTTTGCAGAATGTTATATCAGGGTCTAGAATATTCCTCCTGATAGCTTCCTGTACTGTAATTGAATCTTTGGTGATTGGATCTTTGACACCTTTAGTTGCAAGTCCTTTTGTTATCAGTGCTTCTAGAGCAACTGGCTTCTCTAAAGGGCGCACATCCCCAGATTTAAACCTTAACCTGAGATCATCACCTTCAAGCTTTCCTTTGTTTAAGTCTAGAATGTTGGACTCGACTGCTGTGGAGACAGGGACTAGATTTTCATTGGCTATAATTCCAATTTTATCTGGATCAAGTATGCCATCTGCTATAGCAGAAAAGAGAGGAAGCCTATTACTCTCATGAATTACAAATCCTTCATTGTCTAAAATACCTTTATCTACTGCTTCTTGTAAGCCATACTTTGGCTTGGGAGCTAATCTCTTAGGGCGTATCCAATTTAATTTGCAAGCTGTGAAGAAAGGTACAGATCTTCCTGTTCTTGGATCAATCATCTCACCATCTTCATCAAATTTTGCGTTTTTAATTGGAACAAATCCTCCTGTTTCTAGATCTTTGACTAAAGTATTAGGGTCAAAATAATCCATCACTTGTTTGAATGGGATTTTCTTACCTGAGGTATCAGTAAATGAAGATGTTCTAGGATCATACAGACCTCTAAGTATAAAATCTTTAGGTGTTGTGAATCTGTCTACGGATAGTTTTGATGCTACAGGTTTAAAAGTAATGAAACCTTGCTTTATAGCTTCAATTGGTGTCAAGTTCAAACCTTTTGGATCATAACGTTCATTGGAGAGAAGGGATTCCTTAGCAGTTTTCAAGTCTATTGGGTTTCCTTTAGGATCTTTTATTATGGCTGGAAGTCCTTCAAGCACAGCCTCTAGTAATTTTTCAGGTCTTCGAGAATCTGTATAAACAACTAGACCTGAACTGGGGTCTAAAATGGCACCTTTTGATATCTCATAGGGTTCTCCTTCAAATATAATATATCCCTTTGCTATAGCATCTGATAAAGTCATTCCTTCAAACTCTCCAAGAGGTGTCATAAGCTTTTTCTCTATGGCCCTAATAAAAGTAAGTGTTTTCTTGCCATCATTCAAAACACCAGAATCTGGATCTAAAATGCACAGCCTTAAACACTCTTCAAAACTTACTTGCCTATCAGTTCCTGGAATATGAAATAAACCAGTTTTGGGATCAAAGAGACCTTTATCTATTGCTTCCTTGAGCGGCATTCCACGATCTGGCAATTCTACTTTTTTTTTCATGGATAAAGTGTCCAAGATCTTCTTGACGCCATCCTTGACAGGACTCGATGGGCTTTTTTTAAATACAGGTTTAGTTTCAGTAACTGTGATTGCCAAACAACTCTTGAGAACACTCAATCCTTCTTTGCTGATCATTTTCTTATCTAATGCATCTTTGTAACAGATTTTGTTTTTCCTCCTGTCAAGCACAAAACCAGTCTTAGGATCCACATAACCTTTTATGGCAGCACCAAACACGGTCAACTCTTTTCCACCAGACATAATGCCAACCTTGCGGTCCAAAATTTCCCAGATGTTCTTTTTGACTAGGTTGTCTTTTAAAGCATCTTTGATTGGTAGAGATTTACCTGATTTTTTGGTGACTAGTTCTCCATTTTGGATAAGAGCAAGGGCAAGGGCCCCATTAAATGAAATGAATTCATCATTTTCAAAGTTTTTGAAACAGTCTATGTCGAAGATGGACTTGACTATAACTGATGCAATATAACCCTCATCTATGGCAGACTTCAATCTTATGACCCTACCACTTTTAGTATCCCTAAATTCCCAGTCTTTGGTTATTACATCTGTTTCTAAAGCACATTTAAGAGTGAGCATTTTCCCGGACTTAGTGTCAAGAATAGAATTAAACGTATCAAAGTCTAAAACTTTTCTATCCACACATTCTTGCAAACTTAGTGGACCGAAAATTGTATCGACATGACTCTCTTGAGATAGATTAGAATTGAGTATATCATGGAGAGTCTGTGGTCTTTGAATAAGTCCCTTATTTCTAGCATCTATCAAATTAGTTGGTAATGAATTCAAAACAAGAGCTTCTGAAACTGTTAATTTCACATTGTTAATTACTATTTCAGGAATATCAACAAGTGGAGCACTTTCTAATGGAATGTTTTGACCAGTTTCCCTATCTGAATACCCCAAGCTACTAACAAGGCCTAAATCGATTGCATCAGATAAACATACCCTTAATGGATTCCCTTCAGCCAAAGATAGCTCCTTTTGTATTGCCTCCAACAGATTTTTAGAGCCGGAAATGTTAGATGGTCCAAGGAGTTCAGATGCTAATGCTTGAGCAATGATTCCCATAGCAACTCCCTCTTTAATGTCAACACTTTTGTCAGGGGACAAATTTATACGACCCGTCCTGACATCTAAGATACGTGCCTTTATGGCTTCACCAATCGTCATCTCTGCCCCTGTTGTTGGGTGATAAATCCCTGTACGATTAATAACATCCGTCCCTATACCCGTTTTTTCGGGAGGAGAAGGAGGTTTGGAGCCATTAATTCCCATGGAATCGGTTTCAGAGATTCGCCACCTGAAAAACAAATACAAATTTGAAACTTTAATATAATTTTTTATGGATCCATTATATTATGTAATTTCAGTGTGCAAGACAAACTTTACAAATGGTGAATATCAGGTGACCCAATTTTCTATACTCACAGGCAAGCATTCTAATCACAAATTTATTAGTCTCCTTTTAATTGCATTAATATATGTATTTATTTATTAATTAATTTAATTATATTATATATACTATTATATTTTGACAAACAGTGGTGTTTCTTAACAAACAATCTTCTTAAAATATTGTATAGCTTATAGTGTATGCTTTAAAATTAAATGAGGGTGATAGGTTGATTTTAGAACGGTTTGATAGAAACCATCTCTGACTTCTAGAACGCAACAGTAGTCATTTTCATTTCTGGAAAACAATTTCTGTCATTTATCAGAATTTAGGATCATTCAAATCTCTGTTCTATTTCTTAATGGACCTATATCATGAGTTAGAAAAATAAAAAAAACATGTAAAATAACAGTTTCAAACTTTCAACTCAATCTTACGAGTTTAATCACAAAATTCATTAATGTTCACCATAAGTAAACTGTAAATAAATAAAAATCATTTGAATTTTTTTGTCTCCTTAAGAAATGAATTAAATAATTATAAAAAATTATCTGGTTTTTTTAATATTTAACTAGGTTAAACTCATAAAAAAAATCAGTCAATTTGAAATATTTGTTTACTTAAAATTTACATTTAAGTTTAATTACAGCTCGTAAATGTAAAACCTACTTACTGTCCCATAATTAAACGAGAGTTAAACTCTTAAAACAAGAAATGGTAAATAATAACTAGGTATAAATAAGGTAATAATTACATAAATAAACCCTATGTTAGTCAAGAATGTAAAATAATATTTAATTGATCCCAAACAATGATTGTCATTAAATAGACTACAGCTTAATAAAGAAATAATTTAGGAGTAGAGCTTCTTCCTGTATCTATATTAGAAATGTTTATTTTTAGCATCTCCTTGCTGGCTTCAAAGTTGGAGTAAGATCAATATTACTAATTTTTATTTTGTAGCACCAATCCACTTTAAAGATTTTTTCGATTAAAGGCTTATATCACAAACTTAAGTGTGTTTCCAAGACTGACGAATAAAATTCATGGCACAAAACCAATTAATTGTTGCACTTTTATAATTTATCTTAAGTCTCATTTTTGTTTTTAAATTGAACGACAAGGCTATAACCTTTTTACAATTAGCCAATATTGAGTTTTTACTGTATAAAAGCATAGACTCAAATATTGAAGCAATGAAAAAAAAACAAAACATATTTATTTTTGCTGTTTTTTCAGGACCATTGTCGTTGACATAATATGTATGTATGTGTGTATATATATATATATATATATATATATATATATATATATATCTGTGTTTTCAGAGAAACAGTAAGTTCATTGTTTAAGATCACCATTTGCAATATTTATTTCTCACAAACAGTTGAAAGATCTATGGCAATGGTATTTAAAAGAGATGATGTATTAAAATGTTATTTCAATAAAATCCAATATTCAGACTTGATATACAAGAAACAGCTGCCGTGCTTAGTAATTTAAACCAACTGTTTTAATGTTACAAACATAAAGAAAACAACCGTCAAGAGCTAAGGTCAGGCCAGTTGTAAAATTCTACCATCGAAGACATCATCACTCAAGTTTTGTTGTGGATCATGACTGCTAACAGGATCTAGAAGGCAATGGCGGATAGAAAAAAAAACACAACAGAGAAAATTCAAAAACTCTATTCATGTTAAAAGGTAGAATTATAATACAAAGCATTATTTATAATGCTAATTTTTGTAGTGGTATAAATCCCACCATTATTAGCAAGGTCCACACACTCATGCAGGGCTACCTCAGTTGGCAGAGCACAGGACCAGATATTTTTTCTTTGGGTAATAATTATTTATAAAGGTATGTATATTTTATAGATTTCTTCGTTTTGTTTTTTAAATTAATGCAGTAGGTATATCATTCATTTTTATCAAGACAGATGTACTCAGTTCATTGTCTACACACGTATTTGTCAAAAAGACAAGATAAATATTGTAAAGTGCATCAACCTATACATCTAGTGTTTATTTTATCAATATCAAATCTACAAGATTTATTTTCATGATCTGATTAAGTAAATTCCGCTGCACATTCCCAAGTAAGATAACTTTCATTAAATGTTACATTGGCCAATCAAAAATATGCTTTATAATTTAAAAATTTAGCATAAAAAAACACTTTAGAAAAACTTATTTAAAATTGTGAATGGGTCCTTGCTAATATATTAGATAAAATTAACACCAATATTTGTATCATTAATAAACTAACTATCAAGAATGGCTCAATAAGATAAAATTAATAAATATTGAGTGGCTACTAACCTGTCGGGAAGTTGTGTAGATGTCTCGGTGAGGGTAAATTCTGTTCTAAAGGTCTTCAAGTGTGCGGGTTGAAGCTTTGATGCAAACTCCTAGAGGATTGGAAAAGGGAAGAGGAGAGGGAAAAAAGAAAAATACTATGTTAAATGATGTGTTGACATGACACTGAATAAGAGTATACATTGTAAGAGCCTATTCCACCCAACCAATAGGACAGAATGAATGACCACTTGTCTGTAAAGTGTCCACGTCATTCTGTAATAACTTCTCTTAAAGATGACCCATTACTAAAAAAATAAATGACATCCTAACAAGGAATTCAACAGGCCAGCAGGCATCTATAAAACACAAGTGTGGGTTGAAGATTGCCACTGCCTCTAATTGGATAATGATTCTTGGAAAAGTATTTGATGACTATATTTTTAAAATGTTCCTACAATAGTATTGTACTACTGTAACCATGCCTACACATATTGGTTAACTAATAACACCAGAACAGGAACTCTGTGCTTCTCGGCAGGAAAAGCTTGTTAAATTTTTAAACCACCAGATTAAAATGAAAAAGGTATTTATATTTTCCATTTAATTTAATATAAAAAATATAAATTGAATGGTACTGGTGAAAATCGACAAAGTTTTATTTATTGGATCAAAGCAAGTAATGGCTCAGAAAATGAACCTTTACAAGCAAATACAACTGAATTTAATTAAAACAAGAATTCACTCGTGTGACGGTAACATGTTATTTCAAAATCAAGAAAATAATAGTTGTAGATATGTATAATTGTAAGAAGACCCAATTTTACATATTTAATGTACACAAGGACCTTGTTTATCCGGCCCTCATTGATTGGATCTCCAGATAATCAGGGTCAGATTTGTATACTTGACTCATCAGCTATAAATAACTCTGGGAGAGAATGTAGAGAGGTTGATCCCTGCCTGATCACTTGCTAGAGCAATCAAAAGGTCAGCGGACCCTCCACGGAGCAGGTAAACTAAAAAAAACATGTTCCCACGAATCAGTAGTCCCTTGGCTTCCCTCTTAGTCAAACACAGCACTTGTCATTTTGTTTATCGTGTGCGACAATCGTGGATTGTTTTTGTTTACATTTATTGCTGCAGTTTATAATTTTAATTTGGATGCTACTGGTTATAATTTTATGTACACATATTGTTGTTTTGTATCAGTGTTTGGGAGTTTAGTTTTGTACCATAATGTTTGGGCATGTATTGCTGTGAACAAATTTAAAATGCCATCGAAGAGAAAGAAGGTGGTTGTGGTTTCAATGGATAAAAGCCCGTTTGAGGCTCAGCCTCAGGTAGGGCGGAGGAAAAAAAAAAAAAAAAAAAAAGTTTCAATGGATAAAAGTTAGACGCTATTAATTGAATTGATAAAGGAGAAGCATTGAAGAAAACAGCTGCTAAATCGGGAATTGGAACTTCAACAGTGTCCAACTGGGAGAAGTAAAGAAAAGAAATTGAAGAATTTTGTTGTAAAATGCTATGTAATGACAGAGGAACTGAAAAAAAAGCAAAAAAATTACTGGACGATGCACTATTGATGTGGTACAGTGCTAAGTAAGAACGTGGCTTTCCTATATCTGGACTGATCATGCCCCAAAAAGCTTTGAGCAAACAAACAAAAAGTTACCGAATCCTGACCTAAATTTCACTGCTAGGCCAGGGGGTGGCTAGACCATTGGTGAAATTGACACAATATTCGCCAACTTACTATGAATGCAGAGATTGTCTAGTGATGTTGCTGGTGGTGAAGAATTAAAAAAGTACTTCGAACAATTTGTATTATCAGAGGAATTGACACCTTGCTCAAATTTATAATGCTGATGAAACTAGGGTCACTGCAACATCGGACGACACATGCAAATGCTGCGCACCAGCTGTAAAACATAATGGCGTACTTGGAATCTCACCCTGACACCACTCTAATAATGTTACCGAACTATTAATGATAAAGCATTTGTGTGACCGTGCTTCATTCAAACACCACAGGTGTTTGAAACAGAAGACAGTGGACTAATTCTTTGTAAAGAAATAGTGTGAACAGTTTTTATTTTTATTTTTCGTGTCTTGTAAACAATACATATTTACTATGTGATTTTGTTACAAACCATATTGTTTTATCATAACAAACAGTAAGTTTGCTTATTTAAGGATTTTGTTTTGGTTATTACCCATATTTTAAATTGTTCCGGATTGCCTTTGGTCCCAGTTAGTTCAGATAAACAAGGCCTTGTGTAGTAAAATTTAGCTGATAAGTGATTTAACAAACTTTTAATAGATAAAATAAAAAAAATCTTCATTAAAAAAAAAAAAGAAATATAAAAAATTAATTGCTGAGGCCAAAAAAGAGGAACAAGTAAAGGGGAATCGTCTTTCGTCTGTCTGTATGTTTTACACAATAGCTATCGTAAACTGATATAATTGAACTCAATTTTTGAAGTTATATTAACCCAGGTTGCATTATAAATAATAATAATACAAAGTATGAGAGAGAACTTTGGTATCATAATACCAAATTATTGAATATACTAAATAATCTGTTTCACCATGAAATTCAATTTATATTCATTATATTAAATTAAATGAGAAATATGAATACCTTTTTTATTTTAATTTGCTAGTTTAAAAATTTAACCAGTTTTGACCGAGTTCCTACTCTAGTGGTGTTAGTTAACAAATATGTGTGGGTATGGTTACAGTAGTACAATGCTATATTAGGAACATTTTAAAAATAAAATGTTAGGATAAAAGTTCTAATTTTTTATTCATGATTAATGACACATGGGAGCTCAAATAGACATATATATAATTAAACGAACAAGCATATCACAAAAATAAAGTTTTGAGAGAGAGCAAACCAGAGAACAGAATAGAAATTGTGTATTGAAAATTGTCAAAGATGATTTAAGCAGATATTTTTGGTTTATGATTATTTATTCTTTCTGGCAGGAGGGGGGGGGTTATTGATTGATTGACAAGTAAATGAAGTTTTGGTCTGAAATGCAGAGTAGTTTTTTCATAATCGATTAATTACTATTTAAAAACTGAAGGGGAGTCGGGAATCCATATTAATTCTTCACATTCTTCTGTCTTTTATTTAATTAACGAACATACTTTTAATATTTTATAATTTCATTCAAATTCTGGTACATCACTATACTTGGTCATTGTTTTTTTTATAAACAAATAACGACAATCTATATTATTTGTTATATAGTTGATATTGATGTCAAATACACTCGAGTTCTAAGGCCATATTTGTCAGGTTATACTGTCAGTGAAATAGTAAGATAATACTAGATCAGTTTGGTGGTCGTACCCTCCCACTAATTGTTTCGTCTATTTCATGTTCCCTTGTCAATGTATAATGATATGCCAGATGAGAGGCTTCCTGTACATTTTTGTATATGCAACATTTTTTTTAGCTGGTCATTAAATCTTTTATGTAAACTCATAAATATAATATCTAAGCTTTATATAAGTGGCCTTACATAGTGTAACTGTTCGTCATGTGTAAAATGTAAAAATTGAATTAGTAAAATGTGTACAGTTATTACTATTATTATTATTATTACACTACTAGAATATAACAGGCTGCTTGCACAATTTTTTACATAAAATACATTTCATTTCCAATTTAAAAATGTTTTAAAATTTTTTACAATATAATGTAACCTCTTATCATATTATGACCGGTTTGAGTGATGAACGAACGGACCACAGATATGACCAGTTAATATTAATAAAATGAGACCTGACAACAGATAACCTGACATAAGGATACATATCCCCATAGACCATACTGGGTAACAAGATATATATATACATAATAGATGACTTACCCTGAGTTGTGGATCATTTGAGACAGCACAGATTTGCCTGATCCTATCTTGAAGGATGCTGACAAGAGCGAGGTATCTGTGGTTGATTTTGTCAAGTTGCTCAGCTACCTCTTCTTCTCCTGACGGCCAGGCACAGTCAGGTCGTGAATCCCCGTCAAACGATGGCTGTGCTATTGCCACCGCTGCTCGGAACTTTCCCAGAGTGAGGTTGTATATCTGTAATGTTGTCTTAGTAGGGTCCCCGACTTTTTTTTTTTACATTCACTTACTAATTTTCTTTAATACCACTCTTTTTATTTTTTGAATACCATCGCTTTTTGGTCTTTTGGGCGTGTTAATAACTAAATTTGGGTTATATGTACAATTGGTCCAGACCAGAGATACTTTAGTGTGCATACTTCATTATTTTGTTTTTAAGTTTTATTAAAATGATGATTCAACATTTTATTATTTGACTTCTTTTTATCATATTAACTAGTTTCCCCCAACCTATCATCCAGCTTTAGAAGAGGGGCAGTTATACTTAAATTGAATTATTCTCATCTTAGAAAATAGTTGGGGTTAAAAAGTTAAAGTTTGGACAATAATTCAATTGTTGAGTCTCAAGGGTGAGATACAGGTCTTCGATCTGTGTGTTCCATTATGTCAGATCTAAACAGTATTTAATAGATCTGAAATGTTAAAGAGATATTCCACAACACCTTAGGTAAAGCTGACTACGCGTTCATGAGAATACAAAATTATGGGATCAAAGTCAGCCTTTCCATTTTGGTAACATCAAATCATAATTTAAAAGCTAAAAGATTTGAAGTTCTACTTTTTTACGCATGGTTAAAGATACATTTAAGATGGTAACAACAATAAATTGAAAAATATTATCCGGGGGATCTGTCATAGTAGTTAAATTTAATAATTTAAATTATTTTTGGGGTACTATTCAGGTTTTGGGAGCAAATAGCCTCCTTTCAAATTACTATATTTAGAAATAGGTTTATAAGCTTGTTTATAATCAGTACTATGCAGATCAGTTGAGTTCATTTGATGCAAAGTTTAATAGACTCAAATGTTTATAAATAGATTTTTATTGACATGAGACAAAATATTGTTGAAACATTTTTAAAAAATAAATAGCTCAAGTAATTAGATTTTACTTTAACAGTTACCAACCGATCAAATTCTTCGGATTCACCATTTTAATAACTTAATTCAAAAACTAATTAATGTTTTCAACATCCCGGGACTGGACAACCACCAATAAATACTAAGATATTAATAAAATTACAAATCTACTGCCCTGTTAGAGAATACTCTTTACAGCCAAAAGTTAGGTTTCTATATACAAGTTCATTATCAATAAAAATTATGTATTTATAATTATATTAAATAATTAATTTATTAATTGTTTAATAATAGATAATTAACCTATAATCACAAGACTTATATTATTACTCAGGAAAGTTTGGGAAGCCAAATTATGAATGGCAATAGATAAAATGGAGTGGATTCAGACTCACCTTTGCTTCACGTATAAATCGCCCGCCATCGATATTGATCTGTTCCAAGGGCTGTGTCCGTTCCACGATGCTAGTGAACAGCACCTTAAATTAAAATATATTTTATCTCGAGGAGTTCTCATATGCCTCAGTCATCCAAAGGGACCATAGATATTTATATTTTGTGAGAAATATTATGAGGAATAGTAAGATTGAATGGCCAGGGGTAAAAGAGGGTCGAAATCAAAGCAGGGAGACAACTTAAATGGATAAAACATCTAAAATCGGCATAGGCGAACAAAATTTGAAGAGACAGAACACTTAAAGCCAAGCAAAGAACCTTACTAAGAATAGAGATGGCAAAAAAGCAGAAATTTCAATTTCAAATTGCTCTATTACAAAACATATGTGTGTAAGTAATAAAATATATAGATTCAAACTAACAAAAACTTTCATTTTAAAAGTGTATTTATTACTTATATAATAAATAACTTAAATTACATATTACGACTCAATTTTAGTAGGAGTATAAAAAATCTTTTCCCAAATATTTTATCTATTTCAGAGATCTCAAAAGAAAGTATTCTTGCAGAAATACAAAAATATTTGGACAAGATTGCCATTTGCTCCTTAACAAGGTGGCAATGTTTAATCAAATTCTATGCAAAACATGTATGTACAGTATGTCTTATGTACTTGAGGCATCTATACACCGATGTTTAAAATGAAGATCAACAATTAATACTGATCGTTAACGATGAACAAAGTATAGCCAAGTATACACGAGCTCTATCAGGCGATCAGCACATGAGGAAAGAAAATGAAGTTATCTACTCAAAGAGTGAATGAAGAGCTGCTTACCTTGGTTGGTTCAATATGGTGTTTACCATGAGAGACTGGCGGAAGATTGTTCAGCTCGGTATAGGACTCATCGATGAATTTCACTTCTGTCTGGTAAGTCTTGCCGTAAGTGTCTAAGAGGGAATAGGCTGCTTCACAACATCTCAACCTTAATTATTGAAAACAGAAAGGTAAAATATACTTGTAAAGCACAAAATAAACTAATGGTTGTCAGTAACAGGTAATCACCTGTCAACAAGGGAAGCACACAAGTTGTTCCACCTCTGGGTGACAGAATTTACATCATCATCGAGCCTGTCCAGATCTGAATGGTCATGTGACCTAAGGCGCTCTCTAGATTTGACAACTAATCTTCTTGTGTTGGTAGCATCTTCTATCAGCTGGTCCACGACAGGTTGTTGGGCTGCTATTGAATTCTGCACCCTGATCAAGTCATCATGTACCTACACCAACACATCATTAAGATTGGAATAGAAATAAATAATATTATATATTACAACAGTTGTTATCCTATAAGAACACGCACAATCTGTAGAGGTCCAATTTCAGAAGGCATCTCCCCAAAATCTGCCAGTTTAAGTTCAAGTTCAGAAACCACATTTGTGGCTTCATCGAGAGCAGAGAGTGTAATTTCCACACATTTGAGCCTGCAATGTAAATAAAAAAATAAATCAACGTAAGTTATGAAGAAATAATTCTTCAAATATGTTTTTAAGGTTTCATCGCTTTTATTCGAAATCAGAAACTTTTTATTACTAGCCAAAATGCTATTCTAAATGAAAAAATCAAGACACCAAAGTAACAAATAAAATATCGGAAGTACTTGGAAAAAATAATTTAACTTGGAAAATTTAGGCTTTTTTTAACTTAGGATTTTTAAGGACCCAGCTATAATATAACCAAGACAATAGGAATCTTACGATTTTTTTATGATCCAGCTCAGAAGCTATTTAACCCCTGTGAATAGCATTAATGTTCAGATGACCAATTTATAACTAGCAAATAAAAATAACGGTTACATTAAAAAAAAAAAAAAAAAATGCAAAATAGTGTAAACCTCTAAAAGAAAAAATTATTATAATTATCAAATAAAATTTTTAATAGCAAAAACCAAGGAAGGTGGTAGCCAAACATATATGAGGTTTGATCAAATACTAATGAGAATTTTTGTTTTTCTTAAAAATTTTTTATTTATTCATCGATAGCAATTTTGTCTCCTTCAAAGTAATCCCTCTCTTGTGCCAGCGCTTTTTCCAATCTTCGAAGCACTTTTCAAACTTAATTTTCGATACAGCTCTTAGCTCCTTCAGCAATTCATCTTTTATCTTATCAATGGTGTCAAAACGTCATCCTTTCAAGGTTTTTCCAACACCAGGAACAAAAAGAAGTCGCAGGGAGCCATGTCCGGTGAATATGAATATGGTGGCTGAGGTAACACAACAGTGTTGTTTTTTGCTAAAAAATCACGAACAATCAGTGAGGTGTGAGCGGAAGTGTTATTGTGATGCAATTTCCAGGAATTGTTTTGCAACAATTCCGGTCGTTTTCATTGGATCACTTCATGTAAACTGAGCATTACTTCCAAGTAATATACTTTATTGACCGTACAACCTTCTGCCAATACCTCATAATGCACTACGCCATTGAAATCGAAAAAGAACCTTCACTTTTCATTGAACTTGTCGAATTTTTTTCAGTGTTGGCTCTTCAGGTCGGCCTCTTCTATTGCGAAGATTGCGCCTTGGTTTCCGCATCATACCCATATACCCATGTTTAGTCAACTGTTATGATGCATTTGACAAACCCTGGATTGTAGGTTACTTCGTTCAACAATTCTTTGGCGATATCCACGCGATGTTTTTTTTGGTCAAAATTCAACAATTTTGGAACGAACTTTATTTTCTTAACTTTTCAATGTTGTCGTCGTTAATTAAAGTGTTAGGGTGCCCAATGTGATCATCATCTTCAATTTCTTCATGGCCCTCTTTGAAATGTCCATACCACTCATAAACTCTTGCTTTGCTCATGGTAGATTCACTAAAAGCCACTGTCAACATTTCAAAAAAAACTTTGCTGCACTTCACTTAATTTTTTTGAAAAAATTCAATACAAATTCTTTGATCCATTTTTTTCAAAACTAAAAATCGCTCAGAACATCAAAACACACATAACATCAGTGACTGCTACATCAAAAGTAAACATTGAAAACGGCTGCAAATATCAATGTATTTTAGAGACATGTGTACCAACATGATAAAAAAAGTTTTACCATAGGAGAATAAAGTCAGTTATAAACCGAATTATTGCGTATTATTCTTAACCTCTTTATTCATTCTTTTTTTTTTTATCAACAACAGCCAGGAGACGATAACTGGTGCTAAAACCCGGGAGTTACGAATATTCAGGTAAACAACATTCGAGTAAAATTACAATTTTTTTTTGTTGTTGTTTTATTGGTACCGAAAAGTGACCTAGTAACATGGTAGAGTTATGGCCGGCGGCTTTTGAAGTCCCCAAATTACCTAGGGGAAACAATGGCCGAAGCTCAAGCAAACTCCCTGGCTAGGATGAAAGTTCGAGCAGCGACGTCACAGGACCTGAGGAGAACAATATCGGACTTGGAGAAAGTCTAAGGAGAGCTAGGCGAATTGAACCATTTCATCAAAGGTGGTGACAGGATTATGGAAAGGGTATAGGCGAAGGCAAGTGAGGGTTTCCTTGACTCTGGCGACACAAAATCAATCAAAACGGACTTAGTGTGCAGAATAAAAAGGAGTGTGCTAAACCTAATACAGCCCGACGAAGACACCCCATGGGCAGTGGTAAAAGAAAGGCTGAAGAAGGCATATGGAGGAGCCAGATGTACACCAGAAGAGGACATCTTCCAGATGTTCAGGGAGTCCAGACGGCGGAATCAAACGAAAGGGCAGTTCACTGGAGAAGTCTTGTCTAAGTTCAACAAAATAACTCAAAAAATTAGAGAAACGGTGAACCTAGCGGAAGTGGAAGCCAGGATGACATTCCCACCAATCATCCTGAAGATACAGTTGGCCAGGGAAACAGGTAAGAAAGATAAGTCTACCGGGAGACCGACCGTTCATTGAGTGCGCCGAAGATTTAATGGACGCTAGTGCCCGGGACGAAGAAAAAAATTGGAGGCAGAAGAGACGGGGTGGTCTAAGGTGATGTACAGGAGGACAAGAATGCCACAACAGGCATGGAAGAGGAAGAATCAGCGGTATGCGGAGAAAAAAGGGGCAGTGGCTGAAGGAAGGAGACCTAGCGGGAGGAAGGACAGAAGATGTCACGGATGTAGGAGAATTGGCCACCTAGTGGCGCAGTGCCCACGCACAAATGTTTTGAATGCGGAATGGAAGGACACATCGCAAGACAGTGTCCATAAATTTTCCAGCGAGCAGAGGTATAGGCTGGAACCGATGGAGGTAAATGCACAGAGGGTGTGGAGAAGAACCAGAACACCCTCCAAATCGTCAAAACTACGGGAGCGTTGGAGACAGAAGAAGAAGATGAGCCCAGGAGCACCAGAGGAGAGGCTGGAGAGGACGGCAAGGACTACGGAAGGAGCATGAAAGACACCATTAGAAGAGTTATTGGTACCAGCGACACATGCCTTACCACGAAATATGATCGCCACCCTCTAGAACGATTCAGGAGAGGATACAAATGGATCACCATTGTCGACAGAGTCAGCAAAACAGTGATGGCCCATCTGATAGCTGAACGATCAGCGGAGACAATCCCAAGGGTACTGCGCACATGGTGCCAATCTTATGGCGTACCAGACATGATCATTCTGACAGTGGGAGTTCGATAACGCCAAAATCAGGGCTGAGGCGGTGGCCTTGGAGATCCGATGGCCTCTTAACACCCCAGAACATCTGAAGAGTCGAGGAGACGTAGAGAAGCCGCACAGCACTTTAAGTGACCACCTGCACATTTACCATGGAGAGAAGGGGGGGAGAAGGATTATTTTATTATATAAAATATTAAATAATATAAAATAAATTATAAAAAGTTTAAATTCAAAAGAAGTGAATGTTACAGCAGGAAGTATGTCAGTAATTGGAACAGCTAAGAGATACGCCGGGACTTCAGTTACTGGAAAGAACCAGTTGTTTATAGATACATGAAAGATGTAAGTTGTTTGAGAAGAGAGATGTTGATGATGATTTTGTGCAGTTTGGGGATGACCAAACATATTTAATGTGAGGGCTATCATCTCTTATTTCTACATATATCACCCTGTTTCATTTCTTTTTTTATTACCTTATTTCATCGCATGCCATCATCATATCACCTCATACATCATATTTGCATATTGGCGGAGCCTACAGTATTCGGAGATCCCTGGGCTATGTCCGAGCAAAGAGCAAGTGAAGCAGATAGGGGTCGATTAGGGATAGTAACTACTCGTGAACGGTTGGAGAAAGGTCAATGATTTTAACTTGGAAAGAAGGATTGAGTGGCCTATGGTATCTAAGGCTTTACAGAAATCTAGAAGAATCAGGACTGTTAGTTTTTGTTGAACAATAGCGGTATGAATGTTACCAGTGATATTAGCTCGTGCGAATTGTGTGGAGTAACCGGAACAGAAACCAAATTGGAGAGGATCGAGAAGTTTGGACTGTTCAAGGAAATTGGTTATTGTACTATTCTTTCAAGATGTTAGGAGAGGTAAGCAAGAATGGAGATTGAGTGATAGTTGTTTGATGATGTAGGCTTAGGATTCTTTGTCCTAACAAAGAAAACAACCCCTAGGTTGGACTTAAGACTTTCTTTCAAGAAGCAAGGTACTGAATTTTGAAGGGAAAAATTATATACGTGGAGTAAACAATAATTTAATGAAAAAAGAACAATAAATAAATTTAGTGTAATATGTCCTTCCAAATGATTTTAATAGGTTTATTATATTAACTTTTCAGTTATTTACATGTGTTTTCATATGTTGGAAAGGTGATTTTAATGACCGACAGTTTAACAAATAAAATGAGCTATTTTTTTTATCAAAAAATCCAAGCAGCTTTCTCACGATCATTTCAAAAGTTTTTAAGAAACTCACACCAAGTCCCACGAGTATCTCTCCATATTGCTTCTTCACTTTATATGTTCTTAATTTCCTTTACATAGAGATGAAAAATACAATTTATTTCATTATCAATATAAAAAAATGGTGTGGCTGTGGGTCCATGGATTAACTATTTAATTAACTTATGTTAAGCTGCTCGTTTATTTTGTTAGTATATAGAAGAAAAAAGTGAAAGACATTACCTTTCAACGTAAAGATGAGAATAATTCCAGATGTGGTTCCATTGCTGCAAGATGGCTTCGACCCGAGATTGGACACCTGGTGTCTTCCTCGTCAGGCTGTTGAACATTGACTGGAGGCTCTCTATGTCCCCGGTTAATGTCTGCAATCATTAAACATTTAGTCGTTACAGCCTAATTAGTACCTTTATAATAAAGTAAACAATGTCATGATGAGTCATTTTTTTTTTTTAAAACCCTGTATGTTTACTTAAAATAACTTAGTTTTGAATAGCTTTAGGGGTCGTCTCTCCTGTAAATTTATTAGGTATATATTTTGGCTAATTCAGTCTACATCAGGAATAAGCCAAGCACTCTAAAAACCTAGCGCCTTTTTCTTATTTTAATGTACAATTTAAAAAAAAAAAAGTTACCAATTACATGGTTGAACCATATGACAATTTAAGTTTTTTAAGGCATTTAACTGCATGACTGAAACATTGTCAAGTGATAATAGCATTAACACTACATGCTGTAAGGAGAAATAATTGGTTTGCACTAGCTGCTATAAATTTTTTTTTATTTTTTTAATTAACTTGATGAATATAAGTTCTTAGAAATTACAAAAACAAAATTAAGGATTTTCAGTTTTTTCCCGGTTGAGTGTTTTGATTACCCATGAAACATGACAATGCCTTTAGTAAAGGGTTGGCCAAAAAGTCCGTTCGGTGTTCGTCGTCACGAAACTTCAAGCAGTCTAATATGTAGCTAACTTCAGTCCGTCCCTTGCGAGTGCGCTCTCGTCAGATACTAGACACTTCAACGTAATTTGACGCGAAATTCCGACGAGACTGATTGTATTTTGTGTGTTTAGGATCATCCTGAAAATGGAAAACCAAAACGAACATTATCGACACCTCATGCTTTTTTATTATAAAAAAGGCAAGAAAGCAGTGGAAACTTGCAGGAAGATATGCGCTGTATACGGAGAGGATGCTGTTACAGAACGTGTGTGCCAGAAGTGGTTTTCAAGATTTCGATCGGGAAATTTTTCGGTTCACGTCGCACCTCGCTCTGGCCGGCCAACTGAGATTAACAGCGACAAAGTGAAGGAATTAGTCGACACCAATCCCCGTTATACAACTAGGGAGATCGCAGTTATCCTCAAAATAGCTTGGCTCCCCATCAACTTAGTGAGGCTAACCTCGCCCAAAAGATTTCCATCTGCGATTTGTTGCGAAAACGTGAAGAAAAAGATCCTTTTTTGAAGAGAATGATGACAGGGGACGAAAAGTGGATCGCTTGGAACAATGTGGAGCGCTAACGCTCATGGGGGAAGCATGGCAAATTACCACCAACAACCCCCAGAGCAGGACTTCACCCAAAGAAGATTATGCTCTCGATTTGGTGGGATTGGAGGGGTGTTGTCTTTTACGAACTTCTTCCCACGAACAGGACCATCAATTCGGATGTGTACTGTGACCAGCTGGACAAATTAAATGCAGCGATCCACCAGAAGCGTCCAGAACTAGCCAACCGTTAGGGGAATGTCTTCCATCACGACAATGCCAGACCGCACACTTCTTTGCAGACGCGGCAGAAGTTACTGAAGCTTGGCTGGGAAGTTTTGCCGCACCCTCCATATTCCCCCGACCTTGCACCTTCAGATTTCCACCTGTTTCGGTCTCTTCAAAATTCATTGAATGGACAGACCTTAAACTCTGAAGAAGATGTAAAAATCCACTTGGAAAATTTTTTTGCCAGTAAAGACAGGAAATTCTTTGAGCATGGAATTATGAATCTACCCATGAGATGCCAGAAGATACTGGAACAAAACGTCAATTATACCATTGATTGAATAAATCGCTTTGTGTTTAAAAGCTGTGTCTTATTTTTGCTTAAAAAACCGAACGGACTTTTTGGCCAACCTGATATTATGACCTCCAGCATAAAAAGCATATATTATAAATTATTACATGTATACACATGCATAGTTTGATTTATTTATTGTTGCACGTGGGTAACAAAATTTCACCTTTTAGCACTTCTGATTAATCACAGATATTTAAAACGTAACGAGGCGAAATAAAATTATCGAAATCAAAATGATATCACAACTATTGAATGTGCACCAATATTACTTATTTGGGCATAAGACTATCTTTTGGTCAATATGAACAGGTCTTTAACTGTTCAATAGAATAAATTTTAGCTACTTTATTATTTTATTTTTATTTCAAATAGTTAATTCATAAAATTGTAAACAATTAATTTTCTAAACTGTATTATAAAGGCTAATTTTTGAGGTTATGTTTAGTTTGAAAATAAAAAATTAACTACTTATAAATTATTAATTTTATTTTACATGATTTGAATTTTTTATCACATAGTTGATCAAAAATTAGTACAATTATCAACATATTCTGTTGTTATTCAAGTTTCATAAATATACTTTGTCTTCAAAGCAAATACCTACTTATATTCAATTATCTGTATTACATGGGAAAAATAAGTAATAGCAAAAATGAGATACCTTGAGAGAGGTTTCAAATTCCTTATGCTGAACAACAAGGTGTTCCAAAGAATGAACATCCCGAGGTATTGAAGATGACAATTTCAGTGTGAGTACCCTTTCAGCTTCATCCAATGCCTCTTGGAGGCGTGATGATTTCTCTGTTATAGTACGGATTGCGCTCTTATTCTCCTCTGAAAAAATAAATAACATAGTTCTTGATTAAATTTAAGAAAGGCTTGTGAAATGTAACAAATAATTAAAACTATCTATTAATGGATAATGAAATTATTTATAATATTACAGACCTTGCTGATTAGCGAGAGCTTCAAATTCATCAAAGAGCCTGTTCACTTCAGCCATCTCCCTCCTCAAACGCCTAAGTTGAGGGTCGTTAGGGTCTCCTTCAGCAAGCAGTTTGTCGGCATCTTCATTAAGTGCTTTGCGAATAGCATTTCTTTGCTCCGATCCCATGGCGACAAACTGAGCAAGATCCCAAGATCTAACAACACGGATGGTGGTAAATATCATGTTCTGCCTCAGGCGAAGTTGTTTCCTCTGCCACAATGCTGTCGTTCTCTCAAAATCACGAGCTAAACCTTCTACTGCTTCTTTTGCTTCTTTGCTTGGAGGCGGTATCAAAAATACAACACCGGGAACATTGGTGTCTTTAGTTGAACCTATAAATAAATAGTTGAAACATGTAAAAATAATAAGCTTTAAAATTGTAAAATAATAGCATGAAAAAAATGACTCATTAAAATGGGTCATCAACATCAAATTCAAGTCATGTGGGATACACATCACAAAATTAAGGGTTTCGTTATGGCTGCAAAAATGAATTTGATAACTTTTTGTAATTATTCTCTACTTAAGTCGCAACACTTATATACTATTACTATACAATTACCTATTATTAATCAGTCAAAAAAAATCACATTAAAGTTGCAAACATGATATTAATGGCAGTTTTAATGGCTTTTTGTGACTATAGTTAAAAAATACAAAACTAAAATAGCATGTTAATAATCAGGACATCAAGATATCTAAGTTGACATCACACTTAAAATTATAGAAACATTTCAATTAATTAATTAATGACACTTCAGTGAGAAGAGCTGAAGGAACAACCATTGTTATTTTTGTTGTCAATTCTATACAATATAATTAAGTAATATATGACTAAATATTGAATGTTCTCCAAATAACCTACAAAATACAGGGAAAAAAAAACTTTTCATTAGAATTAACCAAAAAACACTCTTTTACCCTCACATTTTAATAATTAATAAGACGACTTGAAGAAACTACTTACCTATGGGTGAGACACGCCATTTCGTGAGTGCAGAATTGTCATGTAACGTCCATTGGTCTCCTTTCTCTATTTCAACCTGAAAAAATATATATAATAAACATTAGGAGAACTGGTTAGCCATTGCAATTTGAAGAGGTTACTTCCTACAAACTTTAACTGAGTTGAACAAAAAGATAATAAATCTATTGCTCCCAACCCCCTAGGGAGTGGGGCTACCTTCTCCTATTATCTGAAACACCGAACTAATTTTTATCTACATGTAGTCATACCACAGATGGTACTGTTTTTAAATCATTAGAATAAATGAGTTTGTACACTGTAGCATAGTGAGAAACAGAATACCAGTTAACAGGCAAATCACCTGGGGGCACTGACTGGGGTCTAAGGTTACTCGAATCACATTGGCCCATGGAGGAAATAATCTGCCTGTCTCCCTAGCCTGTGTGGACTGTAAACTTTTATTGTACTGGCGCTTGCTGCTATATCAGAACCATGGCCTATTTATTTACTAATATCTATTCTTCTGTCTTTCCTTACCTTGTAGATCTAATCTCAGCACTGATAGCCTCAACATCTCTCATGGTGGCTACTACTTTCTTCTGCCTGTTAAGCCAGCACTCCGTAGAAGAGACCCCTTTCACTTACTTGGATGACAACTTCTGGGGCACCATAACCTCCTAATGGCATTCCCACCGCACTCCGGTCAGCTTCTCTCTGGTTCACACTGGTGTTTGGGATCCCGTCACTGCTCGCCTACCCTTTGATACCATGTGTAAATGTGGGATCATTCCAAGACCAGACAAACTGCCTCTACCTCAACACCTGACTCTTCTCCTGATCACAGTGAATGTTGGGGTCCCTCTTCTACCATAATACGGAGTCAGATCAATGAACCATTGTCCACCGGCTAGACTAACAGCAAGGTCAAAGATTGAAAACTTATATATTTTTTTTTGCTCACCAGACTGGCCCGGTCGCTGAGACCTACCCTAGTTGCCCAACATTTAGCATCATATATTATTATTATATGTAGACATAAACATCTTGTTAATTAAAATATTTATCATTGTTAATAAAATTATTTTATTGATATTATACATTTATTCAATTTATTATATATAAATCTAATGCGAAAATGATAAATGTTATATTTGAAAAATAAAACAAGTTTGTATCATTACACTGCCATGCTGGAGACACATACACCGGGTACTACTAGCTGAGAAAGAGGGAGAAACCTTTCCTAAAATATGTTGTTTTTATATAATAATAAATGAAAAGTGGTAAGGAAAAAAATCACAGTGGCTGGAAACTTTTGACTGCTACTGCATGTATTTTTATTTTTTTTACGTCATTGGACCATGGATAATTCAATTTTGAATTGTATTTGTTTATATAAACATCTTGAAAATGTCATGTGAATGAGACTGATTGGTTTGAAATAGGTGAAATAATCATGGCGCAGAGCATTAAAAATGTCATTAATATCTTAAGGACCAAAAGAATCTTTGTTAGTTCAATCAAGCATAGAGCTTGGCTCCTGAGTTAAAGATAGGATTAATCAATGTAACCAGTTGGCCTTGTTTTCTAGTTATAGTACTTGAAGAATAAAGTAAATCATTTATAATTCATACAAATAATAATTACTGTATCTGATTTGTAGTCGCAAACAGCTGTAACCTGGATAGGCCTGACAACGGGCTGCCTCCTCTGTTTCACAGGGGCGATGGTTTGTGCCCGTTCTGCCATCTGGGATAAAGCAGCAGACCTATTATTCAGTTCCTCCCTCAGCTCTTGCATGCCTCTTAATAGCCTCTCTCCTTCATCCAGAGAAAACTCGGAAGCTGAATAGGTTGTGTTCAGTATTTCATCCCGGCTAGAAATTAAAATATGTTACTTAAAATGCTTATGACAGATTACAATGAAACAGATGTTTGTTTTCATTGAATCACCTATGAATCCATTCTCTGAGTTGTTCAAGATCTCTGAAGAAATTCTGTACTGCACGTGTCGTGGCAATATGGGTCTCGAGAGCAACCGTAAACTGGAGAACTCTTGACCATGCAGCCTGCAAGCTTACCAGGATAGTAGATATTGCCTTGGATGCAGGGTGACCCTGAAGCAGTAATGACTCTCCTCGCTCCAATAAAGAATGGACAACTACTTCAGCTCTTTCTAGTTCCACCATCAAGTTCTGGAAAATCAGTTAATAATTAAAAAAAAAGGAAAAATACAGCCTAAAGCATTATCTTTCACAAATTCAATAGTTTATATAATGAATACAAATTCACTTATTTACAAACATGAAATCAAATGCAAATATTACTTCATAATATTGTTGGATTGCAGAAATATTGACTTCTCGGTCGCTCCAATCCCTGGCAACTTCTATCGATTCCTTTTCCTTGAGCCAAGTTAGCTGGGTTTTAACCGATTCAAGGAAATCAACGTATGTTTCAAATTCTGAAATTCTTTTGTTTGACAGGGACAGAAGTTCAGCGTAGACTTTCTGCAGTGTGCTTAGGTGTTGAGTGTACAATGACAATTCCTCTCCATGAAATTGGCTCTGAAGATAATAAAATCATAAATTATCATTTTTGTAATATAACAAAAAATATTTCAATAATATGTCTAAAACAAATAATATAGGTCACAAAACTGATGACTCACCTTAGCAGAAGCACATTGATCTACAGTAGACTGGAAGCGGTCAATTTCTCTGTGCTCTCTCTGATGGTGAGACATTTCTATCTTTGCACCTGGCAGGTCACTGCTGAACTCGAATTCTTGCAACTGTTTCTGAACAAGACATAAAATAACTAGTAGAAGTAATCAATAACATAATAATTCATTCGTCTGAGACCTGTCACATTAAAAAACAACTTACCAGCTTTGATTTAACCCAATCTATCGCTTCTTGGAGAGCTCTAAAATGATGGTTGGTATCTACAAGGCGAGTTTCTAAAACGGTACGTGTCTGGCGTGTAACAGTTCTCTCCTCGACAACAGGGAAGGAAAGAGATGCAAGGCGAGCAATTAGCTTGGAATGAAGAGCACTCCTCAGCTGAACCCATCTAGCATGTAATCTTCCAACTCGTTTGTTTAATTCAGGGTACTGGTGATGTCCACCAGCTTTAAGTGTTGACACATCCTATAAAAACAATCTCTTATTTCATGTAAACTGATAATTTTTAAATCATTTTACATTTTTGTTTTAGACTAGATGCATGGCATATCCGCAAAAGATCACTTTTATAATGTTAATATTGGAAATGAATGGACTTGATTTAAGATCATATGCTTTTATGTCAAAAAAAAATGAAATGTTTCTATTTTAAAGTCTAACTTTAATTCCACATCAAATATTACAATTATAAGACACATACTATAAAAAAACATTATTTGTTATATTGGCTAGTGCCTAAGCTGTTTGCGGATTAATAATTTATAAATAATCAACAGATATTATTCAAAATAAATTTGTCATAAGAGTGGCTTTTCACATACCTATTACTTCACAATTATACCATCAAATATCATCACAAATCATCAATGATCAAAATAAAGTAAATTAAAAACAAAATCAGTATGGATAAATAGTGTTTAAATATAAACTAGTCATTGAGAAAGATGAAGATGTATGTGTCTATATAAAAGTAAGGTTTATTTTACATACAAGGTATATATTTGAAATACAATACCTGGAAAAGAGATTGTATGTTCTCTTCAATTGATCTTAGTTCAGATTCTATTGAATCTACCACATGTTTGGCATCAAGTGGATGCAGTCTGTCCAACCTTTTGGCTTCATCAGAAATTCTCGAGTCAAGATCGTCCATTCTCGGCTCCAAACGCTTACAATCTCGAGAGACTTTCTCGGCCAATCTTTGAAGCCTATCCAATCTGAAAGGAGAAATATTAATTTTGCACCACAGAAAATAATAATGAATAATTGTATTACTAAACTAAGAGATATTAAATAATCTTTCTATAAATGTTATTATTTATGAATAAAATGTTTCGTTTGCCTCAGCCAAATATTCACAAATTACCAAATCAATTATATTAATATGAGTTATTTTGATTAATAACAAATCACATGATTTTTATAATTTAGCATAAGAAGTACATCACGCACTTTTTAAGCTCTTCTTGAATAGCATGATCCCGTTCTTGGTGCAAAGATAGAAGCTTTGCCCAATTCTTTTCCAAAACATCAATATGAAGCTCCGGTTCGATATCGACTTCACCAGTTGATTCATAGAGTTTCTGCAAATCCCTATAAAGGGACCCGAGCTTCTGCCTGTCCCTAGATCTTGCTGGAACCTCTTCACTCCTGAACTTAGCAGACTCCTGAGCCAAGCGCCTAAGCTCTTCAGTACTCGGTGGAAGCTCATGCGACATTTCAGATATCTTCTCTCTGATCCAAAGGTGCAAAGAGGAGGCCACTTCACGGTATTCAGTTGTCAGAGCCTGTGCTTCCTACGATAAAAAAAACCCAGATCAAATGCAAAAAGGAACTGAAGAAAAAGTCATTTCTATTTAAATCATGTAACAAAAAGTAAATACTTACATTGTCATAAAGTGGATGTGAGAATGGTGGTTCAGGAAAGACATCATACATGGATGAGATGTACGTGATGATAGATTTCTCATCAATTTCATGGGTGTCAACATCTGTAAATATGATTGCCTGCTTTAAAACTAACTAAGCTTATGTTTGTTAACATAGGTAAAAATATTGTATGTTACAAGGTTGAATACAAATTTAACAATTACTAATAATTATTAGCCATAGAAAAAATATACTGGCAGGATCAGGGCTCGACCTGGGATGTCCCCAATATTCAGTTGGGGCTGTACTAAATGAACTATCCAATGCACAAGTGAAGACCTTGCCGATATCGATTTGGCTAGAATCTCGCAATTTTTGTAAACATCACACTGGTGGTGAGTGGAGGCAGACAGAGGGGATCACCAAAAAGTTCTCAAATTTAAATTTTCTGATAACTAGTTTGCCTGCTTTACAGCATTATATGTATAAGATGAAACCACAAACATGTATTGTCTTTGTTACTATATTAGTTGTGGTATTGATCCCACTATTTTTAATAATTATTAGTCAAAGAAAAACTATTCTGGCAGAGTTGGGGCTCAAACCTAGAAATAATAACTGGTCAGGTGCATTACCTGTGAGCGATCCCTACTAACAATTTAAAAAAGGCTCTGCCTTCCTGCCTTAAGGTTTTTTAATTAGTTTTAGAGAAATAAATAACAAAGAGTGAATAAAAAGGTATGTTTTCTTGGAATTGACCAGACTTGACCCCCTGGCTCATTGTGCTATTGAGGTGCTATTGAAAGATGTTTGCAGAGAAACAGGTAGGACAAAATTTTTTTTATTAAATGTCTGCTTGTTGGTAAAAATACAAATTTACTTTGCAGCATTCTGAAGAAAAATGATCTCAACTGAATTGTATGAAATACTTCAACTTTTGACTTATCTTCTACTCCCTCACCTTTATTACCATTCACCCACACTTTTTGGTGGGCACAAATTAATGTCCAACATTAATTTTACGTAAGAATTCTCAAAATTGCACCTTTCTAATGGTAGAGGTTTTTAAAAAGACACGTTTGTTTTTTCAACTCGTAAAAAGGTTTCTAATTGAAGTAATTATTAATACTTATTAAAAATAGTGAGATCATTACCACAAATAAAAATAATAATTATAGAAATAAAGATATTTTCAATTTTTTTGTTTTGAATTTAAAATTTGACAACCTTCTGGATCCAAGAGCCGTGTGACTCCAACTTTCTCAGCAGTGTAGAATGCCGTTTCAAGTCTTTCTCGGACGGTCCTCCTTCGGATTTCTCTCCATTCAGGCAACAGATCAGGTCTAAAAATAGTAAATTGCTAGATGCATATGCATATTTATTAAAAACATAATGCTACTAACAGATAGACAAATAACAACCATTTAAACCTATTACAACTTACCCAAACAATTTCTACTATTGGCGCACAAAAAATTATTTTTCCTGAATATCTTTTTTTGATACCTTCTTTAATAGGTTCTAAACCTTTTGACAAAATTTATGTTAAATAGATTCTCAGCTAATGAATTTTATACAAAACTAGTTTACTTCCCAGTTGTTTTTTTTGTTGTTTTTTTGTGATCCCTTTGCCAATTTAACAAAATAATCATAGCCTTTATATTATATGCCTCTAAATATTAATGAAAAGTCATGAAATATCTGTGATTATGATTAACGACTGGACTTAACTTAAAATGTATTACATTAATATTTTGTAAACATTTTTTAAATAACATGACAAGATTACTGATCATTGAATCAGTAAGTTTAAAGTATAAAGATTACTTATGACAACAAAGTAATTTTAAACAAACAATTTATTTAAACCACTATGTGAACTTGATGTATTCCAGAAATTTTGAAAGAGAGTGGTAGGGTATTTTCACTACTTTGTACTCATTCATTCCAGGCAAATCCATAGAAGGGATTTTTGGTTTTAAACTGGCTTCAGCGTTGGGAAAAATTAAATTACAATTAAAATCAATACAGAAGTAAGTAAACTAATTAAAATAAATTAAAAATAAAAATTGGAATGCCAAAAAAATAAAATTATGATTAAAATAAGAAAAAATAATTTAGTTTTATTTTATTCAAACAACTGACTGACAACAAATGGCTTACACTGAACCAACCAACATGTCAAGAAGTTGTGATAATATGTTACTTTACAAAAATGATTTTAAAATAATTAAACTGTGAGCTCATAGTTAGCCGTGTTATTATATATGAGTAGACATATTTCTTTGAAATATGCATTTTATTTTACGCATTTGTATTACAGAAAATAGGAAATTTTGTCGGTTAAACAAAAATGTTTTGTTTTCATCTTATGAGAATCAGTGTAGGTTGATGAAACATAGTCCATAAATAAATATGATGAAATTCTGAGAAAAAAAATTTCATTGACACATGCAGATTCTTAACAAAAACAAACACGAGCACTTATATTTTAAATAACGTTTAACCTGTTGCGATGGATGATTGCATTAAATGCAAGACCATCTCTCCAAGAAGAAGTGAAATCACCGACTTTGACTCCTGGGTACTTGGCAGTTGATTTCTTTGCCCATCTGAGCAACACATCTTTTGCTGAAACATTTGGTTCTTCCCCAACAACGATATCAGATATCTAAAACAGAAAAAAACAATTCGTTAGGAATGGAAGTTATCATCGGGAGGTAACTATAATACAAGACCAAATACACCGTTCCTCTGAAATTAGAGGAAATTACTGCTGCATATAAACTTCAAACATGATTTTGTTATACATATTTAGTGTATATAAAATCATGTAAATCAAATCAGTTTATCTAGCTTTTTATTTTTTTATTAATTATTGAACTTTTATGTAATTTCAGACTATTTGAAATCTGTTACAAAATTTTGTCTTCTCCATATAATTGTACAGGTATTAAATAAAACAATGTCTAATGCAACCCAATACTATTTGTTGAAAAATATAAAGGAAGCCCAATAACAACTAGGATTATATATTGTTTCATTATTAAATTAAGAAATGAAGTCAGGAGGTGGCCTGTTTTTAAAGCGAATCGCTGACAGTAGGATACAACTCCATAAATAAATAAGAAGACAAAATATCGGTTTAAGCAAATTGTCTTACAACTGCGTGTCATTTCACATTGAAAGTGGCCACTTTTTAAGCTTTGGATGAATTTAAATTTTAGGGGGGTGGGGGGTAAGTATTTTTTTTTTTCCTGAGGGAGTTTATAATTATACATTAGTTATTATTGGTGAGAGAGAAAAAAGCTAGTGACAAGGCCAGGATTCAAACCTGGAACTCTTCCAACTGACCTAATCGAATTATGTACATAACTAGTAATTATTGATAGTACAATTATATATTATCTTTGACACATCCATGACAGTACAGTCCTTTAAGAACTAAGGGTACTTAATATATCTATACTTAAAAATATTGAAAATACAATGCGAGATATTTGACAGCAACTATCTCTACACTTATAACATAATATATGTAATTTTGTATATACATTTTTTTTTTCATTATATTGAAATATTGAACATAATATGAAATAATTTTCAATTATTAAGAAAAGTTTAATTTTATATGAACAGGATATGGCTCGAACATTGAAGTATTTGATTACTGAAATTTATATACATATTATTTGTTAGTTGTAGGAGATATGAGTGTTCAATTGAGAAGCCTTTTGATATATTAGATACGAGTTAACTACGAGTATACACTTTATCAACCGCCAGAGATTTGTGCAAAATTTGGGAGTAGATGCTTGTTGCCCAGATAGAAAAAGATATGAAATACTTTTTTAAGCTAACTCCTCGTTTTCATTTTTTTTTTTTTTACCCCAAGACATCTTCTGTTTTTAATAATAACATATCAACCGATGTGTTGTGCCAACTTCAGCACAGACAATTAGAAGTTACCCTCTTCACGGACCAGAAAACACACACCTACTTTTTCATATTTTTATATTTCAATAAACTTATGGCGTCAGACTGGACTAGTTCACAATCCAGATACCTCGAGCACTCACTAGGTGCGCGCGCTGACACTGATTGGTCAGAATAACGGCCTTCCTGATCGGTTGGATTAAGCTGACCTCTCATTGTGAGCACAGAAATCTACCTACCTGCCTATGAAAGGCTGAAATTCCGAGTTTTTTTATTCAGTTGTAGTCAGACACAAAGCGAACACAGCTCTCTCTTTCTGCATTGAACCATGGCTTTGTTATACAATTACTTCCGCACCTCTTTATTTCTCACCCACTAGATTTAGTCTTGAGTCAGCCTTGACAGTCTCCATAGCCCCCCAGTGGAGATTCCAAGCATTTGCCAGCTAAACTAACATATCTTTAGAAGGGGCCCCCCCTTCTATCTTCTATGGAGATGACGGTCTACCTCTTTCTGATTTACACTCACCTTTGGAATCCAGACAGTTTTCGCCTAACCTCAGATACCAAGTGTGAACTCATAATCGTTCCAAGACCACGTTAACTACCTACCAAGCCTGTACCTCTTCTCCAGAACATAGTGCACTGTTGGGGCACACCCTCTAAGATTTAATAGAGTCAGATCAATAAACAAATACAAATTAAATTGCCCCCCGACTAGGCCATCAGCAAAGGTCAAAGATCATGGGTTTATCTCGTCCTGACACTCACCGGAATGTGTCTAGGTCAACAAGAACTCCACCGGGAGTGTGCCTAACACTATGTAATATATTTAATGCAATATAACACACATATTATTAATTGTTATTGAAAATGTGGTATATGATCCCACATGTGTATAATTAATAGTAATAATTTTTGTCATAAGAGAAAAAATAGCGGGATGGGCAGGACTTGAAAGAAATAACAAAATTGTAGAGAACTGTTGATAAGAGATGGGAGGTAATGGAACCAGTTTAACAGAAAGACAGCAAGACTTCTTTTTCTTTTGAGAGAATTTGTTTATTTCATTTCATGTTAAAGGATTGACCAAGAAGTCCGTTCGGTTTTTTAAGCGAAAATAAGACACAACTTTTAAACACAAAGCGATTTATTCAATCAATGATATAATTGACGTTTTGTTCCAGTATCTTCTGGCATCTCATGGGTAGATTCATAATTCCATGCTCAAAGAATTTCCTGTCTTTACTGGCAAAAAAATTTTCCAAGTGGATTTTTACATCTTCTTCAGAGTTTAAGGTCTGTCCATTCAATGAATTTTGAAGAGACCGAAACAGGTGGAAATCTGAAGGTGTAAGGTCGGGGGAATATGGAGGGTGCGGCAAAACTTCCCAGCCAAGCTCCAGTAACTTCTGCCGCGTCTGCAAAGAAGTGTGCGGTCTGGCATTGTCGTGCCCCTAATCCCCTTACGGTGGATCACTGGATTTAATTTGTCCAGCTGGTCACAGTACACATCCGAATTGATGGTCCTGTTCGTGGGAAGAAGTTCGTAAAAGATAACACCCCTCCGATCCCACCAAATCAAGAGCATCACCTTCTTTGGGTGAAGTCCTGCTCTGGGGGTTGTTGGTGGTAATTTGCCGTGCTTCCCCCATGAGCGTTAGCGCTCCACATTGTTCTAGGCGATCCACTTTTCGTCCCCTGTCATCATTCTCTTCAAAAAAGGATAGTTTTTTTCACGTTTTCGCAACAAATCGCAGATGGAAATCTTTTGGGCGAGGTTAGCCTCACTAAGTTGATGGGGAGCCCTAACATCGAGCCTGCTGACGTAGCCAAGCTATTTTGAGGATAACTGCGATCTCCCTAGTTGTATAACGGGGATTGGTGTCGACTAATTCCTTCACTTTGTCGCTGAGAATCTCAGTTGGCCGGCCAGAGCGAGGTGCGACGTGAACCGAAAAATTTCCCGATCGAAATCTTGAAAACCACTTCTGGCACACACGTTCTGTAACAGCATCCTCTCCGTATACAGCGCATATCTTCCTGCAAGTTTCCACTGCTTTCTTGCCTTTTTTATAATAAAAAAGCATGAGGTGTCGATAATGTTCGTTTTGGTTTTCCATTTTCAGGATGATCCTAAACACACAAAATACAATCAGTCTCGTCGGAATTTCGCGTCAAACTACGTTGAAGTGTCTAGTATCTGACGAGAGCGCACTCGCAAGGGACGGACTGAAGTTAGCTACATATTAGACTACTTGAAGTTTCGTGACGACAAAAACCGAACGGACTTTTTGGCCAACCTGATACATGGGCTCAATACACATAGTTTACAGACGCCAGAGTGGCTCTAAACTAATACTAAAATACAATTAATACATAAAACTATTATATCCACCTATTTATTACAGGTAAAAAAAGAGAATCGAAAAATCCTACAACCAAAGTCACGTGGAGGTGAGGCCAAACAACTTGAATAAAACACTAGGGCAACATTGGATAGGCAATGAATTGCCTCAATTATTTTTCAAACAATCTATGGTACTACCGTGCACTTTTCAGCAGACAAATAATTACTGTTAAAAATAGTGGTATTAATACCACAACTAAGAATTAATAATATAAAAGTTGGTATATGTCCAATAATATATTCTGTTTTTAATTTAATTATTTATTGTTAATTAACATATAATGCTGTAAAGCAGGCAAACTGTACTAAATCTACAAAAAATCGAACTAACACATTACATGGTAGTCCCTACTATTTGACTCCATGCACCAATGTTAAAATTTAGTTAAGTTGCGAGAGTACAATTAACAAGGTTTTTTTTGTTATTTTTAGGCCATTAATTAGTTTATTTAGTTAATTGGAATTAGTTTTTAATTGGGTCTTAACATTCAGATCGTGGTTTCAGGATTTAGATTCGCTGAAAAAGAGGCAACTTCTGGCAAAGCAACATTGCCAGCCAACATTTCGAGAAAAACGAAACGGCTGAATGCACAGAGGACATCTCTAGAAATATTGAAAGTTTCCTGCGGCCACTACTCCAAAAAATGGTGCTCTTACAAAATAGCAAACAGGTCCGGAAGCGTTCTCTCATCATTTCAGTTTTGGCGATCCATGGCGCACTAAAAAAAACTGAAGCAAATATTGGACTGGTAACTACCTACACAATCGAGATTTTCTTATCCCCGTTCTCCTAACAGCGTAAATGAAGCTCCCAGACTTCTCCTCTGTACCTGTGGTTGGTGGTTTCACTTAACAACGTTTTCGAGCACGGCCACTTGTAAACTATATACTTTACTTTCTTCCAGTTCATAAATTATGCCACCTGAATTCAAGTCAATGTTCGCGTGTGTATGTCTTGCATTCTTTTTCGAACGAGACATCATGACAATTAAATTCATTACAGTGAAACCGCAGAACAAGGATGATTCACTTTGGATGTATGACAAACGTGATACAGTGTAACATAAAGCCAGCTTAAGAGGAATACGAGTATATCCTCAACTAATCCACAAGGCTCCCGGCTTAAAATCCCAGCCTATCGTAATTCTGCAAGGCGAGCCCCATCACCTTCATATCAAAAAACTACTTCAATTAACTTAATAGTATTTTTTAAAAAAAATGGTAAAATTGATTATCAACTGGATGGCATTTAATAAATATATGCACGTATTTTATGCGTCCTTAACATGTGGAAACAATTACAACTTTAAATCTTAAATAGTTTTAGGACCTGAAAAAAAAAATTGCGGAACAGGCCAGACTTTTCTCACGTTTTATCTTTTTCCATACTTCCTGATATTGAATTGTTACCAAAAGCTAATCAGGTTATGTGGAAGAGCTGTGGAACACACTTTAAAATTTCAGATATATTGAACGGTTTTTAGATGAAATACATATTAACTAGGATGAGTAAGCAGTAGGTGACTAGAATTATTGCCTTGCAGTGTCGGCAAGGATCCTGAACCCACTCTGCCAAGCCTCGGTCCATATTTGGCCAGCAGTTCCATGGATCCCCCGCCCACTCATTACTCCAATGTCTCTGCCCACACTAAATCAGTTTCCACTCGAACCGAATCAATACTACATGGCTTGTTGGATTTGACCCAAATTGCAGACAATGACATTGCAACCAAAACCAAGTCTTGCAAAAACACCACACCCTGGAACTAATCAAAAGTAATAATAACAATGAGTAGGAGAGTTTATAGGGCGATCGTTTTTGGTTAATAAAAGAGATCTGTGAGCCGATCTCCCTACAAACTCACAGCTCTCTTTTATTAACCAAAAGCCGATCTCCCTACAAACTCACAGCTCTCTTTTATTAACCAAAAGCCGATCTCCCTAAAAACTCACAGCTCTCTTTTATTAACCAAAAGCCAATCTCCCTACAAACTCACAGCTCTCTTTTATTAACCAAAAGCCGATCTCCCTACAAACTCACAGCTCTCTTTTATTAACCAAAAGCCGATCTCCCTACAAACTCACAGCTCTCTTTTATTAACCAAAAGCCAATCTCCCTACAAACTCACAGCTCTCGTTTATTAACAAAAAGCCGATCCCTACAAACTCACAGCTCTCTTTTATTAACCAAAAGCCGATCTCCCTACAAACTCACAGCTCTCTTTTATTAACCAAAAGCCGATCTCCCTACAAACTCACAGCTCTCTTTTATTAACCAAAAGCCGATCTCCCTACAAACTCACAGCTCTCGTTTATTAACCAAAACCGATCTCCCTACAAACTCACAGCTCTCTTTTATTAACCAAAAGCCGATCCCTACAAACTCTTCTACTCGTTATTAGTCTCACAGATAACAATGGGATTATATCAAATTGCGCGAAACCCTGAACACTACACATCCTTACTCAGCACGTCCATACCTTTAATATGGTAACCTGTACATTATGAGTTATCAAAACATTACTTTAAATCTACCCATGATGTATAAAAAGATAAGCTAAAATGTGAGTGATAGCATTGGTTTATGTATAAAAACTGCGTCAGTACGAGGGAAATAGATTTTTTTTGGGGAGGGATCGCAAACTGAAAAATGTTAAAATTTCACCCACGAAAAATTTCAAAATAAACAATGCCGAGTAAGTGGTGAAGCTGACAAAATTTAAAAATTGGTTCTCGAATACTAATCTGAAATCGATGTTTTTTTAGTAGGCATTTTTAAGACTTGAAAAATAATTAGCAATAATCTGAAGCCGTTCTTTAAAAATTTTGAAAATTAAGCACGCTGATAAATATTTGTAGAATTTCCCATTTTTGAGGGTGGTCCAAGGAAAGGGTCCTCCCTCAGTAAACAGGTAGGAATACTAAACTGAAAGGAATACTAGCTTTCAAGTAATTGCTTAGTTATTAAAACTAAAGGGCTTTCACCATTTGTGAAGGGATCTTATATAAGTCAAATGGGCACTGCTTGACCATGTTTTAAGGTTAAAGAGTGACTGATAAGATGACGACATTTTTAAAAATGATAACATGCTACCATTGGAGTTCATTCACTAAAATGGGGATTTGCTTGCGAAAGGTCAGGTAAAAGGTTTTTGTTTTTTATCCTGAATATAACCGCAGTAGTAGGAAGAATATGAGTTTCTTAGCAGCTCCCCCCCCCCCTCCGGGAGAATAATTGGCAGCCTAAAAACCACGAAAATTTCTGAATTTATCAGTTTTTGAATAATAACTTTTTTCCAGTTAATCGTATGGCGACTATTAGTTGCTTACTAATCTGAAAACAAATTAGCTGCAACGTTTGTTTGAATATTAAGCGATATACTTTTTTAAAGTTGTACAACATTTTCCATAATTTAGAAAACTACGATTGCAACCTTCTATGTGGCTCTACTTGCATTCAATGTGGCGTGGTATATGTTGTATACGTAATATAAATATACTTATGCATAAATATATACTTATATATAATGTATTGATAAATAATTGTTTATAGCTATTTACTGAATAAGTTTTGTAGTTGTAAACCCGTGTTTACACCGGAGTCACAGACGCCTTTTAAAAAACCGGCAGTAATTTTGTCAACCACAGTTTTGACGTTCCGCATTAGGAGTCGGTAAAGAACAAAATACTTTTCCAAATAATTTTTTCATAAGACTAAAATATATTACCTACTTGAGGAAGCACTATGGCTCCAACATAAAGGTTATATTTGACGTAAAGGTTATATTTGACGTATACTCGGGTGAGTCGGCTCATAGGGGTACTATGACTTGTGAAAGGCCGTTCCAAGGTGTCCACGTCAACTGACATAATATTTCATGTACAGACATTTGCTTTAGTTACTCAAAAAAGATTCCTAGGAAATGAGAAGAACACGATGCGTTTAATTTTGATGCTAATACGAGAATCGGAAAAAGAAGACACGCCAGTGAAACAGGCAGATGAAGAAGATGCTGTAAGTGAACGTGCAGTAGTTTTCATTCGTGCATTTAAAGGTTATCACACTACATCGGCCTTTTTTCGCCATGGAAAATTGAAATATTTCTATCTTCTAAAAATGCAGCAACATTTGAAGGACTATGCTGCAAAATTCAGAAACCCTCAAGCCTCTCTCAAGAATCCATAACTCAGACTGGAAAATTTCTTATCTTTGAATTGTATGGTGGTGAAATGGAACCGACCAAATCACTGGACGAACTGAGATACCTGATGTTCATAAAATCAGCCTTAAAAATTAAATTGAATCTTGCGAGAATGCTGCAGCTAAGTTTCCTGCACTTTAAAGTTATTAGCAGATTTAAAGTTGGTTGTGTCACAACAAAAATACAAGTGAATGGGTATAGGAACAAAGCTCTTCTGGTTTAAGTCCAATTATGATGATGACTAAAGACGCTGGACCTCAGTTGCTGTTGCAGTTTGTTTCCTGCGGTTGCAAGAAAGCTTGTAGTAGAGCTCGTAGCTGCCGAAAAGCAGGTATACATTGCTCCTCAATATGCAACACTCCACTGGCACTTCTTGTGAGAATGTTCCAGATGTAGCTGGAGATCCTTTTGACGACTTCGATGATGTGATTAATAATCCAACAGTGTGCTACAAACAGGATCATCTGGTGAGCAGGACATACACGGACAGCGCGCAGTTAGGAAAGTTATGATAAGGACATTCAAAACGCAAAAAACTAGAAATAAAAAATGCCTATTCGTTTTATAAAATTAACTTTTGAATAGTATTTTATTAGTTTAAATAATTTCTATTGTTTCATTCATGTATGATTTATATGTATTCTTGTTATTCGCTCTTATAATTACCACTTATTATATGTGTTGTCTGTTTTTATTTAAAAATAATTTTTTTTTAATTTCACAACCAATACCTTTACTTGTTTTTTATTCACGCACGCACTTGGTACGTAGTGTGCTTCACGCATTGTGCTAAGTAGAGAAAATGTACAACTTTTATGACCTGTATCTCGCTTAATATTGCGTTCAGGGGAAAATGTTTCAAACAAACGTTGTAGCAAATTTTATTGTATTTTAAATTGAGAAGTAACTTATTATCACTATGATTAACTGGAAAAAAAATTTGTGTTTTTCTTTAGATATCGAATATTATCCTGGGAGGGGAGATCGATAACTCATATGCTTTTTACTACTACTAATATCTGAAAATTTATGAATTAACAACCCTGTATTACACAAGAATACAGGTCGAAAAACCTTACCCCAATAGAGACATCGTCCAATGCCATAATTGCCAAGCATATGGGCACACAAAATCGTATTGCCACCACCCTCCTAGGTGTGTAAAGTGTAGTGGGCAGCACAAAAGCGAATTGTGCAAAAAGCCCCTAAAATCGCCTGCTGTATGCGTGCTCTGCCAGCAAGACCATCCGGCCAACTACAAGGGCTGTGAGGCCTATAGAATCCTCAAGTCCAGGAGCGAGCAACGTCGCCGGCCGGAAGAAGAGAAGCCAGTAAGAGGTAGCTCAAGAAGCGCCCCCACCAGAAATTTGAGGCCTTCTGTCTCTTTTGCTGATGCCGTTCGGAACAGAGAGCAGTCACAGGCACTGCCCACTTCTCGTCCGCAAGTATCTCTTCCCCAGCATTCCGCTCATCCCGCCAACCAGCAAACCCAATCCCATCCTCAACCACACATCTCGCATATTCCTTCACCACCAAGCTCTTCAGATCTCACTAGCCTATTAACATCATTCCTTACAGAATTCAGAACCCTAATTACCCCTCTCATTTCCCTTCTTACAAATCTTGTCTCCTACCTTATCCCCGTTAAACAAAATCCATAAGTGGATCCTTCTGACTCCTTATCCATTCTCCTTTGGAATGCGAATGGTGTTCGCACCCACACTAACGAACTGACAGCACTACTCCATGACAAGAAGATCGACGTAGCTCTTATTACTGAAACAAGACTTACGAGCAAACGACCATTTACCGTTCGACAGTACCAGACTTATCGTACTGATCACCCAGATGGAACAGCTCATGCAGGTACCGCTGTCATTGTCCATAACTCCATATCCCACCACATAGTTCCTTTGGTATCACATGATTTCCTTCAATCCACTGCAGTGTCAATCACCACCTTCACTTTTCCTCTTACACTTGCATCAACGTACTGCCCTCCCAATAAATCCATTTCCGACTCCCAATTCATCTCCTTTCTAGACTCCATCGGACATCGTTTCCTTGTGGGTGGGGACTTTAATGCGAAGCACCAACACTGGGGGTCAAGATCCACAAATACACGAGGACGTGCTTTGCTGTCTGCACTCACACGGAAACATTGCTCCACTATCACTCCTGACACAGCCACCTATTGGCCATCAGATCCCAACCGAAATCCTGATCTCCTTGACTTCTTTTTTTACAATAGTTTAGGAACACTAAACTATTCACTCAAGCGCCTCGATGACCTTTCCTCCGATCATAGCCCTTTATTATTAACCATTTCCTTAAGACCAATTCACAAACTGCCTCCTCCTTCATTTATTAGGGGCCCAGTTGACTGGGACCACTTCCGTCAGCTTCTTACAGAGTCCGTAAACCTCAAATTATCCCTGAAAACATCCCAAGACCTAGACGATGCAGTGCATTCTTTCACTACTCTGGTCCAGAGGTCGGCTTGGGAGGCATCGTCACCCCATCGTCACACAAAAATCCACAATCATAATCGTTTACCTCAGCATCTCAAAGATCTAATCCAATCCAAACGCCGCTCCAGAACAGTGTGGCAAAGATCCCGGCATCCTATTGATCGTCGCACGTACAATCAGTACTGCCGATTGGTAAAGCGGCGATTGGCATCCTTCCGTTCCGATTCTTTCAATTCCTACCTCTCCTCTCTGTCCACCAGGGATAACTCCTTGTGGAACGTAACCAAAAAAATCCTAAAGTATCAACCTGTTTCACACCCACTCCGTCGTGATGATGGGTCCTGGGCGGCTTCGGATGGGGATAGGTCGGAGGAATTTGCTCTGCATCTTTCCCATACTTTCACACCTCACCTTTCTCATCAAAGCCATACTCACAGCACAACTGTGGAAGATTTCCTCACTTCACCTATTCCTCTCTCTCTTCCACCAAAAGCCGTTAACCCCTCTGAGGTTAAATACCTTCTGAAAAACTTACCTTACCGAAAATCCCCTGGATATGATCTCCTTACTCCTCAAATTCTCAAACAACTTCCTCCTAAAGCCATAATCTTCCTAACCTACATATATAATTGCATAATCCGAACGACGCACTTTCCTCTCCTCTGGAAACACTCCATTATTGTCCTATTCGCCAAACCCGGTAAACCACCCAATGACGCCTCATCTTATCGTCCAATTAGCCTACTCCCTATCCTCTCAAAAATATTTGAGAAACTCCTACTAAAACGTCTACTTCCCATTGTTGAATCCAAAAACCTTTTTCCCACACACCAGTTTGGCTTCCGCCAACGACATTCCACTGCTCAACAAGGCCTTCGCGTTGTTGATCACATCTCCTCAGCCCTTGAAACCAAAAAGTATTGCACTGCTGCCTTTCTCGATATAGCTCAAGCTTTTGACAGGGTTTGGCACGCAGGTTTGCTCTACAAGCTCAAAAGATATTTACCACAGACCCTTTTCCTAATCCTACAGTCCTACCTTTCAAACCGCTTCTTCCAAGTCCGCTGTGGTTTAGAATACTCTAACTACTATCCCATAAGTGCAGGAGTTCCACAGGGCAGTGTCCTGGGCCCCATCCTCTATAACCTATACACCGCTGATGTCCCCTCTACTCCCAATACCTTCTTGGCCACATTTGCAGATGACACTGCAGTCTTGTCATCCCATCCAGACCCCGACATAGCATCCCATAACCTTCAAAAACACCTTGACGAGATCGAGTATTGGTGCAATCAATGGCGGATCAAAGTTAATGAAGCAAAATGCTCCCACATTACCTTCACCCTTTGTCGCAAGTCTGGTCCACTAGTTTATTTTAATTATATTCCTCTCCCTGTATCCGAGACAGTACGGTACTTAGGCTTCCATCTTGACAAACGACTGACCTGGAACCCACATACGAGACTAAAAAGACAAGAACTAAACAGACGCTTTGGACAACTGTACAGACTACTTCAAAGGACATCCCATCTCTCAATAGAAAATAAACTACTAATCTACAAAGTTATACTTAAACCAATCTGGACATACGGAATAGAGCTATGGGGGACAGCAAAAAAGTCTAACATCAAGCGTATCCAATCCTTTCAATCAAAAGTCCTGAGAACAATAGTAAATGCCCCTTATTATGTCAGCAACAAAACCCTTCATAACGACCTTAATATACCCTACATTCTAGAACTCATCCCTTCCAAGTTTACGAAATTCCACAGTAGCCTTTCCAACCACCCTAATCCTGTAGCACAGTCAATGCACTGCGCCACTCATCCCTATAATCCTCCTCGGAGACTGAAACGGCAGTGGCCTCGTGACCTGCTATAAACGCGTGACAGTGGGAGTCCTGGCAATGGCCAGTCTCTCCAATCATGTCCTGAGCGTCTGTGGCTCTCGCGCTCTTGGTCAGCATCCACTGGCTAGTATCCGGTGACGCGGCTGACGGAGGAGCGTGGGGGACTTCCCAAGACTCCGCTTTCTCTTTGCGGTGGATTTGGGGGGTCTCTGGGCTGTCTGTAAATATTGTATGAATGAGCGAGTGAATGATGAACTGTAAATATTGTATGAATGAGAGCATATATCTTAATTACTTATTGCCTTATAAAGGCAGATTGTAAATATTGCACAATAAAGGAATTACTACTACTAATATCTACAAGATGAAAAAATAAAATGTTCTACCTGACCTTTTGCAAATAGGTAGTAACTGGATTACATAGGAACTTGTTGCTGTTGTAGCATGGCTGCACGCTATAACATAACCATTTCATCGTCCTCAGGCACAGTTTCCTTGTCGTTTATTAGTTGCCAACTTCTTTTAAATGCTCTATGCCAATTATTAATATTGGCGAATTATATAAAATTAACTTTATACAGACCTCACAAATAATAAAAGTTATATTTGAATGCATTTGGCAGTTTGTCTCTGTGACGACACGTTATCATCCCAAAATAACGTTATCACGAATGATTCAATATAGCAGTATTTTTTATCGAGTCTACCAGAAAAATTCCATAAGTACTAACAATTAGAAAATTATATTTTGTTTTATTTATATTTTATCACATTTTTAAAGAACTTGCCCTACTAATTATTTTTTAAAAAAAAGCTGCTAATTTTACAGAATAAACCATGAAATTCGATGGATGGTTCTGTGAAAGAAACATAATAATGTACATCTATGAAGTTTTACAATTTCAAAAATGCAAGTCTAGTTATATTTAAAAATCAAAGACTATTTAAATGCAAGACAATAGATTTTTTTAAATTATGTCAATAAAGTCCTTAAGAAGACTTAAATGCAATAGTAGCTTACACTCAAGATAGTCTGTGTTATAAACAGCCCAAGCATAAAAGACTGAATCATTAAATTCTTTAACTTTCACAATTGGTATAATACATTTGTTTTTTTTATGATTGTCTTCAAGGGTGGAAATTTTTCTTCTTTTGTTCTAATATTTTTTATACATTTAAAACTTATAACATTACTACTATGGATCATACACTTTTTTTTTATCAATTATACATCACGATGGACACATTTATCCGAAATTAATTAAACCTATTTCTTTTTTCATGTTAAAAATGATATTATTTAGTAATATGCATTTGGTGAAGCTTGTCTCTTGTTAAAAAAAAAAGCTTATTTTTTTTGCCATTATATCTTTAAGTCAGATACCTCTACTCTTCGCTCTCTCTATAAACTAAATTATCTGTGTATATATTTATTACAATAATTCAATCTATCATAATTCATCAATAATTCGGAATCTACATATAACATGTGTAACCAATCATACGAATTTTCATCAAGTGACAAATCTTATGTTTTAATGCTTTTATTGATGATTTTGTGAAGTCCGAAAGATCCCTGAATTTACAAGAAAATGGATACATTTTTTGGGGAGTTCCAAGGCTATTATTTGAATTTATTTTTTCTTGCTCCTGGAGGTGAAACTAAAAATGTTGTTTACAATAATGTTTTGAGTTAAATCACTATTATAGCAAATTGGTAAATGATTTTAGTTTATAATAGTAATGGCACTTTTTAGTGTACTATTGATAGAATCCATTCCTTTCCCGAATAAATCATTGGGATAGATAAACAGGCGGGCAGAGTAAGGAACGTTGGTTTGTTTGTAAGAGATAAATTCAGCAATCGCTAAAAATTAATACGTTGCTCGGACTGCTCGTTAGCATAAAGGCTATGTATCTTGGCACTAGACTAGTTTGCTTAGTAAACGTATGGAAATGGTCTTATTGCGGTAAGATTTCCGCGCGGGCGAAGTCGGGAACAATAAGCTAGAGGAATAAAAGAAAATTTGTATGCTATCAATCCACAACTGGGATAGAATTCGTAAGTATGCTGTCCAAAAAAGATAAATGTCTTAATACCTTGTACCTTCATACACGTAAGTGATAGAAACCAGTTTTCCAGTAGATGATAAACTTTCAAAAGTTATTGCATTGTTATAATGTAGGATTGGCCCTATGGTTGTCAGTGCATAGAAATTATCATTTGATTATTAGTTATTAGCGGGGATATGCACAGAGGGAAATATGGCGTGTTGTTGATGACCTTCAATATCAGCCACTCCCAAGCCTCTTCAACAAGACACGGGCAACTTTTTTGTCAACCTTCAACTAAATATAATTTTGACTGCTCTGGAAAATATTATGAAATGAAGACTGTAAAAATAAAAACAAAAACAAATGTATATAGACAAATGAGCAATTAAAAAAGATCGCCATTGCCGAGACCGAAGGGAGAGAATTTACTTTCTTTCAGGTCGTCAGTCGTCAGTGCGTATGTTCTAACTGGCCGAGAAAAAAAACAGTACAATTTTTCAGAAATTTGAACATCACGGGTTATGCTTTATGTGTTTTGCTGGAGATATAGTAATGAGGAGACATGGATATGTTATTTGACAAACAAACATGAAAAAAGTCGGCCACACATCCATTAACATACCCGCAATCTGGCTGTCACTGTCAACGTCACTACTCAAAAACTATTTCAAATTTAAAGTTTTAATTTTCTGAGCGTATGTGGCTCTCGCGCTCTTGGTAAGCCTCCGTTGCTTCACATCCGGTGATGTGGCTGATGGAGGAGCGTATTTTGATCAAAAAGGTGAGTCCCATCACCTTATAGAGTCATATCAAAGTTCAAGTACAATGTGTATCAATATACTTGTATTAAATTATATAATTTTATACGGAATTCAGACCTTGTATATAATGTAGCGATGTTACAACAAATATAAAACTGATATGAGAATAGATTCGACAGCGAACCTATAGTTGAAATCGTTGTAAAATTTTTACGGGGATAGGAAAAAAAATGGAGGAGCGCGGGGGACGGATCTCCCGAGTCTACCACTCTTTCGCCTGTGAGGTATCAAGGATAAAATCGTGCGGGGTTGGGGTGTCCCTGGGTTGGATGTATTTGTACATATTGCATGAATCACTGGGTGAATGCAGAACTGTAAATATGGTATCAATGATCAAACTTGTTTATTGCTCAATAAGGCAGATTGTAATTTTCTTTTAAAAAAAGGAAGAAATAAGAGTTTTCCCATGGGTAAGGAGACACATCAAAGACAACGCAAAAAATAAATTCAAAAATATTGCAGAAAACACAGTTGGGAAGCGAACAATAGAAATTATGAATGTCATGCCTTTAAAGCAAATTTTGTCAATATTTTACTAATTAACAATTTTTTTTTATTAGTTGAAAGGTCTATGTTCAGCGACCATGTTAGCCTGACAGACACAATTTTCGGTCAATATACACCGAGTATTTATTTTCGTTTTGAAGGGAGTTCGTGGATACAAGCGCTACAAAGTTGGTTTGACGGCACGACGTGGAAACAAATGCTACTAAGTTGGCGTGAAATGACTGAAGACACCCGAGCGATAGTTCCATTATCATTGATGAACTACCGATAGAAAAGAGATACACAACCGCCATTGTGGACAGGAGACCACAGACAGCTATTTTTATACATTATTATTTCCATTATGGGGAATTGAAGAAATTTTTATTTAACTCCAAGACCGACCTTTGACCAAATACTCCTTATGTTTCATTTATATTTTTTATTGTTAAATTATTTAAGCCCTTATGTTCTCCCACATAGAGACAGAAAGATGGGCTGTTTATCGGGAGCCGCCCACTACTATTGATGGAATGAAATAAATTCATTTGAACCCAGAACCTCCATATACGCAACACTTATGGTGTAGTGTACTACACCATACCAGAAACTTTGTTTATAAATTTTAAAAATTAGTTGTATGATATTTTAACTACATACGATTACAACCATTTAACTTATCTATTCTAAACTCACAGCTTCAACCATTTAATTACACCTTTTAAGGTTTTAAGCAATACATTTTATTTTCTCTCCCCATTATGATGTATTGTTCATTTTTCGATGACCTGAGATATATTTATTCATCTGTATCATGGTAGCAGAATACATTTTTTTTTATCTAGAAATATATGTTAATTTTCACTTTCAATTACAATTGAAATTAATGTTCATTAATCATTTTTACTTCAATTAAAATTCCTTAAACGGACATCTGTCGGATCTTATTCCTTCACAGCTTTTGTCCGTAAGTGAGCAATACGTGATAACAATGTATATGATAATATATTTTTCTTTTTTATACAGGAAGTGTTAGGTTAGTTACGTTACTATTAACAGATATGATAAACTGGTACCTCCATAATATAATAGCAGATCTTCCAACAAAGGACGAGCCGTTTTTGGCCATCTTGCTTGAGTCAATATTGAAAGGATATGTTTGCGGAGGTTACTGAAGAATGGAACGGACTGGAAATGGAGTCTCTAAGCGACGGTTGCGTAAATGATTCATGCATAATTCATGAAAGGCGACATCTAGCCAAGATGGCAGAGAGAATGGTGGTGCTCATTACTAGCATGACATTGGGTTCCACAGCAAGCTAACAGAATTTGTAGCTCAGTGTACATGGGGGTTCATCACACCAAACAAGCAACTTATTACAACATCTCCTCTCATAAGAACTATTTCTAGTTCGCACCCATTCTGCCTATACCGAAGAAGTAAAAAAATGTCACCTGCTTAACAGATCGTTAATTATTTAATATTAACAACGCCATGAACGTTTCAGTGAAAACGCTAACTTTCATTATCTCTAATAAAATAAATCTGTGACACTCCATTAAGAGGTGGGCCGACCAAGGTTGTTGCTATAGCTAGTAGGTGGGGCTGAGGTTCTAGTGTCGTTAGCACTTGGCGTACCTTAAATTCTATTTTCTTAATAGGATTCACTACTTTCATATTCAAGTATCAACTCATTTATCCTCACGAGGCCGAATTAACCCTGACCACACCCATCCCCTTAAGTAAAAATCCTTGGATTGAACCCACCGGGGTGCCCACAGTAGGAAGTCGGCGTGCTAACCACTAGAGCACGGGGCGGTCACAAAGTAATGCTCTATGAAATTAACAAACAAACTTAATGTGGGTGTTCTAACGATTTCAGAATGCTTTGAATGGAGTGGAAACTGGGTTAGAACTGTTCAACATAAATCGGTAGTTTTAATCGTTTATACAACTTACGTTAAACGTAACAGTAACATCCCTAAGTCAACATCATATATCATGTTCTTTTATTTCGCTGAAACGGCTTGAAATACGCGGTGTATTTTTTTAAGTTATTAAATTTCCCAACATTGATTATTATTCATTTATTGACGGGCTGGGCTAACCGTTCTGACGTCATCTGTCACCAAATCAGAAATATATTTTTCTTTTTTATTGTTAAACAAAGCTTAATCAATAAATGTGCAATTTTCCGAATTAATCAGCGCCAAAGTAGTTTTATTCCATCTCAACGTTTCAAGATTTAAGTAGCAGGTGCCACATTTCATCATTAATTCTAATAAATCCCTTTTCCTTGCTACTTTTTTGGTAGTCGGCTTCGGGGTAATTCAAAGGGGAAAATTGTAAATTAGTGAGGTGACGCCAGCTTGCCTGCAGTAGGTACAGTGGAACGAATTCCTTTAAAAAAAATCCCTTTTTCTCAACCTGATTTTCATCATAGCGTAGGAACAATCCAATGTATTACTGAAGTTTATACTAAAATTTGGTTTTTGGACTTTTTTACTCCATCCATCGGTTGCACCAATGCTAATTTTGGAGAGGTGAATTTGTAGGCTATGGGATGCGAAAAGAGGTAGGAATGTCAGCGGTATACGTAGATAGTATAGAAAATAGCAATAATAGTAACTATAATAAGCTATATATAATAGTATACAAAGAACGCTATCTTGGGACTTCAGACTGGGAAGTGGTTTGAGTATTCAAAGTCACATCGGACTTAGGATATAGATAGATAGGAAGGAAAAATACGTTTGTGGAAGGACATATTTCAGTTTAAAGAGCAAAAGCCAGGATCCCAAACCCGGTCAAATGCCCGAGCCACATCAAGTGCAGAATTGTTTGCTCTCCAGGGCTAAAAAATATGGTTCGAAGTCCCTGCGGAATCTTGCAAGTAGAAGGCAAACTGATGTGCCGGTAGAAGATTTTGTAGTGGAGGATTTGTGAAGTCAGAAAGTCATATTCAGGATATTTACATCAACGTTTTGAAAGTAACATTCCTGGAGATTACGTGTCTGATAAAAATGAACGCTCTTTGCACTATTGAAGGCCAAATACACTCGAAAGCAATAATAACCATTTCTTCCTGTTGCTTTCTTCAAGCAAAGCTTCCAAACCATGCCGCAAAACTGATCTCCTTTCAAGGTTGAATAGACCTACTTTTTTCTCCCATGAATAAATTCAAAGAATATTTTGGTTTTTTTATTTATGGTGACTATTTCAGCCATAAACTGTTTTGAAGAACATAAAAACTCAATAAACTTTTAACTACCATCATTCATTATTAGCTTACCAATTTGCTAACCGTGAATATAGGTATAAATTTAAGCCATTTATTTGCCAAACTGTTATAAAGTTTTTGTTCAGACCCATCCATCTATTAGTAAACCCTGACCACTTATAAAATTCTAACCAGTCACCAATATAAATATGATTAAATAGTACAGTACACGACTCCCTTGACGAGTTTTGTTGCTTTTATGTGATTATTGTACAAGACAACACTGCAAGAATCTTACATATTAACTTAACTGGATAGTTGGCACATTTGAAAGCGGAATGTTGCGAATTGTAAGAAAATTGTGGCAATATTAAAAAAAATATATACATAAACTCATAAAATTAACATGAATGTATTTAAAGCGAAAATATTTCGTAATAAACGTTACAAATTTTACAATATTTTTGAGCTCAAATCGCTAATTCATTACGACCATCGAAAAAGACGACCAAGGGTAGAATACAGAATTTGACATTAAGGAAATATGATAGATAATACCTACACAAGTATAGAACACCATACTAAAAATTAGCCAAAATTGAAAATTTAATTTTTTGAGCGATGTCCAGTTTTTTCAGCGACTCTCTTAGCTTGGGCAGGGCCTGAGCAGTTGATAAGATAAAGTGTAGCCTAAAGTTAGTGAGTGAAAGATTAGTGAGTATTAACCTTGTTGGTGCCCCTGCTGTTGGATATAGGTATAAGCTGATGACTCGACCTGTTGGCTGATAAGACCTGCTGTTCTGTCGACAATTGAGTTCTCCGGGTGACACTACTCAAGACAATCCTGCCGTTGGAAGATGTGCCTTGAACTCTTCCGGTCTCCACCACTTCCTTCCGAAGTCGCCTCTCTCCGCGTGCATGCAACATCCTCCTAGTTCCTGCTAAGAGGTAGACAAGGGAACTGTACAGTTTACATTTCGTCACCACATGTACACCAATCTTCACAATTGGGCACGTCTCTTTTCTTCATAACTGTAAAATTTCCCGGAAAAAGCAAAAAAAGAAAGGATAGGGTATGGAGAGTAGTGTGAAGGGGGTCAGTTCAGTAAGTAGGTGTGCAGCTGTTCCAAAATCATTCTTATATTATAACGAGATCGTCCCAGCACAATGACAACAAAGCCGACACATGGCCTAATACAGTATTTATCACACCAAACAATTTTCGATCACTTCAATACTTTTTTTACACAGATTAAACAAACAATTGGGCAAAGAAAAAATGACAGTGCTGGGATTCGAATTCAGGACCTCCTGATCTCTAGTCCGGTGTTCTGACAACTGAGCCATTCTTGCAAACTTTTGGGAAGGTGCAACACAGTCTAAAAGCATGTAGCAAATACTTAACATATACCGACTTATATAGGTAATTACTGGTATTGGTATTGATCCCACTAGTTTAGATTATTATCCACAGATACTTGAATTAGATAGAGATAAAGTATCACTTTAACCACACAATGTGTTTTTCCTTAAATTGATTGGAAAAAATGTTGATTGGATTGACAAAAAAATTGATTTGGTAGAAAAAATGATTAATTTAAACAAAAGTAAAATCGCACGGGACAAATAGTGACAATAAGATAAGACAATAATAAGGAAAAATGTTTAATTCGGTATAAAAAAACAATAATTAAGAGTTTAATTGGTTGGGGAAAAATACAGAAATGTACTACAAGTTGGAGTGAAATAAGCTAACAAGGTATAAGAAAGGTCCTCGCCTCACCTAAGGATGGACAACTGGATCAAGGTCGAGCCATGTTTGCAACAAACATCTCCCAGTTTATATGATAAATTAAACCACTTTGAAATTAAATAGTTCTAGAACATTTTCAGAACGGATCAGATAGCATTCAAGTGCGGCAATTAAACAACTCTATACTCCAAGGAAACAAAATATCACATTACTAAACATTTGCCTACATATACCTGTATTCGTCAATAATGTGTATATTATTGTGCGTTCGTGTAATTAAAACATGCGTTTGATGCAAAGGGGAAACAGGAGGAGCCCGACTTGAAAATAGTCCCCTCAAGTGATGAGATGACACTGGTGAGGTGAGCCACTGCATACTGTAATTTGAGTTCTAGGGACTTACTGTCAGTAAGTATGGTGAACAAACACAACTTTCCATTGTGTGGCCATGAAGGTAAAAAAAAAATGATTACCAATAAATGGACAGGAAGTTTGGTGTGGGTCTCTAAAATAATTAATTGGCCCTAAGTCTCAACTCTCCTGGCCTCTTGACGCTTTGAGGCGGACGTATGAGCATTCCATAACTTGGCCTCACCTGTCTTCCTCGCTATCTTGCTTATTGCTGTATCGCAGATGTGATTCTACCCCTAGATCCACAGATGTGACTCTACCCCTAAATCCACAGATGTGACTCTACCCCTAAATCCACAGATATGACTCTGCCCTTAAAGCCACTGACGTGACTACCCGTAACGCCACTCACGTGATTCTACCCCTAAATCCACAGATGTGACAGTCTTGGCCAGGTATTCTCTCGGCTCAACCAAAGCACATTCATCAAATCGACAAATTAAATTTTTCCAGGAATATCCGACTGGCCTGCTACAAAAATAACAAGGTTGCAGCAATATGTAACACGAAATGCTTAACTTCAATTCTAAACTTTTTTTAAGTTCAAGGTTAAAAAAATAATGATTTGTAGACCAAGTAATTTTAGCAAACATGCAGTCGATTACATTATATGACACTGTTTTTGTCAGTATGCTAACGTTTACTAGAACTTTTACTAACTGTACAACCCAGCAGAGCCAAGATTACAATTGCATACTAAGATGTTTTAACAGTGATATACTTATTTCCTATATTGGTGGGAGTAAATGTCACTTATATTTTACGGGCACAGATGAATAGCTAATAATAATTGGCCCTTTGGAAAAGAATTATAAAGGCAGAGGAACCTCGCACCTCCCTCCATCATCACCGGCTTGCGCAATTTCGGCTAACACTTTCAGAACGTCAATCTTCTTCTAGCAAACAATAGAATATTTTCCTCCCAACTGGCATACATCACAGTCTAAGGGGCCCACAATCAAGGACTTCTTTTCCAAATAAACCAATCCCAAAACTTAAGACATTTTCAACGAGTATATATGATATGAGTATTCAGGGATGTACCCTTCCTGCAAAGACTCAAATTGCAAAAGTTAAATCAGAATATTTGAAAGATAATACCAGAAATATTACAATAAATCAGTCAAATGATTTATTAACTTTCAATGGAAATTCAGTTAATTGGAACGGACTGGAGCGATGGGACGGTCCTGCATTTCAAATTCCTCTTGCCATAAACGGTTGGGGGAACTTAGGTGTCAGTTTAGACGTCCAAGGCTGCTTTAGCAATAGCTCCCGGAAAGGTAAGGCCAGTGAGCGACGTTTAAGTAAACGGAAACACATGACACGGACATTAACAATTACGAGGTCAACCATAGTGCTCTATGCTTATCGCCATCAATGCAGTGGTGCAAATGGATAAATGCGAACTGTCTTCGCCTGAACCATCTAAGGTATAATTCCCTTCAGATCATTTGTCCCAAGTCCTTCTTCGTCAACTGACTAGAAACCACCGATACAATAACTCGATTTTGCTTACAATAGCAATAATAGCCATAGCACTAAGTGTCAATGAAACCGTTAAGTTGTCTACCTTGAGCTGGCGCTTTTTTAACAAGATGTCTGTCAAAGGTTTACTTAGGCGGTCCGATTGTGTGCTGTAGTGTGGGTGAGGTGAAAGGTTATACAGGTAGACAGGTTATATAAGCGTGAGTATACCTCTGCCTCGAGAAGAATGAATGCAATAGAATGGCGGTCCAACAGTGACTGAGCTGGCTAGGAAGCATCGGTAGGACTCGGCAAGGCTCGGCACGAAGACTTGGTGGGAGGGGGGAAAGGCAACAGTTCTGCAACAGATGTTTGCCCAACCAGCACACCTTTCGACATACATGTACAAATGTACACGTCTCCAGTTGCCACCCTATTTTGCCTCCAATCAACAAACTGCTAAAAGATTTTCATGAACCTTATCCAAGGGGAAAACATTCATCAACTGAACCTTACGCTTTCATGGTTAGTGCCACAAAGCACTGGGGGGGGGGGGGCGATAGCCGATAGCTGCCGATGGAAAACTATATAAGTGAAACCCATTATTCAAATAGGGAATTAGTAATGAGTCGAAAAATATGACATGTGTCAGATGTTAATAATTAATAATCGTTTACTAACTTTATTATTTTTATTATAAATCATTTACTGATAAATAATTTGTAATTATTAGTCAATATTTTTTTGTAAGAAAGGCCAATTAAAGCAAAATACTGTGAAATTTTATTAGAAACCTTTTATGGTGAAAAAATATTCAGAAAAGCATTTTGTGGTTGTAATCAAGTGTGTTTGAACGAAGTGCACTCCGAAACTAAAGGTACTATTTCGCGGTGGGGGTCGGCAGGGGCTTACGGAAGTTACTACGGCTTATAGGTAAATCAAGGGGCCATATTTCGTTGGAACTACCCGGTAGCCAGGCCAGCGGTTGTGGTGTCATCGAGATTCAGTCTTCACGGCCAGCAGTCGCTGCCAACCTCTAACGCGGGCATTGCCAGCGAAATAGTACCTTAAGAATATATGTTTTAAGATTTTCGCCTGTGTACCTGGTCGGCCTCAGGGGTGCCTGGGGATATGTTAACGTTACTGTGCTCACTCGGGACCATAATATATCGTCGGTCTAAAGTCAAAACCACGATTGTGAAAAAAAAGTCCAATTTCACTGTGAATGGTGATGGTGTGTAATTATACACAATTATTCAATTTCACTTATTATGTGATGAAACAATATCGTTGATAAGAAATGCTGGTAATGGGTCTAATTAGGTAAGTAGGCATGCAACCTGATTATTGAAAGCCAAAGGAGACTTCAAACCTCGTTTTCTCGAATATTAGGAATTCGCATATTTGTGATTTTGGCTTTGGACCGACAACATATTATGGACCCGAGAGGGCACAGAAGCAAAAATCAAAACGAGACACTAAATATTCTTCAGAAACTCCCTATACGTACCAAGCCTATCATTAAATATTCGGAAGAAACAAAAACTGGTTTCCATAAGTATCGGCTAAAACAAGGTGATCAGAAACCTGCATTCCACTACACCAGGAGACAAAATTGACGATGAGCTTACAGCTCAAGGATACAAATTTCGCCAAATAACCAACGAGCTGCGTGAGGATAAGGAATAAGACGATGCGATTAAAACGCCCTTACCTTTATTCTTTGTAAATCGAAGAACACTCTGAGTAGAGAAAATCTACGAATTAGCCCACCTGTAATACAACAAGAATACAGCTTGAAAAACTGTATCCTAAGCGTAATGTAATGCCATAATTGTCAGGCATACGGGCACACCAAAACTTATTTGCTAAACCCAAACTAACTTACTACTACCCTCCAAGGTGTGTAGAGTGCAGCGGTCAACACAAGAGCGAGTTATGGAAGAAGCCCTTAAAACCGCCTGCAGTATGTGCTCTTTGCCAACAAGGTCATCCGGCCAACTAAGTCTAGGAACGAACAACATCGTCGGCCAGAAGCCACAGGCAGCGGCCTCACCAACCAGAAATTTGAGGCCTGCAGTTTCTTTTCCTGGGGAAAAATTGTTGCTCATTTATACGCTCGTGGATAAGGTTAGTCTTTTTTTTTTTTTTTTATTCATTCAGCATTGCAAAGTGATGGGCCTGGAACCGTACATTTATGCTGACAAGCGCATGGTAACAATTGGCGGGTTAGAGGAGAAAATTAAATTTAATTACACGGAAGGATAATTGATTATAAAATGACTTTACAAGTCATTACGTAAGTTATTATTAGTGACATTGTATAAGGCGGAGGCCTTTCAAGCGTAACATTCCCTTTTCGGGAAGGGAGACTTGTGAGGCAAATGTGGGCGTTTTCACTTATACCCACGCCACTCATCTGCTAGTCGCAAACTATGAAAGGTGTGCCAGCTATCGTTTGAAATGCTGTCACAAGGTTGTGGTACCATACTCTAGCCCCCCCCCCCTCCGATACTGAAAGAAAATTGTAATGAAATCAAGCATGTTTCATAAATTATTAAGCCCACGCACTTATCAATTGTACATTCTTTTGTATTGATATCATGGTGAATGGATGAATGAACTTTGCACAATAAAATGCAATAATCATAGGTGCTGTAGGTGAGCGCATGTAAGATAAGAGCAAGCTGTTGATAAAAGAACCAGGAATGAAGTAGATCTACTTAGTGTATTGAAGTAGAGTAGTCAATGGCTCGATCATGGCGGTTCAATACTAATCTACTCATCGTACTTTTATTTTAAAATCGAAAATTTGGTTGCCTATTAAACATCTATATTTCCGGAATTTGGTTAGTGATTAAAATAGGTTTTAAACATTAATTAATCTGTATAGCCTTACAACTAATATATTACAATAGTATGAATTCCTACCAATTTAGCCTCTTTTTGATTGTAGTAGAGATTCCACTTATTGTGGAGGTCCCGGGTTCTTGTCCCAATCCTCCCAGCGCATTTTGTGTTTAAGTAATAATTATTAATAACTATGAATTTAAATTTGAGAGGATGCATTATTTGTTAAGAATCCGGTCAGGTTGACGAAATTAAAATGTTACCTTTTCATTAAAATAGGTACATAGAATTTTGCTCAATCATAAATACTAAAATAAATTAATGCATGATATTTAAATGATTAAGTAAAATAAAACAAACTTTATAAATCGCGATGCACTCAAAACGGCAATTCAGGAAAAATTAACTATGCCCTAAGTTCGGCCTATTCCTGCTGTTATTAAATTTTAAAACAAATTACAAACAACATAGTGTAGCCTTATTGTATTCCCCTAGAAAGCTTATAAAAGCTGATAGTGAAACTGGAGGAAGAGTAGAGAGATACGATCACTACCTCATGATGACACCCGGACCTCACAGGTGGTTTGGTACTCATTACTGAAAGGAGATGACCCCTTTGAATACGATGTCCATTTGGGTAAAGCAAAGTAAAGAAAAGTAATTTAACCAAAAGCTATAAAAGCTAGGGAACTGGTTTCAGTCAGTCGGCTTCGGGGGGGGGGGCGGTAAAGGGCTCGTAGACTACTAGATTACGTATACCGAGACTACCAGGCGACCACCCGGTTTTACGGATATAAACTACAAAAAAACAATCTCGTCCAAGTGGTTATCGTGGGAGAGCAGTGAATGGGATAAGAGATGAAGTTAAGACTGATTGAGCAGGGCCCGAGTATCTGTGCAAGTGCGAACATACGATCCAAGCTGCTGAAATGGAAAAGCACAAACGTAGGAGTATATAAAAAAAGAGAAGGCGACCATATGGCGCCTCTAGATTGAGCAATTGCACCAGCCATAGCCAGCAGGGCTTGCACAAGGGCAACCTTTACTGCCCTCCTCTTCGACCTATTTGTAACCATTCTATGTCCCATCCATATTTACCAGGTCGCAACAGCCATATTCCTAAAATTGACTTAAAACAAGAGCAATACTCGGCGATGTCAATGGATGTCCCATTTACAAAGAAATAAACTGTTTCTTTTTTCTGTAAACTAAAGAATATGTAGGAAAGGTGTGTACCATGACTAATTTGTGTTTTTTTAATTCATTGTTAATATATTTTTTTGTCTCTTTCCCAGTAGCTATAACTACTAATTTTACATTGGTTGAAATTGTAATAACTGTATTTTTACAGCCAGTATTTTTATGAGTAATAATACAAGTTATTGTAATTATATAAACGAATTTTTCTTTGTAGTATTCGCTATAGGTAATTTTATACTGTTATTTATGGAGTTATTAGGAAAGGAAAAATACAATAATAATGTAATAAATAATATTTAGGTTGTTTATTATCGATTCAGGCACCATTAGCATAGGGATTTTCCCCAGTAATAAAATTATATAATAAATAAATAATAAAATTAGATCACATACAAGAAACCAGTTGCATTGATGTTTAAAACAGTTAACACACCCACTCCCTAGCCAACTTTTTTTTTTGTACTTTTTATGAAACAACCACTGATTATATTATAAAAAAAAAGATTTCCGGAATTAATAATAAATAGATGCGAGAATACCAGGAGCAATATTTAGTCATAAAACCGAAATGAACGGGTCTTCATTTTAGGTACGCGGATGATAACGTTAAGACGACATATTAACACAATAATTAAACGCTGGTTATACAGACTGTAGAATGACAAAATAAATGCTCTCATCTGAGAATCTAAAAGTCCATAAAAAACTGTTAGCTTACTACTCAGTGTTACTTCCAAGCAATAACATTAAGATATCACGTCGTTTATTTTACCGCATAGCTTTATTGCAAACATAAATAGTGCAGTTAAAAGTTTTTCCTTTTCATTCAACCTGCCTAAGCATCACAACTCCTCTGTCTACTTCGTGTACTAAAGCGAATAACTAGCTGAAGGGGAGCCATTCGGCCAACAAATAGAGTTCATGTCAAGTGAGTAGAGCCTACTCACGATATCACCGATCCCAATTTAAATATAAAAAGTGTGTGTTCCAGCCCAACTCTGGAAAGCCTTAACGTATATAAGACAAAATTAGTACAAATACGAGTTACAATCAGTAAAAAATACTGAGGGGGTAAGACAACTCCCCTAGCACCCGCCCGAGGAGAGTGACATGTAAAAATAATCGATAACGACAGACATTAGTGTAAAACACATAGCTCTCGGGCACGCTAAGCTAATATGTGATAGTTCCGATGTCATTCAAGCCCAGTTAGGTTGAACAGAAGGCTTAGTTTTAGATTCCCATCTCCCACGACTTAAACGTTACTCGCTCATGGGTGGGTTCGTCCAAGAATCTTGCTCCTGAAGGTGAAACCAAATATGTTGCTTATATTATTAATACTTTACTTAAACTCTTAATTATCTGTAAATAAAAATTCCTGTCTAATAGAAGATTGGCATAAACCTTGGTACCGTTTGTTTGTAAGAGATAAACTCAGGAACTGCAAAACGCATTTTGCAAATTGATATGTTCCTTAGACTGTCCGTTAATCTATGTACTTTCACCCTTATTATTTTAGGAGTTGAGTAGTGAAGTAGAAAATGGATGCAATTGGATAGTTTTACCACGTTCGGATTTCCACGGGCGAAAAGCTGGTTCAAAATAAAAGCAGAAATTAGGTTAAGTTTGACGGGAAAGCGAAAGGTGGGAAGCGGGGATGGTAGGAATGAATAAACAAGCGGACATCTAATCGGCCGTCCAATGGTGTGCAAGTTGCTTATGCTTATGCATATGGTTGCCTGGTTAGCTCTTATGCCGACTACCTCTCATCTTATATCCGTGTCAATTTGTTATCTACCTTTATCAGTTGTTGGCATGATACGGCCCAATGGTAGTTGGTCAGCCCATTCCATTCCGATTCAGATACACATAGAATGTAATTACAGGTCCATACTTGCTTTCAAATAGACTGTCCACGCTTGGGATAGGTTCTTTACTTGGCCCTTCAAAACGCCTTTTAATTTATTCACAATGAACACGATTCTGAATATTTAGCTGGATGCCATCAAAATAGTTATTTTAATAGTTAGTAAACGATTATCATCACTTTAATAGATAAATAACACGATTATGACAGATTATATTTTCTGGTTGCTTCTAACTATTTATTTAATTAATACGATTATCGGACCACATTCCACACGGAAAAACTTCTTTTTTTTCCTATTAATTTATTATGGCACATTCCCTAGATTGTAATAATTGTGATTTCGACTATGAACAATACTGAAAATAAATATATATATATATATATATATATATATATATATATATATATATATATATATATATATATATATATATATATTTTTATGTTTAAATTTATGTTAGGTGTAGAATCCACATAGGATCTAACTTCACCAATCTGAAATATAATGTATGAATAACGTTCCGCATATAATGTATGATACCTCCGAAGTATTATTAATACAAATATAACAATTACGAATTGGGATTCCCGAAGAGCTGAAATCTGTCTTCCGAGTACCTGGTAAATACCTGGTTCAAATAAAATCTAGTAAGAGAAAAGCTGAAACGACTGACCTGGAAGTGCAAGATGATTGTCCAGATGAGACCAAGTGTTAGCTTGGGGTTTCCGTCTACGATGTCTTCAGGCCGAATATTCACTAGTTTTATCTGCAAATGATTTCCATTATTAGTAATTAAGAATTGAGATACATAAATTGTCATCAACTAAAAATAATTATGCAGCCGATTTTCGATGTGCTGTAGTAGCTATTTATTAATAATTATAAGCCAATGAAAACAATATACAGCCAGGATGGGTATCTCGCCAAAATGAATGGCGCTCTACCAAACGAACTACCCTGCACGAGTCCCGACCCTCTCAGTGTATTATTGCTTTGGTTAATAATAGTGGGATAAATACCACAACAATTGGTAATAAAAACAATCGATGTTTAGACCTATAGTATGGTAGACTACAGCAGTTGTGTTTACTTGTGCAGACAATTTGAGGACGTTGGTAGTCTAAAGGAATCGATCCACCATTGAGGCGCTGACTTGGAAAGTCATAAAATGTTGATTTAACAGGGGGCTAAAAAGAATAATAAAACAAAATGTTTTATTTTGCAAAATACTACTGAACATATTGACAACGACTAAAAAACTACTTTCTTCTTACCTCTTTTTCTTTAAAAACTTATTTAATTCACAAACTACTTTTTCCAGCCCCTTTCCTCCACCATTCCCAATCCAATTAATTGGTATAAACTTATTTATAACAGATACACATTTAGAAGAACATCAACATATATATGACCCAGCTATAAGTATAAATGGCTTCACCCATACTTATTTCTTATTGCGAATTTTATATTTCCCAGCAGAAATCTTGCAAATAAATCCTTGCAAAAAAATTAAGTACATCCAAAAAAAAATAAACAATGCAGAAAGGACTATATGACAAAGTATGGAGCGGTGATTTTGCTCAAGAGATTCATAAATGCATATGAAAATATCTGGAAAAGTCAATTAGTAGTCTTGAACCAAGTACTTCATTTCAATTTCAATAAACAAATCGTTATTTTCATCGTAAATGTCGAAACGAACAAAATTCAACAACATTGGCTGATACAACCTATTAAAATCGGCCGGTGCGATAAAAGAAATTGTTTCATTTATAGTTAGTTCATCAAAAAGGTGAGCCCCATCACCTTGTAGTCTTGTCAATGAAATCAAGTACATTGTGTATCATTGTACTTGTATTGATTATATAATTTTTATGCCGATTCAGACCTTGTATAGAGTGTACCGATGGTACAGGACATATAAAATGTAGTATGTAAATAGATTCGCCTAAGAATCTATAGTAAATAAAAGTTTTGTCATTTTTTTTAAGGGGATTGGAAAAAAAAAAAGTTAGTTCTCAAAACCTTATTCTCACAGCTAAGAATTTGTATCCTCGCTACTTTCTAATGTGCTGTTTGACATGTGGAAAAAGCAGGGTCTATTCTAAACAGCTCCTGAAATGCACACATGAGAGTTGCCAGACAGGTTGTATGTAGCAGGACCGAATGAAGTATCTCATTGAGATAATTAAATTACATTATTACCGCCGGAGGACAGTTGGCTACAGCTGTAGGCGACAGTGGCGTCGCAACTAGCACAGAATGTCCAAGGGCCTTGGCACAGATTTCGACCGAAGGACATTAAGGGACAAAGTTGTCTTGCACAACATACATGCAGACAATTAATTCAATAGCTGGCCGGAAAGGAGACCAGCTTCTCACCTGTACCCATCGTATTTATAAACATTTATTTAAAAAAAACAGAAAGTGTGCCTCCAACTGACTTTATAAACTGTGTTTTCTTTTTTTTAAATCGCGTTGCTGGTTTTAGTTTCTACTACTTTTTTAAAAACAAAAGTTTAATTACAACAGTTTTTATTATAGGTATTAGTAGAAGAACGCGTTGTTTACTAAATTTTCGAACTGTGCAAGTTCAAACAAAATTAGTGCAGAAATGAAAGGCAAGATCAGAGAGGAAATGTGTTTGCCACTGCATACGAGTATACTCATACCATTTATCACCAGCTATCGTATGAACCCATAGATTATTATTCCTGAGCCCAAAGGGGAACACAGCAGCTCCAGAGCGAGTGATGCTTACTTAGATCCATGCCTAGTCCTGTACGCGGACGTCAAGGACGCAAATGAATGAAACTCATTGAATATTTTTATTTGCATTGTTATGGCTCTTGTGTCACATTAAGGCTAGTGTACCCAATAAATTTGTAACAAAGATAAATTAACATAGGTGATATTAAACCAATCGAACGGAGACAATGTACAAACTGTAACTACTGTAGTAGTGTAATTACGATATCACTATCCATGTTCTCACAAGGAGGCTTTACTTTCAAATAGGTACGAGGCGATTCCTTAGCCTGTATGTATTTGTGCACCACGATAGGGATCGTCAAAATAATTTGTCTCATATCGCTGTATATGTTTCCGTAATGACATAATAAGTGTTAACTAAGCCGATTCTTTCTGACTTGCAAGCTGAGTCAAGTGACAGCTTGGAACCCATTCCTCTCTACTCTATCTAAGCATGACATTTTCTGATGACACAGCAGTCCAAGTCATCAAACCCAGATCCTGAAACGAAAGCATATAACCTTCCAAAATAACTTAACAGCATTGATCACACAGAGCAACAAGCCAGGCAATCACGGTGTCCGGGAAACTACTTTTGAAGTTTTTCAAGTGAGTATATCTCGGTGTAGGTACGCCAATATACTGACAAATGCAAAGAACACAGTGGCGTGACGATGGAATGAGGATTGGCACCGGTGAAGAAGAGGTTTCTTATTGACTTGACGAGGAAGAGAGACTTGGGTGTCTCTGAATGCTAAACCTTCACGTTATTACTTGTCTGAGAATAAGACATACTAAGCAGACCTACATGCACCTTATTCCCAACCTCGACAGACCTTTCATAAACATCTAAATATACTTTACATTCTCGATATTGTCTCTTCAAAGTCCACGAAATCTAAAATCAACCAAAATTTATATGATCTCCTTAACCCTTTAGCACAGTCATACATATAATTGTGATAAATGTACCCATTCGTACCATATTTACAATTTTCATTCACTCACTCATTCATACAATATTTACAAACAGCCCAGAGACCTCCCAAATCCACATAGTTGTCACCTCCTTCGCATGCGAAAGGAAGTGGAGTACAGTCATTATAAAGCTTCACATCCCCATACCCTTTTCGAATATTAAAGCGGCAGTGGCCTCTTGACCTGTTGTAAATACATAAAGATGTGAGTCCCGGCAATGCAAAGTTCCTCCAACCTCGCTGATACATATTCCAAGATACGCCTCATACTCTTTCACATGGGAGGGAGGTTACTACAAATTGCTTCTTTATTGCCCGATAGGGTAGATTACAGTGAAAAGATATAAAAGAAACACACACTAAAAGTAAAACACAAAGACGACAATGAATACAGTTATGAGGGATAGGTACATTTTTACTCTGGACCTATTGTAAGCTTACCTTTTTGTATCTTAAGAAATTCAAAACGAGTTCTACGTTCTGGAGCATGTGAAACCGCATCCTTCCCTTTTCTCTAGGCTGAAAAAATGAGAATACTCTATAAGAACACAATCTAATAGCAATTATTACGATAATTATAGGAGATTTTAATTTTAAAACTTACCAGGTGTTCCCCGGATAGAACTTCCAACAATGATATGAGGTTAAGGCCATCTTGTAAGTCGGTGAACAAGTCGTTGACATGGCGATTGGCCTGAAATACAAAATAATATCCACCTTACTAGATATTGATAACAATAAAATTACATACATTTAAACGAGAAATAACGGAAAAAAAGCTTTGGTGTGGCCACTAGTGCTATTAGTGAAAAAAATCTAAATATCTATGAGCCAAAGTGAATGCCATTCAACGCATGGTAACTTAATATTGTTAGATTTATTTGTGTGTAAATGTTATATTAGACTGATAACTAATTAGCAAAACTAAAAAACATAAAACATTATTGTCAAGGAAAGGCTGGGTCATAAGAAAGGAAAGGCAAACATACTTGGAAATGAAGCAAAAATAATTAAGATAAAAAACAGAACACTCTCTACCTGTCACCACGATAAAATAATTATTTTATTACAGCGGTTATCTAAAAGGTTGAATTACCTAGACAAAAAAAATATGATACGATATTGGAGGATAATATTTTTCAATATAACGTAGGAAAATCAAAAAATGATACATGGCTTCTTTTATTATAGATAATGTTGATTGAAATTTTATGAACATACCTAGTCCGAGATTTATTTTGGACGAAGTATGAAATGATTTGAGTTGTCTCGATAAAAGTAAAAAAAAAATTATCATCTATTGATTTTGTTGTAACGTCATGCAACAGCCAGGCGAAAGCACTAACTAATCACGATTTATTTTTATATTTTTCAGTACTGTTATCCATTTCTGAAAAGGATTCTAGCCCTCTAGTGACCCCTCAGAAATCTATAATGGCCCATAAATAGGTCGCCAACCATAAAATAACTCACTGGTCAGATTGCACATTCAATCTTATCACAATAATTTCCGTTCATGTCAACAGACGACTTATAGCCGTAATAATTTCACTCGCGTCTTCGCCATGGGATAAAAATGTATAAGAAACATTGCACAATGTAGGTTTCACAATGTACAAAGAAGAATCTAAAATGTATGTCGATTCGGAAAGTTTGTTAAACAGGAACGTGGTAAATAACATAGCTAGGAATATAGAAAATGTTTTAAAATCTTGGTTCAACCGGGATGTCATCGACAACATTTTTGGCAAATGTGGTGTGGATATAAAAACTAGTGAGGATAGCAGGAACAGTTGAAGAAAATAATAAACATTTGAGTAAAGGCCAAAAATGTGCATGCGTTTGTCTGGCCAATGACTGGATAGTGTGAAATGTAATGTTCACCCACCCCAGGTTCACGAGACCAGAATAAATACTGTGAGCCTGTGATTAGAAGTTAAGAACGCGTTGGAGGTGTGCCACCATGCAAAAGGCGAGGCCTTCAGCAACCAACAGCTAACAGGAGACGTTGGGGACTGTCGTCGCACGGTCCCCTTAAGGCCCGGTGCACAAATGCAGCTTGTAAATACGGCTTCAAGTACATAACAGTGGACAGATAGCTCTGGTTAGATAACTCCGATTCCCCTCCACGCCACACGTGGGATCTCCAAGTCCATTGTTGGCTATGGAGTATCCAGTATGGAAGGCCTCAAGTATCACTATACTACTCGGTTATTGGTTGCCAAGAAGCATTTTTTGACATTTATAGATTCTGGCTGTTAGGCAGGCTACCAAATTGGATGGACCGAAAGCTAAAGTATTGAGCAAACTAAAGTAGTATAAAAACTAAAGTACGCTAGTATATTTAAGAAAAGTGAAACTATAACTGAATTAAAATAGACTTAGATTGAAACCAAAACTAAAAACAGAGTTTAATTACGATCAACTGCACTTACACGCTACCAAATCGAGCGATGACATTAAACGAAATTAACACGCGCAATCATCATATATATATATATGTTAAAACATAGAAGTAATTCTTAGCTCAAAGTCTTGTAAATGATCTAACTTTATTTCTTGTTGAACTAACCCTTCAACCTAAAAACATATTACATACATTTTAGCGAGTCAATACAATTCATTATAAATAATCAACTAAAATATAACTACAACTTAAAAAAAAACTTGGTTAATTTTTCGTTAAAATGAACTAAATTCAAGGACTAACTAAACCTAAATTTAAAAGCAAACCTAGTTTGTGCTCAGTTACAATAGACTAAATACATGAACTTACTATTATAACAAATTAAACAAAATGAATTAGTTTAGTTTTTCTGCCTAAAAATTAAAAAACAATGCTATAGTATATTTTTACAGTATTAAGTTAATATATAAATCGTTATTTCGATCAAATAGCGTAAGTTTTGCCGACTACTGCCGATAGGTAACAATAGATAAAAGGGTATGAGAAATGAACGATAAGGTAAGCAAGAGCATTAACACGTGTTTACATGTGATTGGATATATGTTAACCACTTCCTCCATCAATTAATTACAGCATTAAATCAAGATGCAAATCGTTTAACCTTTATGTGAATGCAGCAGGTGTACCTTACAGATTAAGTGGGGGGGGTTGAAAGAGAGATGTGGAGGAAAGGTTGGGCGGAGTACAGAGGTAGACAAAACATACAACGGAAGCGGAAGTACACAGGTTAATATCCGCCTCTTGTTGACGACAGGTCAATGCATACGCCCATCTGTATCTAGTCAGTGCACAGCCTATGTATTCCATTTTATTGTTTATAACTTTCCCCATTTTTGCTATGTTTTATATCCCACCCTTATGAATAAGTATTAGTCAAACAATGGGAGAACTAGCTATCGGTAACTTTAAATGAGAAGTCCTCAAGGTCTACACTCATCCTGTTCCAATGTTTTAAGTTTTAACTTATTAGCAGAGTTTGGCCAAAGAGAATTTCCCTGAAAGAACAGCCAACCCGATTTCCCATCAACCGGGTTCAATGAAACATTTTTTAGCGGTACTAGGTTCAAAAATATCTTAAACGTGTCAAAGCGTTTTTACCAATGCGCCCTAGGAGCCCAAACAAAAAAAAAATACTCAAAGTTCAAAAACTCCATTTTTTGAACATCGTTCTGAGTCAGCAAGGTTATCACACATCATTAAAAAAATTTTTAAGTGTGTTTATCGAAAACAAAACTTTTTTACTTCATTAGTCTCCAGTTTTTTGTAATTTTTTTTTTTTATTTAAGATTATATTAGATTTATAGAGTAAATAACAAAGTCCGGGGTGTTTTTGGCTTATTCTATGAAAAAAAAATCGAAATGTGAAACTTAATTATCACTGATAACAAGGACAGAAATGTTGAAAAATGGTGTACAAAACTTAATTTTTTTTTTCTATCCGCATTGACAGGAATGCTTGGACACGGTTCAGACATTATTCAACCTAGAACCACCAAAAAAAAAGTTTCATTGAAATTAGTGACCTTAGAATCCCTTTGTTGGTATAATTAGGAAATAAGTTAAAGACCACCATTATATAAAAAACCAAAAAAACAAAACAACGAATTATGTTTAATAATTAACAAACAGTTTGTGTCGTTAAATCAATGTTGCCATGCATTGCAAACTTGACAGAATCATATTGCTTTAAAATTAAAACAATTATTTTTACTTTTGATAATAGTTATCTATTGATAATTAGAAATATTAGGGGTTACTTTAAACTTTGAATATTTGTTTACTTATATTGCAATAGCTTAATGCCTTTTTAACAGATAGTAGGATTTCGACCTTCCATTTCAAAACAGTTGAAATTCCTTTTCAATTTTTCCTAAGTGGATTTCATTTGATATTTGGTCTGGATCCTAAATGTTTTTCAGTTTGTTTAATTTATTTATTACACATTCCTAACCAAGAGGCATTTGTTCAATTACAGATACTGAGCACATATCACTCACACCGTTTAAAAGAAAATCTAAAAAGAAGGCCCCAGTCGGCCATTGAAGGGAGCATGATGGCGTTAAGGCTCATGACATGGACGGAGGACAAAGAGCCCGTATTGTTTTATTTTGCTGCTTAACCCCAATGCATCATTGTGCTGTGGATCATTGCCTCAATGGGTTTGGAATTGAGTGCTTGAAGAGGCCAACCACCGAGTTCAGAATTTAACCCGATTGAACATGACAGAGGCCAACACAAACGACATGTACGAAGGCACTTTGAAGAGTTAGAAAGGGGGTTGTCTGGGAAAGAAACCCTCAGGATTTTCTTTAAATTATTTCCAAAGGGATGCAAAAGCGTCGCAAGGAGGGAATTCGTGCTAAGGTAGAAACACACAGTAGTATTTAAACTAGGCTTTCTTTTCGATTTTGTTTCTCGATCACTTCCCGTGCATTGTTTTTGCTGTAAACGAATAGAATATCATTATTTAAATTTGACACAATCTATCTTTATTTAATTTTTTTACCAACCATAATTATTATTTAAATTCAAAATTTTAATTAAACACATTAAAATAACAATTGTAATGTGTTAATTTTAATTATCACAGTCATTTTGATAAGATATGTATAATGTAACTGGAGTGTGCGTGTGCGCGCGCGCCAAAGCTACTCTTGAATGCCTAGATCAATCTGCAACTAAGTTGGCAAACATGTGACTTCGGAAAAAAAAACTTTCGCCTCGAGAACCTTGCTTTTACCTACAGCCCTAGTGCGTGCCTGCCCGGGTTCCGTACGTAAGCAAGAGGGCCACCTCCATATATATTCAGTGCCATTAGTTAATTAACTATTTGGTACTTTTTTATGTTCTATAAATATTTATTTGAAGAAAATAACAATCTCCCAATGTTCAGACTTCAACCCTACCAATGTCATTTTTAAGGAATAGTATTTTGCATTGTAATAGGTCGAATTGAATTTAACAATAAAACCAGTCACGCGAAAAATAAATAGATTAGTAACACAAAAATAAACCTTTTTGGGGGATGGAATCCAACTAAAAACCTCGTTGTCTTCATATATCATATGCATATGCATTACGTTTTGTACATTTTTTATGTAGCCCATCCCCCCCCCCCCACTCCAAGTCAAAAACTGAAATAAACTTAATGTACACCAGCAAACCGGTACAAACATAATTGTTTACTTCCAGAAATTAAAATACTCTATTTCATTTGACGTACTTATTATTGCTGCGAACAGTAAACATTCTTTTCTAATAAAGAAAAAGTGTTACAAATGTTTACTAGAGTGGAGTTGAAAGTTTTAACATTAATATTGGTTTTGTTGTAACGTCATGCAACAGCCAGGCGAAAGCGCTAATTAATCACGATTTATTTTTATCTTTTTCAGTACACTGTTATCCATTTCTGAAAATCATTCTAACCCTCCAGTTACCCCTCAAATATTGGAAGTGATTACAACTAGGTCGTCAACCATAAAATAACTCACTGGTCAGATAGTACAATCAAGCATATCGAAATAATTTCTGTTCACGTCAACAGACGATTTATAGCCGTAATAATTTCACTCGCGTCTTCTTGGAAGGCTTGGTGTCGTAAATACTTGCTGTCGTGTCGAAGCAGTCAGTGATGAAAGCGACAAGCTTCTTTAAGATGCAAAAACAGGAGAAATAAAAATAAAACTTAAAAATATTAGAATATTATAGAAGTAGAAGCAGTGGCGTAACTATATCATCTGGGGCCCGTGGCAAATTCCTTTAATGGGGGCCCTATCATTAAGCTTTATTATACTTACTAGTAGTTTAGTTACCCAAAACCAATAACAATTTTCAATTGAACCTATTTTAATATTTTTATAAATAGGTACAATATTAAAACAATATTTCTGAGCTCGCGGCCACTTGGGCCGGGGCCCTCTTGGGTCGGGGGCCTGTGGCATTTTGCCAGCCCTGCCACCCTGTAGTTACGCCTCTGAGTAGAAGGTACATTATCAACCCTGAAGGGGTACAAGTAACCCTGAGTACAAAACAAATCAACTTCGGTTAGACATTTCTTATCAACTGGAAATAACATGTGTAAAAACATAGACTCAACAAAAAATGTTAAAGTCTAACATGGTATTGTGTTATCAAACAAACAAACCCTAAACGAAACATCGTTTACCTATTTAACTCTTACTATAAAAATGAAAATCTAACATTCATTGCTCCGTAAATAAAAAAAAAGCCATTCGGTAAGCACTAATCAAAAGTTTATTAAACAAAAAAATATAACACAAAAAATATATGTAAAACAAATGTGGAAAATTAAGGATAAAAAATAAAAAAAAAAAAAGAGGGGGAGACAACATACAGACACAAATCTTTTTTGACTTACAACAGGCGATGCCTCGGTAAGATGCACGATTTGGGTATAAGTCTGAAAATAAAATTTGATCATGACTTACTTTTATTATTTTTTTTTAAACTATAAATATGTAACTCGAAAGAATATTAAAAGACACTTTAGGTATTTTCAGACAATTACCTTAGACTTAGTCCAATGCTGCGTTTGTCGAAGGAAAAAAAAGCACAAAGAAGTTAAAACTGATAATTTATGAGCTGGCAATCAAAAATAAACCTTATACACTACAGCTTTACTGGAGAAAACACCATTTCTCGCGGAGCCATCCAATTAATTTTCAGTAACTAAAAGCAGTTTTTTCCAGTAAGCTGGCATTAGAATGAAAAGGAGTTTAGCATTAACTAAATTAAAATGGTTTGGTGGTTGAACAACTTCAGTTGAATCTAACTTACCGTTGATTCCTCTGAATGTACCTATATGCACATTTCATTCATATCCAGGATTTTATAAGAATTCGTACACTAGTTTCTACACTCTCTCAGCTGCTTGTATTATAACTAACCATACATCAATAGACTATTCCATCAAATATTACCTTTATTGACATTAAGTACGAAAACGAGCTGTGAAAGGCGCAGCCTTAGGCCAACTAAGCGTTGATTACTTTCTCGACGGTTTTTGTTTAGATGTTCCTTGATTTTTGTTCAAAAGCAGAAACCTTTATCTTTTCACTTGAGTGTCCGTTTGTGCCGGCAAATGTGATTCCACATTTTGACTCAGCGGGAAAAAAAAATGAACCAGCTCAATGAGTTTAGCAGTGGATATTTTGTGCATAAAGGTCGATATCAAAGAGGAATGCTTCCGAATTGAGTCAAGGTTTACTATTTATTAAAATGATACTACAACAGGATACAATGCCAATATATTATAGCATAGATATTAAAAGCATACGACTTGGCCCACCCCCTGTTCAAATGAACAGTAGCCCAGCTAATAGTTTCACCAACAGCACAATTATTCAACTAATCTACTATTTATTCACTCTTAAACTATATTTTTGGGAACACCATAGAACAAATTATCTTTGGGAGTTGTTAGTAAGCCGTGGATTTAGAGATCAGTTTTCGCGTGACATCTGTTCTCAGTACGTTCTTCGGTATAGCTAGTGCTATAGGACCGACTTGAAGGTTTCAAAGATATACCAATGGTAGGGATTGGCTGTTACGGGACGAGGAACGGTTTCAATGGTGGGAAGGATTTGGAACGGTACACGGCCTGGATTTTTCCGTTCTGGTATTTTGTCTCGTTTCATTCCTCGACCCACCGACCCTCTGTTCGTTCCCCTGTATTCGTTCTGATCCTAATAGCTCCGGTCCACTCCACCGTTATATTAAAAAGTCTTTAAAAAACGAAAAATCGTAGATCCATACTGTAAGCGACGGAAATGTTCATCAGCATTTCATTCTTTTTCTAATGAGCTTTAATTCAAAATTTTAGGTTGACGCGACGCCAGTTAGAGAGGTTTGGTTCGAAGAACAAGGAACGGTCCCCATAGTGGGAACGATTTGGTACACGGCCTAGATTTTTTCGTTTCCCGGTCTTCGTTCAGTCCTGTTCTGGTCCCGACCCTCTTTTCGTCTCCCGGTCGTCGTTCTGTTCAGTTGGCGACCATCTTTTCGTGTCGCCAAAGTCCACTCGGTCCTTCTAGCCTCGTCTTTGTTTCACAAGGATGAATCATCCTTTATACCTGGCTTACGTTCCACTTTATAGTTATAAATTATCAGAAAAATAAATGATATAAGTAATTTTAATATTTCACTTTACATATTTAGTATCGGTAGAAAGTTTATAATATATCCAAGTATGGGCGATTTGGGTTGGGCAACAAAAGCCGGATCGAATTGGTACGTTGGAAGTAGGATCTGGGCACGATTGCTTGAGATGACGTTTGTTAACAGGCAAAGTGTTACGAAATGTCAACGCTGCTTGGAACGAAAAAGGAACGGACCGCGAATAAAATACCCGTTCCTATCAAGGAATCTCATCACTAACCAATGGAGAGCTAACGATGCATGATCTCAACGGTAAGGAATCTCGATACATGCTAATAAAGAAAACAAAAAATATGAATAAATGTTGTTGAAGGTTGGGTGAAGATGTAGGTGCGCAGGAACAAGTGCCACCATGTTGAGTACATGTTCACTTTGATCCAGCGACACCACCTTAGTGGTCAATATGTATTCGGCATCGTGCCCTTGCCCACAGATACCTTGAATACTCAAACATTGGAAATATCTCCAAATTTCATCATAAAGTTGGTCAAGAATGCGCTCGCCTATACATAAGATGTCTGGAGTAAAGTTTCCTAGAAGCAATTCATTTTTAGAGAAAGGTAATTCAAATTAAGTGTGAAGCATCACAGAATAAGGTTTTTTTACGGCTGTGACAACCATTTAACCATAATTTTTATGATTATACTCGACTTTTAAGCACCAACATGTGTTATATATTACTAATCAAGTCGTAAATTTAATTTGATGCCCTACTCAATACCACAGCATTGCAAAATATAACTTTGTTATTAATAATTGCTTTGTGGCCCTAGACTATTCTTCATGGATTGGTGTCACGGTGTTATGAAATTTTGATGAAACTACGAACACGATGACAATAATATTTGTCATGACCCGGACCTCCCAGATGTCCTCTTAACACGAACATCCTAGCCTAGAATAGTCACATTAACACTACAACTAATAGTTCATAATTATATTGTTATTTTTAATTGTGGTATAGATCCCACTATTATTAATTATTATTACCCGAAGACTGGCGGGACCGGAGCTCATACCCGGGACCTCGTTAATATCCTGTCGACTACTACTACTAACTAAACATGCCCTGAACGAGTGGACTGGGACGAAACAAACAAATCATAGACATAGCGACTAAAGTTTGTTTTTCACTTGTATGTATAATTCAGCTTTGATTGGTAACTTTATTATCATAAGCAAAGTCACAGATATTGCTGTGATCATTTGCATATACTTAATCTGAAAACATTAAAATCCATAACTTTTTATTATATTTTTGTTTGATCCTTTTTTGTGTTTTGCACATTGATTTGGCCTTTGTTTTTTGGGAAGAAAATAACATAGCTTACAATTATAATTCCACAGGAAGTTACTAACGAATGTCCTTTCCATGTGACCAATGCACATTTATGCTGTAAACCGTATGTGAACACCAAAATAGTAGACAAACTGCGCTTTGAAAATGTTTTGAAACGTTAATCTAGATAGAAGAAAATGAGAAGTAGTGAGATTTACAATTTTCACCACTCCAGTGAATGAATAGAACTTTCCAGTGTCTTCTAAACATTGGTGATAGATATATTTGAGAACAAAACGTCTTAAATAGGATTTATGATAAATTTAAATACAATATAATCATTTGTTATAAGTAAACGTGATAATACTTTAGAAATTATCACCATTGGAGGGGAAAGATTTTTTTTTCAATACATAGTATTTTGTCAACTGAAGTTTTGGACTATGTTATTTTTTTTAATTTTTATTTATGATTTATATGCTACATTGAAAATTACCATTTTTTAAAGTAACTACGTGTGAAAACCACATTGTCCGTTAGGTATGTTTGGGGGGGGGGGGGAATATATTATTATTTTTTCATCAAATATTTAAAGTATTATAAACAAAGATTCGAAATTGTTCAAGGATGTCTAAGGCTAGGGCTCTCCCATCTTCATACAGTGGTGCCACATGGGAAGAAAATGTTGAAAATTTTTAAAACATGGCTGTGACCGAAAGGAACGACTAACGTAAACATCTGCTGCCATTGACTTATCAACTAAATATTGCCGTCAAATGGCTTAGCAATACCGAGAGGATCTGGATGGGATTATAACTAAACATATACGGAGCTCACAGAAGAGAATGGTTAATCTTAACATACAGCGCTGTTACATAAAAAAAAGTCACATTTCTATATTATCCAGTCCACCTCTCCTTCAATACTTTTAATTTACACTAATTAACCATTTAATTTAAATCTACAGACAAATTTGTCGATTGCGATGGTTGGAGATTTCTGTGTCCCCATAGACACCAAGGGTCTCGCAGCTAAGTAAAGCTACTTCAAAAGACAAAGCGAGAGATCAGCTTCGTATCTAGCTGTTATTTTTATTATCAGTCTTATTTAGTACCATTTCTTTTTATTTATATATATATATATATATATATGTATACAGCCAGTTCATTGTTAGCTGTGCTTTATATAAATGAGTTTCTATCAAACTTATTAATGGACGTTTCGACATAATATGCATGCATCAGATCAGGTCCCAGCGTGAGATGTTGGGTGTTTACCTTCCAAAAATGTCATTTCCTTTACCATCTCACTCAAGGACAAGTTTCAGACATATATAATATGTCTGCAACATTGGCCATTAATAAAGTTGATGAAAAGCTATCAACTTTTTTTCATCATCCTAAACAAACTCTTCCTTCTTCGAGATTCTTTCTACTAAATAGAGTCCTCCAACATCCAACCCCCACAAGAACATCCACTAATGGAAGTTCTCGCTGCCCAGACACAAATTAATAATTAATTACAGTAATAGAGTAGGCAGACATAGTGGGCAGGGCGCTGTTGGGATCATCACGTCATACTTTCCAAGAAACCTTCTCTGACGCAACTTCCTGCTGGGTAGGTAGTTCTATCGTTCCTCGCTTCTTTTCCCAGTCTCATGTGGCATGGAAATGTAGGACACACATTATACCGACAGTGTTTTTTCGCTAACTGCCATATCTACAAATAAGTTAACAGACGTAATCACTAATACTAAAAGCAGAAATGAAAGTAGTGAAGTAGGCGAGCCTGTGAGGATGTGACAAAAAAAAAATGTCCGAAGGGGGATGCTGTACTTTTAAACCGGTAAGTTAAGATAAGCCATCGAAACACGTTACTTAAGTAATACTATGATAAAACCTCTACAAATATAAATAAAATTAATGTGAATACATTTTGCTAAAAAACTTTTAATTTGTTTCCAATACTTTTTTTTTTAAAATAAATAAGACTTTAAAATCCAATGAATGGTATCTATGGTTATGGTTATAGGTAAATTTGTGTGTATCCCACGCCTTGCTCTTTTTTAGGACCTTCAGCATTTCTATTAGCTAATCCTCTAAGTATGCTGCTATTAATAAAATGTTACCTGGAAATGTTAAATGTAGTGATTTTCCCTTAATGAATCGCCACTCCAACGAAGATAGTTGGAGAAAGAGAATAGGCCTAAGGTTTAATAACAGTTAATTGTTCTTTAAAAAAAAAAAAAAAAATCCTTTCATGCCGGTCTAGTTATTGTATAATCCTTTACTTATTCTATGTACTGTTATTACTTTCTGTATTGATTCCAATGTTAGAGTTACACTGTCATGATCGAGGTTGTCAGTAGTTTTGGTGACACCAACAAATGCCAGGTATGAACAATTAACCGACATTAAAATTAGCTTTCTCTCTTTTCTGAACTTATTCTTTGGACCTAAAATACCTTTAGAGAAAAAATAATAAAATCACATTCAATTTTTGCCTCCGAATCTCACCATATTCCCTCAGTAAATTTCAGAATGCCAATCTTTTTCGTTTTTTTTTGGTGGGAAGGGACACTAACAACTTTCACAAACTTGTTCTATTTTCTGCATCTGTGGCAGACAAAATTTGTTTTTATATTTTGGTTTCTTCTCTCCTTGGATTTGTTGGAATGCTGGTCTAGTTCCTTGCTACGTTGATTAGCTGAAACAGGGGCTCTTGAGACACCTTTCAGAAGATCATCACTTTCCCCGTTGACAATAGACCGGCCTGAACCACTGTCCCAGTTCTGATCCTCTATTTGAACCTCTTCTTCTTGATCACTTCCACCGTCAGGCCACTTCGAAACACTCCAGTCTTCTTCACACACGTTGAAACACTCGGCGTAGTTTCCCCTTCTCTTCTTCGTACATGACTCGGCTCACAAATTGCAACGCGGGGGTCTGACAGCACTAACCGACAGCAGAGGCATAGTTGCAAAAAATCAAAGGGAACAGTTAAAAGGAAGGTACTGAGGAATTCAAATAGGTGAAATCACCAGATCAAAGATGCTGCCAATTCTAAGAAGTTTGGGGTCCATCATACCCCCACGTTGCGAATTAAGGGTAAATATCTCCTTTTTTAGATTGTCGTCTTCAGTCGGCATTTGCTCCTTTTCAGTTGGATCGTAGCATACGCAACTCCTCAGTTTATAATACAAGGTGTGTTGTCTTACATTTAATTTTTTTGGGAAATAACAATGTCCTAAAATTGTTGGTTGTGAGCAAAATTTATAATCATCTCCCCTCCGATTTGATAAATCCCTTGTCAATCGATTTGGTGATCCGTGAGGTGTTTGAAGTTGTTAAGTCATCAGCCCGAAAATTTCACAACTTTGGAATTTTTTCAACTTAAATTTTCATTAGCAAACACTTTTTTATCTTCTGTTCTTTTTTATGTATTACCGGGCTTTTGTTGTATGGGAATAAGTATTGGTCCCGATTCTTTTCAGTGTTTAAATTTACGTTTTAAGTATTTTTATTAGATTAAATAAAATGAAAACAATGCTTAAGAGCCATTTGAGCCGATTTCAGCAGGTTTTTTTTTATAATGTAATTTCGAGTGATCGAATGTGATAATGAAGTATACTTAATTGTGAGACTACTCAATAAATAAATATAAACCAATCATGCTTTGGGAGAACAACATTTTTTGAGAAAGAAAAGTAATCACAAACCAATAAAAGTTTATTTACAACAAATTAAATATATTTGGCAGAATCTTGTGGATACCAAGATATGACAAGTAGTGGATTGAGAGGAAAGAAGAAATTGATACAGACGGGATTTAAAATATAGGAGGTGAGAACTATGACGGATGGTTGTAGGCACGGAGAAGGAAAACGAATCATTGTACGGGCTGGATGATGTCGGATAAGCGGGATTTTCTATTGCCGTTGTAATGTTTGAGGTCATAAATGTAAAGGTGGTGTTACGAAGGTAACGTAGAGGAAGTGCTGCCGTCAAGTGGAGATCGGGCATTCTGACTCAGCACAGTGATAAGAAATAGCTGAGTCGATCGGGAATTCCGAAGATAAAATGGAAAGGGTAGCCAAGTCCAACTTTTCTCAAAAGACCTCTTCCACGTAATGACTGTTAACAAATGGAATGAAGAATTTTCGATAAAAAAGTGTTAAACATATTAAATGAGTTGAAGAGTTGCTTGTGAGATCGGCTGAAGTTGATTAAAAAGTATTTGTATCAAGTTTTTCAATAGAAAACGTTTCGACGTACCAATAAACTGGTATAACCAATTTAATATCTAAAATATTGGTTTTAAAATCTAATTAAAATCACCTGGGACGTTATTCCTACTGAAACTCTCGACAACTTTTTAGACAAGTTTCGAATATGTAATTAATGTTATATTAACCATAGAAGAAAAAAAACAAGTTAGAAAGGACAGCAATGACAGCTTAGAATTGCTGGCGTACTTACCGTAATTCCATCGTCACTCCCGGGCCTTGGTTGGATCCTTTTGGAATTTGAGATGGGTTGGATGGTTAAGAGGCCCCCCTTACCGTTTAAAGCAGATAGGCATTCCCTGCGACGTGTGACGTCGGCGATAGATACATGCCTCAATGTTCGGACCTAACAGTCATATTACGGCTTCCATTTCAATTGAATAAAACTATATATTTTTTACGAGATTTTATATTGATATACTCAGTCAAATTGACTGGACGAAAATAATTCTTTAGATGGTTATAACAGCAACCTTGTTATCCGCAGGGCATGCACCATAATTGAGGAGGGCAAGACATCACCAGCCAGCCACACATAAGGAGCCAAAACGTTTTGGTCCGATGAGAGGAACGACAGATGATTTACGTAGTTAACCACAACATGACACCATATTGTAGATCCCTCTACATATCTAATATTTTCACCGAATCTCTCTACAATCTAATATTTTCACCTTCCTCATCTCATTTGCTTTCTATTTAAATACCCTATTGGAAATTGTATATTTCTAAGTACGAGCATAATGATAAATATTGAATAATTTAATATAGTCAATTCGTCTGTAATAATGTCATTGGCAGGCCACAGTTATAATGTAGTTTTTAAATACCCGTATTAATGTGTTAACGTTTTACTTGAAACTGGTCTGAAGAACGTAACGACATATAAACATTCACAGATAAAACATGAACTGAAATATCTAGAGATCATAATGACAACTATTGTTTTCGTAAGAACAACAATAAATATCTTCTCTTCCCAAAGCGTTTTATTTTCCCAACAACATAATGACGCCTTTTTTTGCCAAAACTATATAATACATAGTATACTCGCTCTAATTTTGACACCGCTTGAGAAGACAATGGGAAACGGCCGAGAATATCTGAAAACGGTTAGTCCTAAGCGAGCATCGAACATGGGCTAATTTGAACCTCACAACTTAGCTAAGTACACTGTATTAAAAATCATGCTTGAAATTGAAAAAAATATCCGATACTAGTTGTTGTTTAATGAAATGTACGACTAATGGACTTTGAAATATGAATGCACAGGCTCACATGTTCCATATCTGTGCAAAATAGATAAACAATTAGATCTGCAGCAACCAGGTGGCTAAGGATCCATTCACTCGTAGCTACAGAGGAAACATTTAAAAAATAAAACTTTTAATATGCTCTTTTCAGCCATTTGTCACTTTCAATAAATTACGTGCGTCTAAAAAAAAAAAAGTATAAATCAATTTCGACAAATGTACAAGGTCCAATACAAACGAGGATAGGATTATGAAAGTCCTCTTCCTGCCCCATTAGCCCGGACACACTCATCGTAATTGTATTTCGGCGACATAATTTACGGGAACAGTCCCTGAGAGTGTTTTTGCGGAGCACAACCAAGATAAGCCTTGGCCAGGTTCAAGGAAGGGCTGAATCGTTGGTCAAGTTATTTATACCCCGCGAACGGGGAACTCCCGCCGTGTCTACTGCACCCTGGGGTATATTTCCTTTCGTCCACTCATGTTCTGCTCAAAGGGATACCTTGTATGTCGCCTATCTGGGATGGAAGGACGTGGCAAACACGAAAATAGATGGGTTAAAAAAAAAAATGGCAATAAATATTTGCTAAAGTTCAAATTGTTATGGAGGAGTGGCTATGATGGGAGGTGAGGAGACTTGGTAGCTCCAAGGTTTGGATTGACTAACTTAACCACTTCACAAGCTACGGCACATTGATAACAGAGTTCACTATTTGACCATAACACTTAAATCTATCAATAAAAGGTTAGTGTATTTATCGAAACACAAAATAAATTTATTCCTTCGAGTTGGACACCCACCTCTTTTGAGCACACACGTGCCTTATTTTTCTACTGAAATTTTTGAAATAAAAAAACGTGGAAAAGATTATCAGGGTATCCTTGGTAACCATTGCTGACACTGACCTACAATAACACTCCCAGTTGCTAACTAACAGAGGCTGGAGCTCTGAGGCTTGTTTTACCTCCAACCGACGTAACACTCTTAACCAATCCCATATCGCTAAACCTTATTATCTGACCCTCGGGTATGCTGCGCATGACATCAGCAATGTCTGACATTATGTCATTCCATGAGTTCCCGGTTCCCTGTCAACACTTCTATATACTAGTATTTACTTAACATGTAGCATGTATTTATCGGTGCGCAAACAAGATTCTAATGAATTGATTGATTCTAGTGGTGTTGATGATTTCTATCAACTACTGCGCCTGTGAGGCACTGGGTATTTAGTCAAATCAGCGTGTCACATTCACTCACAGTATACTTCAAAACCGATAAGACAATCTTTTCATTCATTTAAAAAAAAGATAAAATCATAACTTTCCTTAATTGTTGCAATGATATTTTTGTTTTTCGTCCAAAGTATTTAAATATTGGATTAGACATTGTAATAAACGTATTTCCTCTCTAAATACATAAAATAAATGCACGCTCCAAACCTACCTAACAGTCTTAAATGTCTCAAAATTGATAATTTAGGTGTAGTGTGCCAGGCAGGTATACTCACAGAGAAAAAAGTATGCACACTACGGCTTAATATAAGGGGATGTTTATATTGATTGTTAAATGTTTACTGACTCCAATAATACTCCATATAACATATAAAATTTAAATGTGGTATTTCGTGCTGATGAGTAACTAAAATTTACTCATCAGGTGGTTAGGTGTAGAATTACGGCTATGCGGAAATGGTACAATTATTAAAAAGACTAGCTGTTAGACGCCTAAGTTGTTATAAGCCAATATGGCAACAATAGGAAACTGAATGTGGGAGCTGGGTGATGGAATAAGGGGCCCTGTGTCGGGCCAGTAGCACAGTCATGTCCTCTGTCCTGCAAACAGGCTTGCCAACAGTCTTTCACTCATGTCACTACCCTATCCTCATTACAATCTCACATGCCATTACACATAGCCAGGCTAGAAATGGGAAAACGTGTTGATCCTTCATTCAATAACAATCTAGCGGTTCCTCCTTATACAATGTATACCCACACTTCAAATATTCAACGCAATTTCTAAAATACAAATTTTCTCCCTAACAAAATATGCAATTTGTAACAATTTGTAAGTAACATTGTAAAAAATAAACAAAAAACCTAATAATTATTATTTTGATACTATACTCCTTTTCACAATAACACTGTTTTCAATCCAAATGTGAATAAGAGAATTATTTTACCTTTTTTAAATGCTTGTTAACCCACTTCGTAAATGTCTTTTTCTGTATGGCGTCTCTCTCATCTGAAAAAAAAAAGTCGATAAAAATATTATTCAAGAAAAAAAAAAAAAATGTATTTCTATAAATATAAACATGTTTATTTAACAAATTCATGAAAAAACAAACAAATGCAAACGATTTCTTCATATCAAATTCACGAAATCATGGGATTATCACATACATTTGGCGACATGGCAGCGTAGGCACAGTTTGCGTTAACTTATCAGTAAGATTTGTATACAAATGCATATTCTTTTTCCATCATTTTTTCACATGAGTATATGTCTTCACGGATCAACTCATTCTAAATATTTCAGTAGATTTTAATGCTGCATATTCGACAAGTTGTCTTATATGCGCGTATTTGGGCTTTATATATGTATATATATTATGCATATTTTAAATAATCTGATTTAACTTATGTTCCAAAAGCATAATTTATTTTTTAATTAATTATTAAATATTAAATTAAAAATTACATTTCTATTTAAATAAAGTAAAAGCAATTTTAGATTTCACAATAAAAGGCATTGGCTTTGATGTAGGTTCTATGAACTCGTTTATAGAAGCAATACTTCTTGTTTAGAATGGAACGATTGAGCCACGTTGTTTAACACGGAGGATAAAAGTTGTTTTGAGTTGTGCATGCAACAAAAGGGTCCCCCCTGTGGAAAAAAATTCCTGCTGAATTAACATATTAAAAAAAAATATGTATTTTCAATGTCATCCTGATGATGACTCATTAGTATTTTATGCATATATTTTTTAGTGAAAAATGTAAATTATTATAACGAAAGCATTTATTTTGTTTGTGATAAACTGTATTTGTCCTTTTTGCACCCCTATTAATGGCTCAATATTTCACCATTACTCCCCTGTTTCACTATTAGGCTGAAAAGTGCGTTATCATATATTTTTTATGACATATTTGACTACAGTAATTTTTAATTACATTATACTATAATTAGTAAATTAACATAACTCTTAATTTTTACAGCATATTTTAATGTTTTTTATTGCAATTACACCCAGGCCTTTCAAGATGGACCAGAGTAGCGTTTAATACTCAAGAAGCCAAATCCCAAAAAGTGCGAACATTAATGAATAAATCAGTGGTGACAGTTGGCAATGGTTAATAAGGAGCCTCAACTCTCGCCCTGTTATTAAGATGATTAAGATGAAATGTAGCGGCGATTAAGACGAGGTTCATTTCATGAACATTATTGCGTCAGCACTGTTTTTCTACACAAGATTATTGTGTTGGCACTCTTTTTTCTGCACGACATTAACAGAAATGAGACTATTATTAATAAATCGTAAAAATATTGCCCAGCAGCATTGATTTGTATAATTTCAAAGACCAATACATGTCTTTGAAAGGGACCGAAAAATATTTTTCACTAAAGCCATTCACCTGAATACTAATCTATATTTATGAGCAAGATGGAAACCGAGTACAGAAATTTATTTTAGGGATTGAAACTACACCTAAAAGAAATAGAATAAGAAACATAAAATTTGAAATTTACTACAAACTGAAAATTACTCGGATGCCTCCAAGATTTTAATGACCTCACCTTAAATGAATTTTCCAATTCATTCTCCGAGAGTGCGAGTCGTGTATCGCGTATGAACATTCTCGAGAAGCACGCGTCTACATCCGCGAGCGGTGTACGGATCATCTTATGGGGCTAGTTTCCGGCCTGATTTCGAGGATCGTGGAATCTATATTAAAGTTAACCAAAGTCACCGACTCACAAAAAGTTGAAAAAAAAAAAATGTTATGTGATTACTTAATGGGAGGAAATCGTTGATTTTTTTGATTTCAGTCAGATTTTCTAAATAATTCTAATTCACGCCCGTTCGGGATTCATGCTAAATGAAAAACACCGTCATCATTGTAAGGATGCTACTTGGCATTACATGGCTGGGACCAACGCGTGCCTTCCTTTACGAGAGCGAAGCGCGTGTAAGGACAAGACCACGCAATCCCCGACTACAAACACGGAGCGTGAGAGGAAGCCCTTTGGGTGTACAAAGATTGTCTCCTAAATAAAATCATTTAATTGGTCGCATAGGCTATTTAAGGCAGCCCTTGTCGAATAATAACTGTAAATGTACTAAAAATATTAACGTCATGGAATGACTAACCTAAAATTAATATTTGACCTAAGTCATGTAATGATGTTCAGACAATTTCTATCGAGTAACAAAACGATTAACCTGCACCGTTTCTCCTAACAATATCGTATATACAAGCCTTCTTAATTTTAAGATTAAACCTTCTTAATTTTGCTCATGGTAAAAAGATTTGTTTAAAAGTATAAGACCTAAGTAATATAAAATATTTTTAAAACGTTCAAAGAGGCAACAAATTGATGTACTTAGCCGATTGGTTATATGAGTTGTTAAAAACTATTCAGTTTGTCCCTGTCCTTCACTTCATTTATTTCAACAAAAATAATATTACAATATAATTCAGTAAAGTTACACTTTACTGGCTTACATAAATTTTCTTTTAGCGCTTATTGAAGTCGTCGAAAGAAGTTTTTACGTGTTTCTGAAAGAAGGCCGTTTACAATAATATAATTTTTCACTTGTTCTCTAAAGTCGGACGCCCACCGACTGGTTTTGAAATGGCGAGTGGCATAGTAATGGTGTGGTGGTGAACGGAGATGGCATAAGAATAGTATGCTGGTGGCGTGGTTACGGTGCCCACTGTAGTGACCGGTGGCAATGTCACTAGAGGTTGCCATTTTACAGGCTTTTTTTTGTTCACAATGTCGACTTCGTCTGATGATGAAGATGCTCTTGAACTTCTTCATAACATTAATGTTAACAATCTAAAACGTACAAGCCAGGCAAATAATCTATTGGGTCCCTCCACCGTGGCCAAACAACAAAAAGTGAAAAGTAACAATGAAAACATAGTGCGTCTTTCATAATAGTTTACACCAGCAAATGTGTAGCTATTACAAGTCTTGAATGTAAAACACCGGCGAGAAACCGATATCGGCAAGTGTTCAAAGAGTGACATGGGGCGCGATGAATTCAGCACGTCAGATACTTTAAGGGCGACTGGGTTGGAAAAAAGGAATGCAAATTTACTTCCCGAATTAGCGCGTGAACCCTCCAATCGTAAATCCGAGGATAATAATAGTGCACAATTACAAACAAAATTGACTACCGGCCGTTAATAACCTTCATAAAAAAAAAATTAAGTGTTTATTTGCATCGATGACAATAGATGATGAAGCTAAGTAAGGCTATTATCCATGCGTTCATCATCAAATATAAATCTTCAATGAAAAAAATCTGAAATCCTTATATTCCAATTGTATGGATGTTCTCTCCGTTCTGTTCTTTAGGAATACGTTCAACTGGAGTCACAAATTTTCCAATATGAATTCTCTTTGAACAAATTCCTGCAAAGATTATATGCAATGTACCTGATGGGATAAGGTGTGACCCCTAACATAATTTTAATTAGTTTGGCAATCTTAAATCAAGGATCTAAACACCGCGCCACCTAGATGGCAACCCCACATTCGTTAAGATAGGTTTTAACTTTTTCATCTGCCACTTCAACTAACACTAGCAAGCCACTTCGGTGGGCACCTGCCACAACACTATTACAAGACAATTCATTACACGCTTGTTGTTGCGCCCCCAACGAAAACACATTTTAATCTTTATATTACTAATTATTAAAAGAATATATTTCTGGATATGACGAATCAGATTCAAACAAGATTTTAATTTATTACTTATCTATCTATTTTCAAGAAGGAGTGATAAAATATATTAATGCAGGAAATTACATCTTTACTTATCATAGGGAAAACATATCAAAAGATAGCCAACCATCGCATCAAATTATCGTTTGAGAACGGTATATTCAACATGGCAACAATGGAATACATGAGACATGCACGGTAGCTGACTTTGGTGCAGTAGGCGGCTATGGGATACAATAGATATACAGGGTAGCTGACTTTGGTGCAGTAGGCGGCTATGGGATACAATAGATATACAGGGTAGCTGACTTTGGTGCAGTAGGCGGCTATGGGATACAATAGATATACAGGGTAGCTGACTTTGGTGCAGTAGGCGGCTATGGGATACAATAGATATACAGGGTAGCTGACTTTGGTGCAGTAGGCGGCTATGGGATACAATAGATATACAGGGTAGCTGACTTTGGTGCAGTAGGCGGCTATGGGATACAATAGATATACAGGGTAGCTGACTTTGGTGCAGTAGGCGGCTATGGGATACAATAGATATACAGGGTAGCTGACTTTGGTGCAGTAGGCGGCTATGGGATACAATAGATATACAGGGTAGCTGACTTTGGTGCAGTAGGCGGCTATGGGATACAATAGATATACAGGGTAGCTGACTTTGGTGCAGTAGGCGGCTATGGGATACAATAGATATACAGGGTAGCTGACTTTGGTGCAGTAGGCGGCTATGGGATACAATAGATATACAGGGTAGCTGACTTTGGTGCAGTAGGCGGCTATGGGATACAATAGATATACAGGGTAGCTGACTTTGGTGCAGTAGGCGGCTATGGGATACAATAGATATACAGGGTAGCTGACTTTGGTGCAGTAGGCGGCTATGGGATACAATAGATATACAGGGTAGCTGACTTTGGTGCAGTAGGCGGCTATGGGATACAATAGATATACAGGGTAACTGACGTTTTTACAGCAGGTAGCTGTGAGGTAGGAGAATTTTTATATATTTCAGAATATATAACATAGGGACTTTCTAGGCGAGCAGTATGGGCAATATTTTCCAGCTTGATTCTATTTATTTGAAATTTATAGGGTTTATTATCAAGGACCATCGCTTGATATATTTCTTAACCATATTATACCTCCTTAAATTTGTCTACATTGTTAAATTATACCAAGAATAAATTTTGATAAAATGAATAAAAAATATACAATGAGGGTACTAATGATAGGATCCATAATGGAACCAATTCTATAGCAAGGAGGAAGATTATTTTATTAAATGGTTAGTGTGTTTGGCCTGTTCGTTCTATAGGTGAAAATTATCCTTTCCCATCAAAGCGAAAGCTGCTATTATCCGGTTAAACAGGCGTGATAAGGCGGCTAGCGGAGGTTGTTGATAAAGCTTACAGGATAATGGATACCGAGCCAGCCCAAGGTGAGGCCATTGTTTATAACCCTTTTATTCTGAATCAAATAAACTAAACTAATGATATATCGGCGCTTTGTAGGAGCAGAATGATCAACTGAACTCTCCTTAAGCGATAAGGAAACGGTTGGTTGATGATTTGAAAATGAAATAGATTACAAAAGAATGGGGTCATTGATTTCTAAAATGCATCATCAACAACTGATTGGAAATAAAAATAGCGCTGACTTCTCGCATACCCCATCTTCTGATAATGAGCGACCAAGCCAGCGTTCCTAGCAGACTATCAATCACAGCCTATCATCTCCACCGATACTAGCAATACCAAAACAAACCTCTCAAAAGTTACTAACATAACCACCATTGAATAATACCATTGAACATAATGCTCAGAGAAATGACAACGTAAGAACATTAATCGATTGAACAAAAGGTATTTAGATTAAGTAGGAGTAAAACTCCCAAGTTGAGGCCAAAAACATAAGATGGTTTCTTGAAAAAAAATTTAAAATCAATTCTTTTAATTTTCAAATTTTTCGTTCTCTTCGGTAAATGTATTTATTTAATTATCCACGTTTTGTCAAAATTAAGCCATGACCTTACTGACATACCTTCAGGAATAAAATAGAGGGAGTTTTTTTTATTTTTTATACAGCATCTAGTATAAAACCATTATTTATAAATCACATATATGATTAATACATTAATATATATGTCCATATGATAGTTGACAGTGGTTAAATTTGTTGTTTTCAAAAAAAATTGTGACTTCATACCATACCAGCATTTTATATTTTTATTTTTTAAATTTAATATACAAATTATACAGCTTAATATACTGTAACTTTACCTTCTTCTCAGAATAAAATTATTGAATATTATCATTTTTAACATTTTGAAATTAATTATTGACAGTTACCAATTACATAAACTTGTATCTAGTGACAGATTACATGTGTTTAATGCTTTTATTGGTGAATTTGTGAAGGTTAGTGATAATAATATTAAAAATAATGTTTTTGTACTAAGTGCTGCATAAATAAAAATGTGTATTAAATAAATTTAATGTCTTAAAGTAAATTTTTTGACCTTGAAGATACCTGAATATTTATGTTGATATCTAAATAAATAAATTTGCTGAAGAGAGCCAAGCTTATATATGAAAATATTCGTTCATTTTTCCCCAGGGCCAACATTTGTGGCTGATTATCCATTACTGCTAAAGGCTTTAGATTTTAACTAATCGTAAGTAATCGTCTTTTGTTTATCTTATGACACATGTATGAAAAATGAACGCGTTCAAAATAACCAATTGAGTTCATGTGGGATGAACAAATACTTTTTAACTGAATTCCACCATCACTATTCCTTCAAGAACTAAGGGGATGCATTTGTGGAGATCTGAGACCTAGTTCTAACAGAGATAGTTGCCAATAGAGGACACCACCCACAGTTTAAAAGGTTTATCGAGTTTTTTTAACAACTGCAATTTTATTAGGTCAAATTACTTTGTATTTCAATGACCTACTCAACAGTTTAATTTGGAATAATTTTTATCATATATTTTTCCAATATCTTTATTAACTGTAAGTGTTATACCATTAGAACAACTTGTCTTAAATAGTCAGAGCTATCGCTTCTTAACTTACAGCTGGGAACGTTAGTCCGAAGTATAATATTAGATCAAAATCATTCGCACCATTTTCACAAGTACAACCGTAGCACATACAAGGAGGTAGACATACTATTTACCCGTACCTGTTTAAAAAATCTCCCTTTGGGGTCGGTAAAGACCCTGCATATACCCAGGAAGTCGTGGATCACGATTTTAAGGAGACGAGTAATCAGTAATAACAATGAGATTAAAGGTGCCCCACGCCAGAGTGACAGTTGCAATACGCATGTCCCAATCAGTGAGGGCCACGCCCTCCCCCCACCACATTACGGGAATCTGTCAAGGTTATCAATCCGACCTAAATTTATTTTTTTCTATTTCTTGTTTTCTGAGTAATTATTACGAACTACCCTGGTAAAGTTGTTTACATGCCCAAATTTCTAATCTAGAAACTCCCCTTAAAATATAAACACCACTGGAGCCTTCCTTAAACTCCTCCCAAAGTTGGCACTCTTACATGGGCGAGGGCTTTACACAGATATGACAACGTTTATACATACAAGCATTGTGGATAACTTAATGAATATAAATCCTCACAGGAGGCAATCAGCACCTTACAAACAGTAAAACGCAAGAAGTAGGTACCCAGTGCAAACATTCAGTGAGTTTTACTTCACATTCAATCTCGAAAAGATACCACCATATCGTTAGCAAGCCATCCACTGCTAGGAGACTAAGATCCATAGCGAAACGGAACTGACTGACAATAGACTTCATGGTAATAATTTGCTTGGACATTTGAAATAAATCACATTCCCATAAAATGGCCATGATGAAGACACGGCTCTGCAACATCATGAATTTATCACTGAATCCTCTCAATACGGAAAGATGCAGTTATCGGCCAGCGACATTGCCCCAGCCCACCCACCTATCCCTTGGAATATGTGCAGTGGTGTGCAATAACCATTATATAGTAACTTACATAAATTATTGTCGACCTCAAATTATATAATACGATATTTCAAAAAATTTAAATCTTTTCAAGTGGACTTGACTCCATAAAAAAAAAAATGTTTCCCAAATAGTCAATCAAAATAGCATGTATTGAGTAAATTAGAAAGAGAATTACTGACCAAATCAATAAAAATCCAGGCGCTGGAGCACAAATAACCAACTATTAATAAAACTAAAATATTTGAATTACACACAAGACGGAAGAATTTAATAGCTTCTTAAACTCATATAAGATTTACGAAGACAAACGTTTATTTAAACACCAACTAATCTTTGTGATGTAATACAAGAAAAATCCACCTAAATATTCTTAACAGAACTCCTTATCAAGGATGAGGAAATTATTATAAGAAATAATGAGAATCATTTCTGGCAATAAAAGAACAACTAAAGCCGCCATGCCTACTTCAATTATAAGGACTTAAATATCTCGGGTAAGAGACTAATTTGTCCCATAACAATAATCTTCATACTCAAGCATATATGATCTTGTACAGATATCAATCAAACCTATAAATACATATTAATTTATTTTTTTTTTTAAATTGTAGTTAATGAACGTGCAGCAGCCAGAAAATATTTAGCAATACTCATAAAATTCATTGACTTTAAAAACGATGGACTGAAATATTATTGAATATAGTTTACTTAGACATAATATCACATATACATATACAAAACTGAAAGAACAAGGTGCAATGATGTAACAAAATTTCACAATGTTTGATTTAATAAGTAGGATGTAGTACGAAGGTTGGCTTGGAATCCCTGGACAGGTCTGCTGTGACGATGATCATGCGATAATTAGTCAACACACAGTTATGTTAACAAAAAAAAAAAAAAAAAATGTAAAACGTTACCATCCAGTTAGTGGAAACATCTTCAAACGAGCCAAACGTTTGTAACATAATAATGATAATAAATACCTGAAGATTCAACAAAATGCTGCCACAAACCTTTAAACTTTGACAAGTTCTCCTCGTAAGCTTGCTTATCGATGGTACCGTCCAAGAAGGACATGGTGGAGAGATGGATAGCGACTGACTGGAGCAGGCAAGGACATAGAGCTCAGGGACTAGCTCCGACAGCCTACACGAGCACACAACCCACGCTGCACTGACGAACGGGACGGAGTGGGGATCAAGGAATGCGAGATCCCAGCTTGGAGGGGGTACATATCTTATCACTAGTGGGGGCATCCAATATACTAATATTCCCAATCTTCTCCTTGGCTTCACTAATCTTATTGCCAATTATTGCAAACATTTAAACTGGCGTGTGGATCCGAGGATATTTCGTCCAAAGATTATATTATTTGTTATTTAGGGAAATCGATCCTGACTAACATGAGTCAATTACATTTCTACAGGACTCAATACAAAATATATGTACATATTTAACATATTATTTTGTTAATTAACCACAGAAATCAGACAAAAAGTGAAATATAAGTAGTTGGTTTTTTGGTGGTGGTGGGGGGGGGTCTTATAGAATATTATAAATAAATAAATAAGGTTACACCAATAATACAACATAAGATCACTTAAATAGAACATAATGACAGATAGATGTATCAATAAGCCAGCAGACGATAAAAAACAGTTCCGAACATCTCACCACAGGTTGGAAGGGATGCAATGTGAGGTCCTAGGCTATGAGGCAAACGAAAGAAGAAACTAACTTTAACGATGTTATGTTTATTCAAAATAATTTCCGTTAGCTTCAAAGCATTTATCCAACGCCCAACAAGGTTTGTTTAGCCCTTGTTCAATGAAACGTTTTGGCTTTGAATCAATAAATTCAAGAACGGAAAAGTTTATCTCGTTTTCCTTATGGAATAATTTCTTTATTGAAAATGCGTCAAACGCCCTAAAAAAATGATAGTTGGCGACAACTAAGGTGAATTTGTTGGATTTGGTAAAACTTCAATTTTCAGATCACTTCATTTTTTAAAAGTTAATTGACAAACATTTCAACAAAGTTCTGGCATTCAGTCAGATCGTGTGGCAGCCAGTGGTCCATGTTTCCCCAATAGCATAAAGGTGTCGTACAACAGAGTATGGTTGTCGTTTAAGTGTTTTGAAAGTTCTCTACTTGTCTGATGTGGATTGGTATCTACTAAAGCCTTTAATTCATCATCATTCAGCTTCGTTTCTGGCCTTCCTCTCAAATAATTCTTGAGACTTGTATTGCAGGATTGAAACTTATAGAACCACCGATATACTCGTAGTTCTTTCATTCACTGTACCGTCAACGATATAACCATATTGATGTTTCGAAAGGCTTCAAAAGCATTATGTGCAAGTATAATTGCTTAATAGCTCGTAATTGCTCAGATTCCATTGACAGTAAAAAATTACAAAAATACAAATACAATAAACTGAAAGCTACAGCAAAATGAAAGAGAAATGTCTACAGATTAATTTAATAGCCATTGCGTTAGTGTTTGTAAACAAGAGATGGTTTCTTAGTTTAATGATTTCAACAGAATCAATAAATCTGACACTTAATCCGATCCAACCCAATACAAATATTTGTCAACAAACTGTTAGTTACAAGGTTTGACAAGGTATCAAACCTTGTAACTAACAGTTTGTCAGATCAGTTATTCAATCACTACGACATCCAAAGAGGATTCATATTGGGAAGGTTGTCCTCTCGTTCAGGCTAGCTCTATTGGCAGAGCACCCTACTATATATTAGGGAAGACTAATCAGCACATTTCGAGCTGTTTTTGAAACATACTCTGGCTGTTTCAGATAGATTACATTATTTCTAGTTCACCAATTATTATAATAACTTGTTCACAAAGTTAAAACTTTTAAACGAAAAATATGCACTAGATGCGAACTTAGTTGGAACTCATGGTAGATCAGCATTCATAAATAATGAGTAATAATATTAAATAATTAATTTTCCTTTATAATTAATCAGTTTAACTTAAACATACAAAATTTAGAAGAGCCGACTCGAAGGGTAATACGATAAAGAAATAAAGGTACAGGGCATGTACAACTAAAATCTGTTATTCATTTAATAGTTTTTTTTAATTGAAAAATATAGGTTGACGCTACATGGTGAGTGCATGGTTGATTGGAGTGTTTGACGTCAATATTTTCGATTGAAGGTAGAACAAAAAGCAATCTTCCTTCCATTTCAGGTCAACAGAAAATTCATATAATTAGCACATCGAGAACGAGGAAGAAAATACTAAATATAATTGAGAAGAGAAAATTAGCCTCAAAAAAATTTCAGCAGACTTTTAAAACACATTAGTTTTAAAATCAATCCAGATAGGTCCCCAAAACTGGAGAGCCTTCAACATTTTAAGAATCGTGAGAGAGGTTTACAGATATAAAAAATGCAACCTACAGGATTAAGCATTTGTGATCAACGATCCTATTCATACCATACTTACAGTTCTACTCTCATCCATATAAGATAAAATGTACCGTCAACCCGAGACCTGCCGCATGATTGTTCCCTGTATCGCTCATTCATCGGCCGGTCATGGAGTCAGGGGAGGCCAACCAAGAGCGCGAGAGCCACAGACGATCATGACTTGGTTGAAGAAACTGGCCACTGCCAGTACTCCCACTTTGATGTAATTTCAACAGATCACGAGCCGACTGCCACACTAATCTTCAATGTATGTGTGGAGCTGAATAACGACGATGCAATGGTACTAGGATTGTGAGATAACTTAAGATGGAATCAAGTGAACTTAGATGGTATGGTATCAAGGATGTATGATATATTGAGGTTATTAAAAAGGGGTTTGTTGCTGAGGTAATAAGGGGCATCAAGTATTGTTCTCAGGACTTTGGATGTGCTTGATTGTTGACCACATTGCTCAAACAATAGTCAATGTATCACAAATAGAATAGTGTTTAATTGTCCAAAGCTTCCGCCTAGTTGTTGTCTTTTAAGTATCTTGAGTGGGTTGTATGTTAGTTTTTTGATAAGAAGGAAGCCTAGATACCGTGTCGTAGCAGACAGGTACAGGGGTTATAACTAATCAATGGACAAGACCTGCGACCGTGGGTAATTGAAAAGTGGGCGCATTTGCATAACTTGATTTAACAATTGTAGATCACAATCAGTGATGTTTCGTACAAATATAACTTAAGAAAAACAACCTTAATCAGTTTTTAACGAGTTAACCCAAAAAAAATCTCACCGGACTGGGGAATACACGCAATTATTCCCGCGGTGTTTATTTTAGCGTATTGACGCCTAAGCGCACTTGAATTGGCGCATTCAATCATGCAACTTTCAAGTAATAATTAACACTAATATATACTTATGAGTACACAGGTAGAAAAAGAACTATTAGTTACAGAGGGAATAAAAGGAGGAAACAGGGAAGAATTGCCTCAGCTGGGATTTAGAAAGTGACTCAATAGGTGTGTCAAGTCAAATGAACAGCTGTCGCTGGTACGAGCTAAGCCAACCTGATCGCTAAAAAATTGTTAAAAAAAAAATCTTCATCTGAAGTTATTGGAACCCAGTAAAAGTATAATTAAAGTTCTATTGAAGTCTCGAGCAAACACGTGCATTGCTTTTTTCGTCGAACTTTTACATTAATTAAAATAGCTAGTTTTTAAATAATCAAAACTCGGCATCCAACAGAATAAGCAGGCCAAATCGCGGCACAGGCTATCTTTTAACATTAACTTTTTTTTATATTTAATTTGAGTATACACTTTTTAATTTGATTTTAATTTTTAATTTTACACGTTTTAATTTGAGGTAATTATGACCCATTTTTAAAGAAATAGGGTAAGCAGAAAGGTGTTCTTTAGCAAGTTTCATTCATTTCACTGTCTTTCTCTAAAAATAAATCTGGAGTCATTCTGGCTAAGTAGAACATTATCCCAGTTATGATGAAATCCCTAGAGTAGACCTTAGAGGACCAGTGCTACCAGTCCATTGGATCTTATCATAAACAATAGTAATAATACTGTTGTAATAAATAAAAAAAATCATTAGTATTTTTAATACGTTTTAGCCGTCTTCCTTTTGATTTTCTACGAGTTTATTAAATAAAATCATATGTTTTCCAGGTATATAAATTATTTTATGTACACCTAATATATGAATTGGAATTAATTTGTAGTGCATTCTACACTAAAGAAAGGTTTTTTTTTTTATTTAAAACGACGTTTTTTATAGGAGTACGGGGATAAACCAAAACAGTAACACTAAGTACGGATTCTCTTGAAAAAGAATGATAAAAAATTGGTTTATAAATAATACAAAAATCCCAGTTCACTTACTCGATAGAGAGTAGCGAAAACAAACACAAATATATGGGACGATAAACTATCTCTTGTTAAGGGATGAGATTCCTCTCCTGGCCACCATACTGCCAGTCCTGTTCTTAAAGTGTCCTCAGAACAATTCTGTTTTATGTTGGTTTATTTCAGTTTTTTTATTTATTAATTAATGCTACATTAACCTTAACTTAACTTGAGCCTGTGCTGTAGTTTCAGCGATTTCTACCAACTTATAGTCCAACAGTGAGACAAAACTTTCTGTTTTGAATAGGATTATATCCTAGCCGGCTCGGAGAGCACAGCTTGTGTGCCCCCCCCCCCCCCTTACTCACTACCAGCTGTGAGCTGGACAACTGTTCTTAAGTACACGCCAATTTCCGCCAAAAAATCGACAAAGCGAGACTGGGACGAACGATACTAGCTGCCCTAAATTGTCACCGGAGATTACAAAAAATATGCTACCTGTTGCTCGGAAGCCAATGTACGGAATCATAGAAACAAACCACCACCGGTAGACTACCAGTCCTCATATATTTTTCCTAACCGATTCCTAGCTACAGAAGCCCTACCAGACTTGGACCAAGAACTTGAAACCTTGACGCCCCCACTAATATACATAAACATTAACAACCTTATCGACTGCTGCCGACAAATTTCCTCTGTTGTCGGCGAGGATTCGTTCACACTTAGAACCATCAGAGATACCACTGTCATTCAGCGATTTACTTATCAGCTTTAGGAACAAAAACTATACCGGGTGGTGATGAAGGAAGAGCGTATTTAAGACCCGTGACGCCTGCAACACTACACGCCAAATGAACAAAACTCCACTTCTTTGAGTTTTTGTAAATCTGCCTACAAAAACAACAGCATGCGCCTAACAAAAGTGACATATTTATACTTTACCCCTCCTATGTACCAAAATAAAGGGGGAAGAGCCTTACTGAAGGAAATAAATGTTCCCATTGCAAGGGGTTCTTCCGCACAACGAACTTCTGCCAGCTAAACCTAGGTTAAGTGAAGTGTCCAGAGCCTCACCAAACTCCCGCAAGTCTGCGTCCACTGATCTCTCCAGCACCCAGCCGAATAGGGACTGTGGAGTCCCCAGGGACTTGGCTTCTAGACAAAGATCTCAAAGCCTTCTCATCAAACCCAGGACAACCAGACCCCACCTGCTCCAGTCACCCACCAGCTGCCCCTTAACAAACCCAGTGACTTCCTTAACGTCAACCCCAACGAGCTGTAAAACACCAGTTACTTTCTCCTTAACAACAACACCGCTTTCAACCCCACCTCAGAGCCTAGGTCGTACACTACTGTTAATAGATCCCAACACAACCTACTTACTTATTATGGAGTCTATTTTATTCCTGACCTTCATCTACAACTCGGCCTCAGAAGGACTTATTTTCCTCTCCTCTGGAAATTCTCCAATTATCCACAAAATACGAAAACCTCTTCAATTTCCTGCATCGTACAGACCACTTCCCTACTACCGATCATAGGTAAAATCCTTGAAAAACTTCTGCCTTTTATACCCTTATATCAGTATGGAGTTTATTCCGTTTTCTCTTCATTTGAGAGAGAACAACAATTTATTAAGATAAAATTACAATCTGCCTTTTATTAGGCAATGAGTAATTGAGATAAGTGTCATCATTCATACCATATTTACAATTCATCATTCACTCGCTCATTCATACAATATTTACAAACAGCCCAGAGGCCCCCCAAGTCCACATGGTTGTCACCTCCCTCGCATGCGAAGAAGGAAGCGGAGTCCTATGGAGTCCCCCACGCCAGCCGCGTCACTGGATAAGAGCCAGCGGAGGCTGACCAAGAGCGCGAGAGCCACAAACGCTCAGGACATTATTAGAGAAACTGGCCATTGCCAGGACTCCCACTGTCACTTATTTATAGCAGGTCACGAGGCCACTGCCGTTTAAGTCTCCGAGGAGGATTATAGGAATGAGTGGTGCAGTGCAATGACTGTGCTAGGGAATTAGGGTGGTTGGATAGGTTACCATGGAATTTAATGAACTTGGAAGGGATGAGTTCAAGAATATAGGGTATATTCAGATCATTGTGAAGGGTTTTGTTGCTGACGTAATAAGGGGCATTTACTATTGTTCTTAGGACTTTTGATTGAAAGGATTGGATGCGCTTGATGTTCGACTTTTTGGCTGTCCCCCATAGCTCTATTCCGTATGTCCAGATTGGCTTAAGTATAACCTTGTAAATAAGTAGTTTGTTTTCTATTGAGAGGTGGGATGTCCTTCGAAGTAGTCTGTACAGTTGTCCAAAGCGTCTGTTTAGTTCTTTTCTTGTCTTTTTAGTCTCGTGTGTGGGTTCCATGTCAGTCTTTTGTCGAGATGGAAGCCTAAATACCGTACTGTCTCCGATACGGGGAGAGGAATCGAATTGAAAAAGACTAGCGGAAAGGACTTGCGGCAGAGGGTAAAGGTTATGTGGGAACATTTTGCTTCATTTACCTTGATTCGCCATTGGTTGCACCAATACTCGATCTCGTCAAGGTGTTTTTGAAGGTTTTGGGATGCTATATCAGGGTCTGAGTGGGATGACAAGACTGCAGTGTCATCTGCGAATGTTGCCAAGAAGGTATTGGTAGTAGAGGGGACATCAGCAGTGTATAGATTATAGAGGATGGGACCCAGGACGCTGCCCTGTGGAACTCCTGTTTTAATGGTATAGTAGTTAGAATATTCCAAACCACAGCGGACTTGGAAGAAACGGTTTGAAAGGTAGGATTGTAGGATTAGGAATAGGGTTTGCGGTAAATTTCCATTGGGTTTGTAAAGCAAACCTGCGTGCCAGACCCCGTCAAAAGCTTGAGCTATGTCCAGAAAGGCAGCAGTGCAATACTGTTTGGTTTCAAGGGCTGAGGATATGTGATCAACAACGCGAAGGCCTTGTTGAGCTGTGGAATGTCGTTGGCGGAAACCAAACTGGTGAGTAGGGTAAAGGTTTTTGGATTCAACAATTGGAAGTAGGCGTTTTAATAGGAGTTTTTCAAAAACTTTTGAGAGGATAGGGAGTAGACTAATTGGACGGTAGGATGAGGCGTCATTGGGTGGTTTGCCGGGTTAGGCGAATAGGACAACAATGGAATGTTTCCAGAGGAGAGGAAAGTGCGTCGTTCGGATAATGCAATTATATATATAGGTTAGGAAGATTATGGCTTTAAGAGGAAGTTGTTGGAGGATTCGAGGAGTAAGATCATATCCTGGAGATTTTCGGTAAGGTAATTTTTTCAGAAGATATTTAACCTCAGAGGGGTTAAAGGCTTTTGGTGGTAGTGAGAGAGGGATAGGTGAAGTGAGAAAATCTTCGACAGTTGGACGGTGATTATTGTTTTGAGGAGTAAGATGAGGAGTGAAAGTACGGGAAAGATGCAGTGCAAATTCCTCCACCCTCTCGCCATCCGAAGCCGCCCAGGACCCGTCATCACGACGGAGTAGGTGTGAAACAGGATGATATTTTAGGATTTTCTTAGTTACATTCCACAGGGAGTTGTCCCTGGTAGACAGGGAGGAGAGATAGGAATTGAATGAATCGGAACGGAAGGATGCCAATTGCCGCTTTACAAGCCTGCAGTACTGATTGTATGAGCGACGATCAGCAGGATGTCGGGATCTTTGCCACACTGTTCTGGAGTGTTTTGAGTGTTCTGGGGTGTTTGGATTTGATTAGGTCTTTGAGATACTGAGGTAAAGGATTTTGATTGTGAATTTTTAGGTGACGATGGGGTGACGATGCCTCCCAGGCCAACCTCTGGGTCATTTGAGAAGAAGGAAAATGTGCATTTCTTGACATCTCCCGGGCATTTGATCGAGTATGGCACCAAGGCATGCTCTGGACAATCTTCCTTCTACGTACTACCTTATAATCCTGTCAAACCTGACCGAAAGCTATTTCAGCGTAACCTACACCATACTATTGCAACTTGCCAGTGTCCCCCAGGGTGGGGTTCTCAGACCCATCTCGTTCCTTCTATACTCGTTTGATATATCTACCATCATCTCTTCCAATCCTGACCCCATCCTCGCTCCCCAAGCTTTGCAGGAACACCTAGCCCTTCTAGAAATATGGATCTCCAAATGGAGATTAAAAGTGAATGCTGAGTCCTCCCATGCCATTTTCACACTCCGGCACTCGTCCTGCCTTCCAGTATTCCTGTTAAACGAAACCATTCCTGCTAAATCCCAGACTACTTATCTTAGGCTTCACTAGAAACTCATTTGGGGGCCCTCAAATCACGTCCCATGGACAATATCAATTGACAACAAGATACTGATTTACGCAACTATAGTCCAACCTACCTGGTCCTACAGAATTGAAATATGGAGGAGTTTTGAGCCCTTCAATATCCTTCACATTCAATACCAACATTTGCAGAATCCTCCGTAAGATAGCCAATGTCAACTATCGTACCCTTCATGCTGATCTCAACTTCCTATTTATGCAAGACTTCCATTCCCGCCTCCCTGGCAACCCTAATCCGTATGCTAACTCTCTATTAACCCACCTCATCCCCGGCAACCCAAAGCGACGATTAAGGCGGAAGTGGCTGGCCTCTTAACCTCCAAACCAACTATTTAGATCTTATGAGCTCTGTGTCATATTGTGTCAAGTGAAGTGGTTTTGGCTAAAAAGGCTTCTCCCCCCCCCCCAAATACTTAAGACACTTATAAACTAGAGCCATAAATGCTGCTTATAATACTTATGTATTGATTGCTGCAGTAAAATATTGAAAAAAACAAAATTTTAATTACGTTCTTGTATTTATAAAATATGCCATCCTATGCATTTATAAACTATTTTTGGAATATCTAAGCAGATCATCAGCCATCACATTTCAGTTGCACTATATGGTCTTGAGAAATGTCTGGCGAAGATTCTCGCGTTTCGAAAACTGATGTCAACCAAAGCTATAAGATAATACGATAAATATATTGAAAGAAATGACTTATGGTAAATAATGGGGAGTGAGTCGGCGGTAGGCCGTAACCTTTCGACCTTTCTTCAACCACATTCCCTACTCATTTTCTCGCCCTCAGATAAAAATCTTTGGGGGAATCGAACCCGATAGTTAATAATAAATTTATCAAGCAACATGTCAGCACAAATCACAGTTGAACAATAGTCGGTTGTATATGCGCACACCACCAATTCATTTAAATTACTACTGTATATTATGTCTCCGTTCTTAGTACATAGAACTAGGACATAGGACAAGAAATACATAGAATATAATTAGAAAAGTTGTAAATTCAATTGGAATCTATAATTGTGTAAATGAATAACAAAACGTAGACAGATGAATTTATTTATTAGACATAGTAGGAGGATAATTGTTTTTTCTCTAACTGTACACATGTTATCTTTAGAATTTGAAACAGAATGACTCCATAGTTGATTGTGTAACTATTTACCTTATAGGTAAATCCATTGTACATATTATATAAATAAAGAGGTGCGTCTATCTATCTACTAATCAAATGAAATCTCGATATACGATTTCATGTTTATAGGTCAAACAGGAGATTCGCAATCGTCGGGTCAGACAGACATACAGGTGAGAACAGGGGTTTCTGATTTAAGGAAAAAAAGAAGAAAAATAAAACTAATGTCCGTGAGATGCCTTCGGATCGCCTAGTTGTTTTTTAAAATGTGCAGTTTCCAGCAAAATGGCTCTAATTGTTGAACATGTCATAGTGTAGGTTTGAGGTGCCGATGGAAGGAACGGACGAAGAAGTTCGGCTCAAGGTACCCAGTGGAGACAGACGAGAGCAACAGGTAGGCAGGTAGGTAGGTAGCCGTGGGTCGGAGGCCGAGGTGACTGGGTTCGGCCCACGCACCATAAGCGGACATTGGAACACTTCTCCTTATATAGCCTTTGTCTTCTCTACGCCCTTCTTTCTACACCCAATCACTTGTATTTTCCTTTTTTCCTACTTTACGATGGTACCCGTAAAAACTGTTTCATCCATCTAAAATGTCACACGAATAATTGAAATAAGCTGATTAGATTTTTGTTAATATATGGTAACGAGAAGTGCAGGAAAAATAAATTAAAGGTTAAAAAAGTCTATCTTGTTTGGATAATTTTTAATATTTCTACAATTGAGAAGCCGATAAAGATTTAAAGCTCTGATTTTGCCCCCCCCCCTTCTAGCTATTAAAGACCATAACGCAAAAAGAATCCCCAGTTATTCCAAAAACTGAAGTATCTTGATAAGGCATTGTTCTGTGGTCGAGTGTCGAAAAAAAAAAGTTTGGTCATCAGTTTATAAGTTTTAACTCACGTTGTTTCAGGTCATATATATTCAAATACAATTTAGTTCATAATCGAAGTTAAAAGGTTACTTGAAAAAAATTAGGCTACTGATAGACGGATCAACTAGTTTCATTTATAGATCGAATAGCTTTAATGCCAGACAAAATAAACTTCTTTCTGCTAGAACTACTCCAAGCTGATAATAAAATTAATGGCAGGCCCTCTGGGTGTGGATTTGCGGACTTCAGGGGTCTCATTTTTTGGCTATTTCTCCGTGGGTCTATCGTTGCCAGCTAGTGCACTAACTTAATTATTAATTTCATGGCTAGTATTGTAACTTTTAATTCTAAATATTAATGTTTACTAATTAATTACTATTAATGGTTGATTAGTTTCGTTTTCGTAATCAAAGCAAAGCCTTTATTTATGATGGGCGACTTGTTTTTAAATTATTTTCATTTTATAATTTCCACTTTCCATCCTTCTTTCTGCCATTTTTTATCACAACAATGGTTAGGGCACATTGATGACAGCTGGATTACCTGTCAGCACAACACTCGGCTAATACACTATTCCTTTACAAAACAGATACATTAAAACGATATATTCCCAAAAGTACAAAACGTATATTCTTGTATATATAGTATCCTTATTATTGCTCGTGGACTAACTTAATTTTTAATTTCATGGCTAGTATTTTAACCTTTAGTTCTAAATATTAATGTTTACTAATATTGGTTGATTAGTTTCATTTTCATAATCAAAGCCTTTATAATGGGCGTTTTTAAATTCTTTTCCATTTTATAATCGCAATATATTTGAATAAATAAGGCAATGGAAGTTTATTTATCTTTATTCTTTGTACAAAGTTAACGGGGCGACTCCTACAGGCTCTGAGTTAAAACTAAAGTAATACAGGTTTCCCTTCCACCGAACTGACGGAACTTTCCATGTCGTACGTACTAACAGTTCTGTCGATTCTACATTCAAAGTTTGGAATCGGTTTCTAGCATAGCGACAGGACGTACATAAAAAATTGACATTTTAATTTGCCATTTGGAATGTTCCAATAACTTTTATGTGTAACTGGCTGAGTTTTAAGCAATGCATACTTAGCTGTTGGAAGTCTGGAGGACTTTCAAGTAGAAGTAAAAGGTATAGATTATAATGGATTCTTGTAATAGATGTCTGAGATGAGGTAGGAGAGTATAAGAGGTACATGACTACGGGGGTAGAACGGATCGGAATGAGGGAGAGGTGACGCAAAGATGACGCACTTGGTGAGTAGACCTCTAGTCACCTACAATAACCCGTCATCAAAGGCACATCATTCGCAACGGTATATCATAACCATCAATTCCCATTTCATTCATTTTTAACTCCATATTAAGGTCCATATTAACTCCGGTCTTAAGGTCCCGGCTTTCAATTTTTCCTGTCACTATGTTTTCTCTTTCACCAATAATTAGTAAATTTCAGGCCTGTGGGATCACACGTGAAAATAATAATTATTAATAATGTTACAATTTAATGTTTGATCAGGAATATAATAGATTTTGCAATAAAAGTACTATCATTAGGGGGGGGGGGCGTGTATCAATATTCAGGGAGTTTTGGTATTTGAGAATTTACATTTAGAAACATTTTCAAAAAGTAGCCAAAAACTCTTCTTCATACACCATTTTATTTTTATTCTGCATTATGCTTACAGCTTCCTTAAGAAAAAAAAAGCTCTTATGTGTTTCACTTTGTTGATAACTGGCTTGTTCGCCGACTCACTACATCGAGGTGGTGTAAAGTTTTATTTTTAATTTAAATTAATATTGCGGTATAGATTGCTTCATAAGTTCTGTTTTTTCCCCATGGTTAATGGCACATTAAAGAAGGTAACTCAAAATAGATTATGTGGTGAGGAGGAGCGGTTTCTCACTTTTGAGAAAACAAATCTCTACACCTTTTCAAATGGGTACAAGAATTTTCCTTTTCTTTTTATTAAATTACAAAATGATAAATGATGAAATACAAGCGTACAAGAAAAATTGAAATTGAAATTAAAAAAAAAAACATACTACCGCCGTCAACAGATTCCAAAGATATTACAATAAATGATAATTATTCAGCCAACAATTAAATGGTGTATATATGACAGAGGCTGAACCAAAAGTAGTTGGAGAGTAGATAGAATAGGGATGGTGTTATACCGGGGCGTGAATTACGAAAGTGAGTATTATGATACACCTAATGCGGACGGCTTAAGAAAATTAATTACACTAAAATTAATTTTGTCTATACAATTCGGGTGAACGGTTCAATTTTAATAAAATTAATTCCCTTAATCCATATTAATTGTATCAATAGTACTCATTTTCGTGATTATTACAATCCCACACCCGAGGGAACCTACCATTAAAGTCGTACTGCTTTTTCACCCTCAATTTAAGTAGGGACTAGTTACGCAATTTGTATTCTTGCTTCTCAAAAGTTTATACCCTAAATTCCTTCTGAGATGGTACCTCATGATAAACCTTAAAACTGATCAATTATCAGTACTTCCCGTGTTTGTATTCTAGCCCAAAAATAATTATGTTTATAATAGGGAGAGTACAGACAGACAATGGATGTTAGTGGGCAAACGCAAGCTGAGTGATCAAGATGCCAGAGGTTAGTCATCGCTTCGCTATTCACTGTTAAGCAGTAGCTAGCTACTCAGCCAATAACGGACTATTCATTTATGGTTGTCCTTACTGCATTCGTGATTCCTTGGTCCACTGCAAATCCTTCACTATCAAGCATTCCTGTAAAGAAGAACATGGCTGAAATTCTTGCGGGCTGACGTCACCATTGATTATAAACTAGGTTGGACGGTAACAGAAGCAACTCATGACTATCGGCGCCCAAACGAGACCAGTTCTCAACTGCCACCAACCAACTACAATTATGGAGCCAAACCAAAACTTATAAATTATGAAAAATAATAAATAGATAATGTGATAAATTCCAAATAAATTGTACAGGAATGTACCAACATTTAATTCGAACAAGTTCCGCCTGTTTTATCCGAATGTGGTATGTGCTTCTCTTACGATAGCTTGTGTTAAAGCGATTTAATCCATTTGACATTTCAAAGACAATCCGGATCCGGCAGTACAGGTTTCGCACAAGATCTTCGAATCATTTTTTAACCATTTTCCAATAGTTTTTTTTTTTAATTCTATTCCTCTTCCTATATATGAGACAGTACGGTACTCAGGCGTCCATCTCGACAAAAGGCTGACATGGAACCCACATACGAGGCTAAAAAGACAAGAACAGACGCTTTGGACAAATGTACAGACTACTTCGAAGTCTCCCATCTTTCAATAGAAAATAAATTACTAATCTACAAAATTATACTAAAGCCAACCGTGGCACACAGAACAGAGCTATGGGGGACAGCAAAAAAGTCGAACGTCAATCAAGCGTTTCCAATCCTTTCAATCGAAAGTTCTGAGAACAATAGTAAATGCCCATTATTGCGTCAGCAACAAAACCCTTCATAACGAGCTAAATATACCCTAAATTTTTGAACTCATCCCTTCCAAATTCATGAAATTCCATAGTAACCTATCCAACCACTCTAATCCTCTACTGTGCTAGGGATTGCACTGCACCACTCATCCCTATAATCCGTTTCGGAGACTAAAGCCTAAGGCCTTGTGAAAGTAGGAGTCCTCGCAATGGCCAGTTTCTCCAATCATGTTCTGAGCGTCTGTGGCTATCGCGCTCTTGGTCAACATTCACTGGCTCGTATCCGGTGACGCGGCTGACGGAGGAGCGTGGGGGACTTCCCAAGACTGCTTCCTCTTTCGTATACGATGGAGGTGACAAACATATGGATTTGGTAAGCCTCTGGGCTGTCTGTAAATATTGTATGAATGATAATATGGTGATATGAATGAGAGCATTTATCTCAATTACTTATTGCCTAATAAGGCAGATTGTAATTTTAGCACAATAAAGAAGTTATATATACAAAATTTATTTGATAATCCATCTAAACACAAAAAATGAAACGGGAGCATGATAAAAAATATAATAGGAGGCCACCGATTATTGTATAATGCTATTTTTGAAAAAGGCTACCACCTCAAGGACCGAGGAAGGGCCAACTAGCCATTATAGATGGGAGTGAAAGGTGTGGAGATGACTGGTAGAAAGGAGGCTAGATGGAGAGATGCCACACAGGCTTAAGGAACAATGGAGCACCTTATTACCAAACCGATTAGCTCTTCTATTAATACCAATGATAGCAATCACTCACACAATGGAGATGACACCTGCAATAAGCATATATCACCTGCTTCCATACAACAATAAGGTCATGTACTGTTGTTTGTTGGGCTAATATTACATAGTCCACCAATGCTGATAATTCCCCGGCTACGGAGAAGACAGAAATCGGAGAGATCCTTTCTTTCACACTCATTTTATTGACATCTTTGCCAGTGACGCCTAAGAGAGAGCAGGAGAGTCGCAAGGGCTAAGGAGGCGAGGGAAGAAAAATAAATAGCGCCGGAACTCCCAATAACCCAATGTCTTCGAGGCCACGTCCGCTTTAATCTTGTATTATAGGTATGGGTCATGGTCAAATCAAGGATTTGAGTAATATAAGGTTATCATACATCAACCGGTATTTTTTAATGTAGAATATCAAAAAAATATGCTAAATTGTATTGAATAACCATACCTTATTGAAAATTTAGAAACATCATGATATGCTTTAAGTAAAGTAACTTTTTTAGGAAATAAAAAACAAGTTAGTATTCGTTTTAAGCGCCCATAAAAAACTAATGAATACAAATGTTTGTCCCAATCGAAAAATAATGATTTTATGGCTAGACTTACCAGGGTTGAGCGAATTGTTTTCGTCAATGTCTTTTATTTCACTTAAACCTTCATAACTAGTCTAAATTTTGTAGAAATTCAACTTTGTAGAGGTTAATTTGTACTCTTTTCACAACAAAATTAACAAAACAAAATACCATATAAAGCTCCGTTGCGAAGACCTGATTGGGGACACTAGGTGTAGCTAACAGTTTTCAAGAGCCCTGTTGAATTAGGTGTGGATTGAATAAGTTGCCATTGGTCTCCTTACCAAAAATAAAAATGGATGGAATGTCAAAATTTTAAGCCAATAATATTATTTTTCGATATTTTCCCAAAATATGTTTTAAATGGTCCATTGCAATAGCTATTTTCATTTGTGAACAATTTTTATACAAATGTAACATCCTTTTGCCGTTCTAAGAAATCAAGAATTACTATAAATTCAAAGGGTTACAACAAGCAGTTAAGTTGTTTTTTTAGACGTGCTGCCTCTATAAAAAAATATTTGACAGTAATCCAGCCAAGTGGGTGAAAATATTTTTTAAACAAGAAACAATGTTTATTTTCGTTTTTAGCACCCCAAAAACCCATAAATACAAATTTTCGAGAAAATCCAAACATTAAGTTTTTGGCTCAACTTCTTTCTTTTTCTTTTCTTTTTTTTTTTTTTAAATGTAAATGTTTCCACCTTTTTTACCCTCTGCCACAAATTCTATCCACTAGTTGTTTTTTTTTTAATTCTATTCGTCTTCCTGTATATGAGACAGTACGGTACTACAGTACTCAGGCTCTCGACAAAAGGCTGACATGGAACCCACATACGAGGCTAAAAAGACAAGAACAGACGCTTTGGACAAATGTACAGACTACTTCGAAGGGCATCCCATCTCTCAATAGAAAATAAATTACTTATCTACAAAATTATACTAAAGCCAATCGTGTCACACAGAACAGAGCTATGGGGGACAGCAAAAAAGTCTAACGTCAATCAAGCGTATCTAATCCTTTCAATCAAAAGTTCTGAGAACAATAGTAAATACCCCTTATTAGGTCAGCAACAAAACCCTTCATAACGATCTAAATATACCCTACATTCTTTAACTAATCCCTTCCAAATTCATGAAATTCCATAGTAACCTATCCAACCACTCTAATCCTCTACTGTGCTAGGGATTGCACTGCACCACTCATCCCTATAATCCGTTTCGGAGACTAAAGCCTAAGGCCTTGTGAAAGTAGGAGTCCTCGCAATGGCCAGTTTCTCCAATCATGTCCTGAGCGTCTGTGGCTCTCGCGCTCTTCGTCAACCTCCGCAGGCTCGTATCCGGTGACACGGCTGGCGGAGGTTCGTAGGGGACTTCTCGAGACTCCGCTTCCTCTTTCGAATGCGAGAGAGGTGACAACCATATGGATTTGGGAGTCTCTGGGTTGTTTGTAAATACTGTATGAATGAGCAAGGGAATGGAAATTGTAAATATGGTATGAATGAGAACATTTCAATTACTTATTGCCCAATAAGGCAGATTGTGATTTTATCGCAATAAAGAAGTTCTATTAATTCTTCTTTTTTTTTTTCTTTTTTTTTTTTTTAAATAAAAAACAAAAAAATGACAAAAACTTCAAAACAACTTCTCCAATCCTCCTCAAACTTTACAAGGCTCTAGAGGCCTATTAGCTGTTCACCTTCATAAATAAATCACAAACGGAGATATAAAATAAAACATTTTGGGTTTTTCATAATTATTTTTCTTACTTACAAATACTTCTGTCATGTGGCATTTGCTATTGATTTTTTAGCCAGGAATATTTTTTCTGTATATTTACTTCATTATCATTCACAGCTGTCTTGGCCCTTAATTAGAGTTAATTTAAAAAAAAAAAAGGGATGACGGGTGGACTTAAGACTCCCCCTAGCGGTGCAAGGGAGCAACAGCTGAGAGGTTGGCCCCTCGGCGCACAGGCGGCAGCACCATTATTTAATTGACTATAATTAATCCTTGGCACTTGGGCACATTGGTATCAGCTCATCTCTGCAATTAAGCATCTCAACGATTAAAATGTCCTCGACCGTAGTTAGACAGCAGCTCATCGTCACAGTCGTTTACGGTTTACACGTCTGCCAGCCAGTCTTGCTATAGTCGTTACGGGTCCTCTGTTAGAAACAGGAACATATTTCACATGAAAGTCCCATACGACATTAGGAAGAAATGTGAAATATAGCCTGGGGAGATCTCAATTCCCTAATTAATATTATGCGGTATGTGTGTTTTATTAAACTTTAATTACGAAAAATCATAAAAGCATATTCCTGATATTTGGCAGCCCCAATTTCAGGTACGGCGATGATATTTTGGAGCAACGTTTTACTTGAGGCTCCAAAGAAGCCAAAAAATAACCAGATTATAGACTTCCTCTTTAACAAAATGTAGTCCAAACTTTTTTTTATGGTTTCAAAACCCTTAATTGAATAATTTACACAAATGTATATTGTGCTTTATATATGTAGTATAGCGTAGCTACATTTTATTTATTTTTGGTGGTTTACAAGAATTTTACGGGGTCGAATGTACATAATAAAAGGCTTGTGGACAGTGAAAGTGACAGGGCTCACCTTGTAATTGATCATGGCTAATACTAACTTAAATCTAAATAAACTAACTTAACTTAGTTTTCCCGTACAGCCTGTTGCCATCGGTGCGGGAATGGTGGTGGAGTCGTGGTGTTTGTGAGTGCTGCAACGGTCCAGGTCGGCGTTTTTTAACCCCTCTAGAGAGGAGCATATTGTCTGACAAGTTTTCTCATGACTTTTGGCGATATTGTCAGTCAAGTGAGTATATAGCAGGGCGCCGTACAGCACAGCTACCCAGATTTAATATATGCACATGTATATATCATCAATATAAGGCATTAATACAAAAAGTCACTGTAAGTTTCAATAAAATCGTTTTCGCAACAGGAACGAAAGCCATCACACAGTTGACTGGAATTTTTTGTGTTTACGTTTGGTTTGTGAATATGCGGGAACACCTCATATCTTCAGCCCTTGGTCTGTTTGTCGTTTCAGGTGTGTTCGAGGCCGTTTTAAAATTGGTGATTAACTTTCAATCAAATACGAGAAACACATGAGGGTTTCTGATTTATATAAAATCAACCAAACCCTGATACACGATAACCAATTTTGGTACTCAATACTATTGTTTTGTTATAGTATTGAAGTTTTTTTTCTTTGTTTCTGAGCTGTGATAGAGAACGGGTTAGGTTAGTGTGCGAATTTTTTCACGCATGAATTGTTGGTAAAAATGAGGTGAACCCTGGTTCCTCCTGAGTCTCCTGTTACTTAATATTAATCAAGTTGAGTTCTAGCATTGAGGTTTCTTATCGGATTTACAATTGAAAGTTGTTCCATGATTTAACTTTTGCCGGCAGTTGGCGGAACAGCAGGGAAATCAACTGTTGGGTCACGAGATATCGACCCACTCGGCCTCACAAAAACACACCTCGGTAATTACAATTTTTAACGAAATAATTTTCTCAACTAGCCCCTTCAGTGTTATTTAGCTCATGTAAACACTACAAAATATTCAGAAAAGGACAAAAATGAGTAATTGAATTGACGGCCCAACGGTTAATATCCATTTCCGTTCATTTCACGGAAACAAAATGTGTTGAATACCTGATATTTTTAAAATTTTATAATCTGTGCACTTTGAGGTATATTGTAGAGTGAATAAAATAAAGTTTGTGTTAAAGTGAAACTAGAAGTGCAAAGACGATTTCGGAGAGAAGTTCACCTGGTGGAGTTACAATGAAGCAGATGGCACTGTTGAGAATGTTCAGACACAGCATTGCGGAAGGCCCAGATTATTGACTGTGACGCAGACAAAGAAGAAATACTGTCGGAAATGCCACCACATCGCCTTCTCGTGAAGAAACAATTGCAAAGGGTAGTGTCCATCGCATTTCGAAGCAATTTAAGTTGAAACGTTTCAAGAGTTTCAAAGACGATTAATTTGGAGCGATGAAGCTACATTTAAATTAAATGGTACAATTAATTTGCATTTTCACTTCTATCGCGGTTTCGCACTTCTAGCACTACCTTTCTTTCTTCGAAAATAAATCTGGATTCGGCTATAATTTCTCAATCGTCAAATTTGCAACAAATATCAAATTCAGCGTTTTATCACCTGATAGATTTTGCTAACATTTTTCTGCGATACTTTGTACACCAAGGACTCAAAACCAGTAGTACAAACATCATTACATCATGTCTTAACATACATGTTGAACACATGGAGTGTTATAAGAAATGAGAGAGCAGTTGTTATCAATGAGAACATTCGTCCCCCATTTCCGAATAAATATTTTTTTACGACAAGAAGTAGAGCAAGGATGACATGTGATAACTCCATAGCGGACATATTTCACCTATATTTCTTTTCTGCCCCTCCAACAGCCCCAGTCTGATCAATGGAGTAATAACACCCTGGATCAATAGTTTATGCAATCGCACGCGGCTGATTAGTAGAGTCGACAAAAAGAAAATAATCGAGCCAGAAAGTAGCTGCGAAAACTGAAAAGATAGCCGGAAATTGTGTGTCAATTGAAAGGTTTAGCTAACTAAGATAAAAATAAAAGAATTGTTTATAAAGAGGATGTAATAGGATCAAAAAAACAACGAGAAATTTTTCTAGACAATTGTACCTAAGAAACGCCTATTCTTGATAAATTGGAGTATTTTTAGTATTTGAATGTGTATTTTGGAAAAAAAAAAACATAAGTGGGATACGAAACTATCGTACAACGTATACCATATCAATCAGTCAAAACTTTATTGAAATTATCAATCATGAAACTCATAATGAAAGCATACATCAATAAATTACAATACTACATTTACTTTATTCTCACATAGTTCAGCAATTTTGAATGAGGTTGGAAAAGAATTGGCAAGTCGACGATGAAGCTGATAACAAGCGGAATTAATTACAGATGGCAGCAATAGGAATAAATTACCAATGAAAATAATATTGAGTGAGTTGGAGAGGGGAAATAGCCCAGGTTACAGTGTCGACATTCCTATTTTTAGCCGTGATAGAAAGCAACTAACAATTACTGACCCGAGATGGGCGTAGAACAAAAAACAGACGATTGATCTATTTATTCAAACGTGTTTCCCTTCAACTGTTATAGGCAAGGTCGGGCCAATCTAGGCAACTATTACAATTGGGTAAGAGGAGAGCGAGTTACCTACCGGTAGGCAAGCTACCTGCCGTCACTCCTCAGGGTAGGAGCGGAGCCTAACGACCCAATGTCGGCCTTCTACGGTAACCGTCCTTTTTACTATTATCCAAATGTAATATTCAAGAGGACACTTTGGTAAACGATGAGCTTTAAACAAGAACCATCCGGAGCTGGTAAATGAGACACGGCCATTTTTTTTTTTATTATCGTTTACACCCATTTTAACGCTACATCCTCCATTATGCCTCCTTCAAAACTTTCAATACCCAAATCACGATTTAAAAAAATTGTTGATAACGTACTCCATATTCTCGTGTATTGCGGCAAGTCTTCATCTTTTCCCGCTTATTGTACCTTTCATCAAGTCCAACTTATCTTTCCCATCTAACAATTTTCGTTTAAAGACCATTTTCACAGAAGAAACATAAAGCAAAAGTGAATTTAAAATAAAAATCTCAATTAAGGTTAGGAGAGGTTTTAACAGAATAGAAATTAGGAATGAGTTCCTACCAGTATTACTGTACTGTAATTGCTTTTTCGTAAACAAGGTTTCCGAATTTCTAATCCCTTGTCAATACAAACAAAGTATGAAACAATACTTTGTTTTACAACTTAAACGCATTGAAAATAAGGCGTAAACAGCTGAAATGGTGTAAAAAAAAAATCTATAGCACCAACACAAATTTATCCAGTAGGCAGAAAATCCACCATTCAAGCTAAAGAGAGATATCAGGAGCTCTCATTTGAAATTGACACGACACGAATATTATAGCCTCGTCTTGCGTTTGCAACCTGCAATTTTTTCCAGAGGAATGATATTTTCCATGGTAGTTACAATTTATGCTAAAACAAAAATAATTCTATAAAAAAAATTAAGGTCATTAACCTTCCAGTGGTAACTCGAAAATTATCGGAGACCAGTGGTATCTCGGGTCTGTCTGACCCAAGAAATAAAAAAAATTGTCATACATAAGTGCTAATCAAAGACTGAAAGAAAGTGTACAAAATATGAAACTAAAGAAATCAATTTAATTTTTCTATTTTTTACATACCAAAAACAAATTAAATTTTAATAATTAATGGATATGAATATAGATGTTTGATTGAAGCTAATAAAAACTAAATATTGGAACGGCAATTTTGACAGATCACTAATGCATGTTTTAGGGTAAAAGCAAGATTTTGAGTCCTTGCAAAATGCACATCTGGAACGGTTGGTTATTTATGACCAGATTCTGGTATGGTTCTTGAACATACCCTAAATATTTCTCAGCAACCCTCCTAGTTTCCCAAGGAATATATTTAATTATTTGCTCTTTCTAGCATATAATCATGCACTTACCCCTTTCATGTAAAGAGAAAGGTGAATTGTTTCATCTAATTTGTCTTCACTTTCCGAATCATGATTACTATGTGAAAATTAGGATCTGTGTCTTTTTCATTACTTTAAGAGACAATTTCTCCATCCCAGCATTCTTGTCAAAGAAATGGACAATTGTCTTCTTGACAATTTGAACACTTTTATTCAAAGAAGGGTTCATGATGACAAAAAGTAACGCGAGTTGTAACCGTGGGTGTATGAAGCCCAGACTGTTCTTTGAGGCTTCTTATCACTTTACTTTTCATAGCTGAACTAAGATAGAATCAAGGAATGCTATCTACGAGCTTGAAAGGTAGGTTCTCTAGGGGTAAACCTGTTGACTAGTTTCTATATAGCAGATACAACAAAAAATGTTGTCCCTGGGGTTTCACAGACTCAAGATTACCAGTGAAGGGTTACACAACTAATTAGTAGTAAAACTATAATATTTTTCTATCATATCAACAAGGGTATCAAATTCAAGATCTTAGCTTCCTGATTAACAACATGCAATATTATATGCCGAGTTTAAATCATGAAATCAGTCACCAACGGTGTATTCACAATTTTGTTTTCAATTCCACTTCATTATAGAGAAATGATATTTTTAATAAATATTTTACGTGAGCCCCCCCCCCACGCATGTCCAAGCTGTGACATTAACACAATAATGTTCCTCCCTGCCATAATTATAACCTCCATGGTTTACAGTACTGGGTAAATAAAGCCTGGAATATATTTAATTTCCTCCATGTTAGAATATTTAAACTTACACTGATATAATATAACCCTTTACTACAAGAAACTGAATATCTGCCCCTCAGTAAATCTTGGAAACCTTCACCTCTGTACTCACTAAAACAGTGGCTTTTATTTCTAAGGGTATTTCAAATAGTACTAAATACTGGCAATGGCTTTACATTAGGTTTTAGCAAAAATATAAATAAAATTAATTTTAATACAACAAAAACATGTCATTCATTCTGGCATCTGTTCTCCATAAAGTCCTTGTTCATTCACTTCTTTCAAAATTCTACTTATCCATGATCCATGAGAAATAAATCGGCTGGAAGAAAAATTAGAAAACTATTCTTCAATACTTTGAAATCAAAGTGAAAAGCCAGACAAGCCTGTCATCCCAAGAAGAGGTAGAAGTGGTAACAAAAAGTTTTGTATTACATTTGTAATATAAAATGTATTTTTTGTTAACTTTTAGTTTTGTAATAATTCCTGTTTATTTTGGTTTTCAGGTATGTTTATACGAGAGAGCACTGCTTGACATTTAGTCTGGGCTGTGTATAGGATCATTGCAACTCTTTCCTAAGGTCACACAAACCATTCATTGGTGCCGCGATCATCTATACTTAAGTAACCTGTCAGAAGACATACTTTGACATTTTAGAGGGAGGCTGGTCACTAAAAAGGTCGAGAACTGTAAATGAATTGAAGCGTTTCTTGGGAGATCAGATTGGTTTGATGAAAAGGAGATGTTGATTTTTCATCAAGTTTATTTGTGTATGTTATGATATAACACTTATGTCTGCACCAGGTTCTTGGGTGAGAAGAAGGATGTTATCAACTGTTTAAGACATAAGCAAACTGAGAAAGCCAGACAATGAGTAACCACTTTGGGTGTAAAGACTTGAATTATAACTAAGCACTTAATTCAAGAAATAATTATACAGATATCTGTGGCTGCTCAAGTACAATGAGTTGGTGATTGAACACAGCATTCTAATCAGTAACATGGATATTATAAGTATTAATATACTGTAAAATTTGATAAACAAACAGGACACAATAACATACATATGTGATACATAAAAATTGGCAGGTAATTCTGGGCGTTGATGTCTTTGTGGTTGAAATCCCCTAAAACAAGCAACGGAAAACAAAAAATTGACAGGGACACAAGGCTGGCGAGAATCATGTATAAACGTGGTTCTCAACCACTTATAAGTGTTACCTCCAGCTACCCCCCTAAATTGTTGTTCACACATTGTTTCAAAAATGCATGCTCATAATTATATTAATTAAATTTTATAAAGGAACTGAAACCTTTGAAGGATGTCAGTTCAATGGCTGTTGAAGTCAAATTTAACAACAGTTAATTACAGAAAGCCTTCTGGCTTTTACGCAGGTTGCTCAAATAAAATCAGTGCCAGTCGCAGATCACCTATGGATTGTTCAGTTTGTCCATGGCTGGTGCCTACCTACATTTTGTTCCAGCTTTCCTAACGTTTATTGCTAATATTACTTTTAGTAATTTCATAGTTTATTATTTACTATGTTTTCAATCAACCCTGAGATTTATCGCTCCCCTTATTGCCCCTACAATACTATAACCAACTGAAAAATCAAACCTTCCCCTATTGAGAACCAATGATATATCAGACCCTAGGACAAGATCAAAGACAAAGAATGTGCTTGAAGAGTAGTGCATTAACTGGCACAGGCACAAGCACGAGAAAATGAATAATTAAATAAATGTAAGTTCATTGCTTACAATTTCAGGACTGTACCAAGTTATAATAACCATCTTTAATAAATTTATAATAAGTACAAGGATTTTTGCCAGTTTACAGTTGTTTTAGTGAGTAATGACAACAAGTGATAATGCAAAAGTAAATGACTTTAAATATATTTATTTAAGTATACAATTTACTTTTCCCCCCAATTATTACATCCCAAACCAATAATGAAATTGTATGATGGCAGGTAATCTGATAAAAAGGTCATTATTAAATGTCTAGCCCAATAATATATTTGTTTTCATAAAGAAAGATGATAATATTTTTATTAATGCTAAGTCTTTGTGGCACATTTGCAAGTTGACTTCAAATTTATTTTAAATAACATAATTACCCGACTTATGTTAAGTCACAGATGTGAAAAATATCAATGAAAATCTTTATAATAAGGTGGCAGCTCCCACAAATTTCAACATTTCATAATTCTACATTGTTTATAATCTAAATATGGATCTTACCAATCTGTGATTTTGTGAGAAGAAATTACTTAGCGCTATTTGTCAACCTCCTACAATTCCCAAATCACTAAAAAACTATCTTGACTGAGTTTATCACGTCAGTCTATTTTCAACATTACAGTAGATTCTGTTTGGTAAAAGCAAATAAAATTAAACTTTATAATCACTTATAGGTTAATGAAATTTATAACATTTCTTGTTTAGTGCATGAAGTAATTTTTATTTCAACAAATGTGTTTAAATTAGGGGTAGACAGCAGATGTTCTCTTCAGTAAATATTTCTAGTGCTGTCGCTAAATCAAATAATTCTTTAAAATTCAACGTTAGCTTCCTCATATCACCGATTCAGTTAATTTTACTAAAATTATTCAATAAGGTTTCAAAAACTATAATTAATAAATAGAAACAACTAATGTGAAAATAAAATGCGTCAACCTCAAGTTTGGCTAATAATATTGTGAAATATATTGTGTTAAATTCAATGTGCTATTTTATAAAATAACAGTAATTTTATTTAATGAAAGTGAAAAGTAAAAAATTTCCATTTAATATCCAGAATTCAAACAAAATATCTATCTAAAAATATATTTAATCAAATGTTGGAGTACAATCCCTTTTCTTTTTTAAATAATTAATTGTTTTTTCTAGATACAGATTTTTTTTTCTACCATAAACATAGTATCGAGGGTAATTAATGTTTAAGACACTTTTAAACTCGGACAAAGGCTAGTACAGTGCAAGCATCAAATAAACAATGAAGTCTATGAATTGTGAATATGTGTGGTTTCATATCTCAGTTGAGAAGAAATTCCACAAACAATACGATACTTGTTTCAAGATTAGATGTAAACTAAATAATAAATGGAAGGAATAACAATTTTAATTCTCTTTCTTGATATCTGCTTACCTCCAGGGTATGAATGATAACAAGTAGACATAGTAAAGAAATGGAATACTATTTTTGAGCATTAATGTACACTTATTGGTTCAAAATGATTGAAAAAAAAGTCAATGTCATCATTGATAAACAATGAACTTTACTACAAATTGTCATTGATAAAGATTTTTATCAGGGTTTACAAATTTCAGGGTCGCATTTAACACCACACTCAAACAATCTCAATATAGATACATTCCATTTTCCGTGAAAAATAAAAACTATTACATCTTTCAGTATGTTACTGTTGTGAAAACACTAACAACTGACAAGGTGTCATAATCTAAATATGCAGTAACACATCATTCAGCAAGAAACATCAATAATATTAACCAAGTTGTGATAGTACTTCATTTAGAATATAAAAGTTATCAATATTTAGAAAAAATTTTACTACTATAAATAATAAATTGTTTTTTTAAAAGAAGGCAATGATATAATTTATATTTTTTATGCATCCAAGGTTTATCAGTACAAACAGTACAACTGGCAAGCCAAAAAAAAACTACAGTTGAGCATGTTCTATGATAAATGAATGCTTATTAATGGGTTGTAAAAAAGAGACAAGTAACTAAAGTTTTATAATGGAATGTTTGAAATGGGCTGTTATTGCCGTGAACTGGCTTTTGTATGTCAAATGTTCGCCGACTTGGGCAACCGGCTTCTTAACACTGCATAGCTACACAGCGGATAATGAAAGGAAGTTAGGAATTAATGACCGACCTGCTATTCGAAGGACAGCTCTATCAGCAGGATCAAGTTGAAGGATGCTGAGTGGCTTGTCTTTGGCCCATTCCTTCAGTGTGATATCCGCTTCGAAATCCATCCCCAACATGTCATTACTCTTCACGGTCTTCGCATTTTTTTTCCTCCTAGAGACAATAGCCGCAGAAAATGGAGATTTGAGCAAAGTTTTCGTAGACCGGGCTCCGGGTCAGCTAACGGTACCTCGGTAACCAAGGCACGACAGAACAGACGGATTAAACTCTAACTGTTAATTATACATTTGTCGGATCCGATCTTAATACAAACTATGATACACAGTTAAATATTAAATAATTGTGTGTAAATGACAAGGAAAGGCACAAGATCCTACTGATACACGTCTCGCCGGGATTTGACTCACAAACTGACTTAAAAAGAATCGATACCAGCTGTTCGCCAGCGTTGTTTTGCCTAGTATAGTGATGGCAAAACAACGGACAGCTACTAAAAAAAACTAAATTTTTTTAAACGAGCTAATATTTTTAAACTAGCTGATTTGGGCATTATTAATTACCAATTGAGGTATGTAATCCCTCAGGTCTTAATAACTATTTGTTAAAGATAAGAGAATTGACATATGCCGGGATATGAATCTAAGACTCCCTTATGAGGAGTTTATGGATTCATCCCCAGGCTATGTCCATGTCTTATTTTCTTAACCATTAAGTGAATGATCTAAAGAACAGCAGTGTCCCCATTTTTCGTTATAATACCAATTATTTTTTTTTATTTCAACCGAGCTAATTTTTTTGCTTGACCTATCGACTAAAATTTCTTTTTGAGATGTAGTTTAACTAAACATAGGATGCAGAAAATGAAGGATCAAAATCTAGAGATGGTCCAAGCCCAGGCCACATTTCTTAACTATTGAATTGAATGCATATTTAATGTGAAAAAATTGTAAAAATAAACAATTCGCATTTTGTTAAGCCATCTAAGACACTGAAAATTTCTCTAAAAAAATTACAAATAGCTAAAATATTTACCAAAAAAAATGTTTATAAATAAGAGAGAAGTGGGTGGATACCTTATCCCCTAACTTACACAAAATGATACAACTATTTTAAAACAATACATACATATAAGTGACCAGGGCCTGTAATGACCATTTATATTTACATTTTTGAATTAAAGCCTCTCCGTTTGGGCTCGGCAATTATTAAAATTTTCAAATGGCGTAGAGGCAAAATTTACCGTTTTAGTAAATTTTTAAACACTCCAATGTCTTAACAGGCTAAGAACTTAATTAATAATCCTAACATTTTATTTATTAGTTATTTATTTTGAAAAACGTTCGTTAAAGTCTTGTAAACATAGTAGAAATGCCCATCACTAGAATAGTGTCGACTATCCTAAACGGTATTTCTTTGTAATACAAAATATATTATTCAAATAATATAGGAAACTATTGAAAAATCGGCATGAATTTGATTTTAAAGTACTTTACCTTTCATATTCAATATTTTTTTAAAGTATTTAGAGAATCAAATGGAAATACAAGGCTGAACTGTAGCACTATCTCTTGGTCACTGCGAAAACATCAACAAAAGCCCGATGTATGTAACAATTTAATAATAAAAAATTGTAATATTTTTCAGATATAAGTGACTCATTTATATAAACGTTTTTTGTTAATTACATCAAAATACTAATTAAATTTGGGCTTTAATGAATATGAATATTATTCATCAATTACTATTTTTTAGGGGAATATTTCACCTCTAAATTACAAAAAATATTTTAAATCAATTTAATTTATAACCAATGGATTTTATTAAAGAAAAATGGTATATTTGGGGAAAAACGAAACAGTAATTAGAATAATGTGCGCACCATTACTCAAATGTTTTATATTATTTTCTCTATATTGGGTTAGACTTAAAAATTATAATGAATGCACCTTTAATATACTGATCATTTTTGTAGTAATTATACTTTATTACAAGCTCAGAGCTAGTAAGATATAAGCATCACAAAATGTACTTACAAAGTATACATGAATAATAATTCAATAGTAGTATACAAAAACATTATTTGTTGTACTAATTTTAATCAATAGAACCAAATCCCAGGACAATAATTGTTATTTTCTTTAATATATAAAGTGCCTAATTTGATCAAAAGCTGAATAGCTTGAATGAAATTGAACACACACCTTACTTAATATCAGATCGAAGTTGATACTACCATTGTAGGATGTTAATAATCCTTATCACCAATAAAGATAACAAAATCAATATACACCATACTTAAAATTTAATGCAAACAAAAATTAGTTTTCAATTACTATAAAATCAAATTAATTTTCTCACTAGGTGCACTAGATAGATTTTTTATCAAATAAATGATAAAATAAGTTTAATAGCTACTAAATGTATACATTCTGAAATCCTAGAAATATTAGGGCGTTTCCACAGAAACAAAATGTGTAGATATATTTTAAATTGTATAGTTAAGCTGTTTGGGAATATTTTAAAGGAAGGAAAATAACATTTATATTTTTATTCGATTATTTTAATCCTTCCTCTCTGATGAAATATATATTTTAAAGCAATGAACACACTCAAGGAATGCCCACTTAAGTCAGTCTCCTCCCCCTTTCAATTAATTTGTGCAAGTACAGGATTCTCCACATAATGATTGTTCATGACATTTTTCGATTCAATAGTTCTCCCATAAAATGTATTTAACATTTATAAATTAAAAATAATATGAGATATTGATAACTTATGTATTGTAAATCAACTTCTAGTTCGGAATTTCAGATTTAAATCTGCAACAAATAACTACAGTTCTTGAAACTGCAAAGTAGTAATCGGTTAGAAAATAAAATAGGAATATCTCCCACACCGACAACAAAACTGACTCAAAGTAAAATGTTTCAATTAACTGGATCTAAGATCAAATTATGTGCTAAACAATTAATTGGAAAAGGAACACAGCATAATGAAGTTCAACTAATGTCACTAAAAATAATTCATTCAATCATTAATCATTTGGAAATTTCCAAACCATATGTTTAAATATTCACCATGAAGAAATAAATTCTTAATTCTGTGCTCAGGTAGTAAAATGATATGTCACTTTTCCTAACAAAGAGATTTTTTCACATTTCAAAGCGTAAGTACCATAAAAACAGACTATTAAGTATACGTTTAGTAATTCCATGTTGTAGATAGAAAACCTGTAGATCAACTTTCCTGTCACCTGCTGGAGTTCATGAAACCTCTTAAAAAATAACATACTTGAAAACAAATTTAAGAAACAATTGGTAATGTTAATGCTGGAGGTACAGCATGTTGCCCATTTAGAAATCTAGGATCTATTTTACTGACTTTCATCTGTCAATATGAACTGCAATTATCTCAAGAATTCTCATCAGGTTTTTGTTATTGTACACTTCATTCTTCAAACCTGAAGCATTCAAGATTAACTAAAATTACTAACATTCTTACTTATTTTACAACTGATAGATTGATTAGAATTATTTATTGAGTATAAATTGCTAACATCCATAACCCCCCCCAAAATATAAAAACAAACAATTACTGCTTATGAATAATATAATGCAGTACACCATTTGCATTGTTTTAAAATGAACACTTTTCAATATTGTTTCTTTAATTTCTACGTTCTGTCTAAAATATAACTAAAAAAAAAAATGTGAGTACACTGAACAACAGTTCAACCAGTCTTTTACAGAAAGTAATTTAAGAAAAAAATATGCGTGTATCTACCTGTGATCCTTTAAGCAACACAGAGTACATGATGTTATTCCTTAGATAGGCCTAAGTACACTACAATAGCCAATTTGTAAGACATAATATCCCACATAAAATCCTTCACTTAATATTCCTTAGCTAAACATAAGGGCCCTTAGAGTTAAAATACAGTGGGAGAATAATTGACTTCCTTTGAAGTTTATTTTACTTCAATTATTCATTAACTATAATCTTAATTTATGATAATTCAAAATCACTTGATTGTTTGCCTAACCATCCAGAGAATAAGCAAAATACGTCCTGGCTTTCTTAACAGGTATTATTACCATTGTTTAAATATTATTGTAAATAAATTAACCATTAATTATATCCGGCAAATCTAGTACTCAATCCTAATAAATTGGCTTTCATCTATACAAAATCAACAAGGCTTAATATTCAAATACCATTGATGCTGCTAAAAGATGTGTTCATTATTAAAATCAAAACATTTATCCAGAGGTTGATTTAGAAACTAAGTTTTTTCATTATCATTGAATATTTTAATAAGATCTTTCCGTTCTGAAAATACTGATTTTTGTCACAGAATATTTACAAATGCATTTTTGTCTTATTGTTTACGAATGTTAGTTGCACTTAATTATTAATCATTATAACTCTTAATTAATAACTGAATTTTGAATCAATGTTATAATTTTTTTCCTGAAAAATTATTAATAGTACAATAAAAAAAAAAAAACAAGAAAAAAGTGATGGGTAAAATTTTAAAGGGAAATTATAAACAATATAAGAAAGATTTTTTTTTTTTAATATTTTTACATTGACTTTTATATAATTAATATATAAAAACAAAACATTCTTATAGGTAGGGTTGGGGGAACTCGAAAGTAACTTCTCTTCCAGTCAGCTTCTTGTAAATTGATGTAAATGTCTCAATCTGCAAAAAAAAAAAAAAAAAAAAAAAAAAATGAATAAGTTATAATAAGAGAGCAGATTAATATACAGTCTGTATTATTGTATAAGAAGCACACCTATTCGTCTAAAGACAATTTTTAAAAAGTTAAAAAATCTTTATAGCTTATTAGATAACATAAACCTAGATATGATTTATTTATTATGAAAATATATTTTTGATGTAAGGGTATATTCACCCTAATTTCAAAATTTTTTTTTTTTTAAAAGATAGAAAGAAGTAAGTCAAATACACTGATAAATAAAGTACATATATTTTAAAGAAAATGTATAATAAAGTAATAAAAAATATGTAGACATATGTAAAATAAAATAATTCTTCACAACTACAAGTGATGTACACTTTTAAAAACAATACTAGTGTGGACTCATTAAGTGTTGCAATATTAATTGGTTTGTAGAAACATTTCATATTTAAACTCCCCTTTTAAGATAACAGTGATGGTCATTGGTATATCTTTAAATTTTGGAGGCATTTATTTAGAATTATACCAACAAAGGGAAATTGAGTAAACAATGGCCAAAAACTAGGGCAGTAGATATTAAAATTTTGAACTAGGGTTATGATTTTTGTAAACTTTTTCTGGAAGCCTACTCTTTAATGGAAGATTCTTTAATTAATTTGGACCAATTTTCAGAAAAAATAAACTTACAATGTCTCCTAATTTCACACATTTTTATTATGAATAACAAAAGCGAGAATTTTGTCATCACACTTAAATTTAACATTGAGTTTTGTTAAAGCAATGCTGTGCTTGGTTAAGAAGAAATAGACAAATGAACTGAAAGATGCTCAGATCACAATACGATAATCACGCATAAGTGGATAAGTACATTTTTTCACTACCAGTCAAAAAGTAAAGTTGACAGAGATGTACGTCAAGTTTTAGGTTAAATTATAATGTAGAATACATATGGTGTTCTTTAAAAGGGGGAAAGGGGGACATGTGACCTACTTAAGTAGGTTTTTAGTGGTTTGTGAGCATTTAGCGGGCACATTTCATAAATTAAAATTGATATATTGTCAGATCACAATGATTGTAAAAGAAGTGAATGGAGAATGACAATATACATTTAGTTAGTGTTAATGCCATAATGTTCCATTTAACAGTAAAAAAAATAGATTATTCCTCAAATTACAAAGCATATAAAATTTAATGTATTCTACACATTTAGTGGCAACTCCAAATATATATTTATTTTTTAAATCTCTGTAACTATAATTAAGTATGTAACTGAATTCGAAGAGTAAAAAGACAAACTCCCTTCAATATTTGCAACTGATTACAATAAATAAAAAGTAAAGCTTCCTAGAAAGTACTTAAAAGCAACGAAGTTGCCAAAGGATATAGTAGCAGTTTCCTTAAGAAATCTCTAACAGGTCCAATTGAGTTAAAATCCACAATTTATTGGTAAGTTTGTTTATTATTGTTATGGTTAAGTTGTTTGTTATTGGTAACTTTTCATACTTAATTTCCAAATTTAAAAAAATATTCAACTATCAGAAGGTACTTAATTTATTTTATATTGAAAATAAATTAATGAATGCATAATGTTTCAGTTTACAATGGTATTTTTAATCTTGTTCACCAATAGTTTCAGACCATTTAAGATAGAACATACTTACACTAAGGATATAACCAACATATAACATTTAATTTGAACAAAACTAAATGACGTGAGAGATAATGAAGAGTTAATTGCAGAAATTTTACCTTGTGTTCAACGTTGACCTGTTGAAGCCTGTCCAAGTGGACCTTGATGATTTGCTTTCCATCAGTCCTTACACGGATCCTTTTGCCAACAATTTCAGCAGGATACACCATATCTTCCAGTATTTCATCGTAAACAGAAGTCAAGGTTCGGCTGAAATGTAGATAAAAATGATGAATTCAGTTATGTTGTACAACTATTAAATAAAAATGTCTCTTTGAAAGAGAGATATTGTTTTTATTTGCCGTTGATTCGATTAAATAACACAGTTATGAGCATCATCATATTGGGTAATTTAAGTTTATGTGGAATGCTTAGAATCATTCTTCGATATCAATATTCTTTAAAAAAATGTACAATACTATTAACCACGCCTAATGAGAACAGCACCTCCATTTAACAGACTGCTCATATTAATTTTTGTTGAATTCATACTTTTTTCAGCCAGAACTATTTCAAGGTAATACAAGAAGTTAAGATTTAAGTACTAGTGTCACTAACAATGGCTCTGTATACTGCATCCACTGAATTTTAATAAGAAGCTAATTTACAAATAAAAAAGTATGGGAACACCTAAAATTAATATTCAATTAGAATTCCAATTATGAGTCATCTTCATTCATTATTAATTAAAAATAATTGAAGAAGGATTTACTCATTTAACTTTTAAATCGATTAAATCTTTAATATTAAATAAAATTATCTTAAAACAGCAGTTTTTCACAAACTTATAGCAACTTAATGCTTGTAAATACTACATAAATGAACGAGGTTAAGGTCTAACCTATGTAATAAGATTAGATAGTTTATAAAGCCTAATTTTAATTAGCTACTCAAGTGTATTATCCCCCCCAAATTTCTGAATTCCTAAATAATCCAGTCACTTATACAATTTTTTTTTGTTTAATTACTTCCATAAAACAAGATAAGATGATATACAAAACTAAAAAATTACCTTCTTGGCCTCTTTTGTTTACTTTGGGTTCGGGACTTCCTTGTTGGCTTAGGCAAGATTTTCCTGTCCCCAACGAATACTACATGCTTTCCAGAAAACTTCTTCTCTAATTCTCTGACAAGACGAATTTGAATTTTCTGGAAGCTCTTTAATTGCGGCATTGGAACATAAATAATGATTGACTGAAAAAAAATAAAAATATGTAGCAATTTAATGGCGAGAAATGATAATTAAGTACCTTAGTTAACAAACGAGTCATTATTTTGAATTATATTTAGACACATGTGCATCAACAATCTTTCCCAATGAAGACAAGCAGAGCAACTATGGTCAAGATACTGATAGATAACTGTCTAAACAAAAATAATTGACCGAGGCAGGAGCAAGTCAAGCAGAGAAAGTTAGAAATGCTATCAGACCCAAGACTCCTCCTATGATGGTTTGCAGATTAGCTGTTGGCAACAGGTAACCGTTATGTGTGGTATAGTTTTAAGGCAAACTTGATAAGAAGGAATTACATCAATCTGCATCCAATATTTCCACTGAACACCACCACAATTTAAATTACAGTAGAACCTCGTCAAGATCAGATAGTAGGTCGGATTAACTAGAGACGAAACAAATACATATTTTACATTTTTTTTTTTTTTTTTTTTTAAATAGTCTTTACATACTTCTTGCTTGACAGGATAATAGAGAATTAAATTTAACAAAACAATATACAACTTAAGCAATTACTGAGTATTAAGAGTGTCGGCCAAAGAATTTATATAATTTAGGCCAATTTCGTCATTGCTATAAACTATAAACTTGCCCCAAAAGCAAGCTATTTTCTATAGCGAGTTCTTTAAACATATCAATGAATACTTCTGCCCCAGCTATGTCAGATGAAAACTTTTTATCGAAAACCAAAAATTATCGAATTTCACGGCAATTTTTCTACCATTAAGTACAAAATAAAACTGAAAGAATTGCGCCTGAAATGAAAGGAGGGTTTCAATTGAATTAAAATGTTTTCACTGCGAACTCACCGGTTCGAGGGTCCAGGGTTTCTAGAGCATTGAGTACTCAGTGGGGGGCCACACGATTACCTGGAGAGTTAGAGGAGCAGAAGGCATGGTTCTACTGTAATCTAAAACTGCCGATAACTTTCTATAATAAAATACAAACAAAATCATGATATTGATTGGTTTCTACTGATTCTGCTAGGACATTATGACCTGCAGCTATGAGCTCACTTACAAAAGAAACTTAAGAGCATAGAACCAGTTGTAAGAGAACTATCTCTCTTAAAGGATAGTAATGTCAATATTTAATTAAATAAATATTCATTTATTTTTTTATACATAGATTATTCACAGAATAACATTTAATAAAATTACCTTTTTGCCAGCTAATTCAAGCTCTTTGCCCTTAGTAATATGCAACTCGCGCAGTTGAGCTTTTAGATCACTGTTCATCTCCAAGTCCAGCAGGGCCTGAGCTATAGATGCTTCAAAGGCATCAGGTTCAGCTCCGCCGGCTTTTTGAATTTTCGAATTAACCACCATCTAATAGAAAAGCAATCAATTAATTAGCTAAAAATTAATACATAGATGATCAGAAATATTATATATTAAGTTAAAATTAATAAAATAATGATGTGTAACTAAATCTGAACTTGAGCTTGGAAAAATCTTGATGCAGTTTATTGTGGATTGATTTAAATAATAACAAAAAGACATTGTGGATTGATGTTAGTTTGTAGAACTACTAGGTAGATACCTTAATCTAGGTACTGACATATATAAATCAAAGGTAAATGTACTGGCCAGGGCAGAACAGTGTTCCATGAAAATTCACAATTTAATCCTCCAACCGCTGCTTGTCTTTTACCTGAACCTCATCGATTTCTGGAGGTATCAGTTAGTATAAGGTTCAGCACAGTCCACATATGTACCACCAAAACATTGAGTTAATTAAATATTATAGTTATCTGTCATCAGTAAAATAAGTAGTCGTTTAATTCCTATTACCGTTAATTTTAACAAGACTTTTTGATGTAATACCAACTGCTGTTTAGCAAAGTAATAGCAATAACTGTTTCTGAAAACTAAAACTGATGAGAAAGAACAAAAATACTACTAGAAGAAAAATCGTTCAACGGACATGGTTTCACTGAAAATTCTTAAAAGTCGCAAGGTCACATAATTTCATAGACATGTGATGAAAAAACTTCTTAAGTAAATCATGCGAGACGGTAAAAAATTACTGTTAAGGTTTTTTCTAATATTTTTTAAAAAGCTAGGATTTGATCAGAGAAAAGAGCGAAATAACTGACTTGAGTCACATGCTGTTAATGGAACACTATAATCGTAGTACATTGGTAAGACAAGGTATAGCCAGCCACATAATACATCATGCCAATTTATAACCTATATTGTTTTTAATACTGGCTAGTTACTAATACTGTTTAATGAATAACTGCTCTTATGACAGTAATTTGCAGGCAAGTGTTTAAACAGAGCTTTATTCTCATAGTAGTTTGTTTCAAGAATGGAGCAAGATAACACTAGTTCAATTTTAAAAAAACCCAAACTTCACATAAACTGATCTTAAGGAGTCCTTCAGAGCTGTTACAAGGCAGAACCCTAGGCTAATAACTAAACTAACAGTGGATAAACACACCTACCTTAATTGAGGTTTATTATTTTATATTGATATGGCAATAACATTACTTTGAGCAGTCACTGTCTATGTTTAAATATAAAAATAATTGCATGAACAGTAACGATTTAAAAGCTTGATAAACATATAACTTTCAACAACACAATACATCCACTCAAATATAATTTCAAAACTTATTATGAACTCGGTTAAAAAAATCCCATAAGAAAACACGAGTTTTGAAATGTACAATGTAGAAACAATGTCAATACATTTCAAAGGTGTATTCGAGAACATATGAAAATGTATTTCCTAGAATTGTGATAGCAAATATATAAAAGTTATATGTTCTAGACTCAGCATAAAAAAATACTCTAGAATCATATTTGAAGTTAACACTACATAACAATAAAGGCAATACTGTAATACATAATAAGACAAACTGTGACCCTTTTAAGTTCTCCGTCATCCCTACATTAATTTGCTGTTTAACATACTAGTGAAGAGAAAAACGTCAAAATGCACTTGTTTCAAGTTAACAATTTGTTGTATTGTAGGAGTTGTCTTAATAAATTAATTCTTAAACCTACTTGTCAGATTCAAGAACAATTCATTCACAACTTGATTAACTCTTTAAAATTAATTAATTATACTGGTTTAAAAGAGGACTTTACAGTACCTAGGACTTATGTACTGAACACAATCAAGACAATGTAAACCAAAACACCTAATTTCTGTGATAATAAATTAATGAACCGTCGTTAAAACTTGTTAAAGCAATGCTAAGCCCTAGGTAATCAATCGCCCCTTGAAAGAAGATATCTAACCAGACGCCATGTGGAAACATCCCACTCATCCATATTTATCGTTACCATCTTTGAACAAGATAATACAATTAATCATTACTGTTGTCAAACACAGTTATAATAATAAGTTCGCTAGTATATAAGTGCGGAAATAACGATGTAAAATATGTACAGACCTGGGACAGTTTGAGTAAGCGAAAGGACGATCACAGAACTGATGCTATACACAGAATGGAAGGTGCTAGTTCTCAATTCCCTCACGGCCTGTAGCTACTCAAACTTTCATACTTATACTTCGATGCACATATAAAAAGATATCTTATATTTATACTTTAATGACGTCATTTACGCCCATGCTCTAAACAATACCTATAACCTTGATCAATATTATACACCATGTGATAAGATAAATACGTTTTTTCCTTAAAATTCACATGGAATTACATATTGTATTAACATATTATGTGATCCTTTTCACGTTATCCTGGATTGTCATATCATAATACGGTTATTTTTTCAAAATTTTCCAATAGTAGAAAAAAAAAACTCAAGTACAAAAAATAAATAAATAACCTTATTTACAAATAAAATAAAATTATTCCTTAAAATTCATTAACAATCAAAGATTTTATTTTTGCACATTTACTGTACAGAACTGATACCTTATGTAATGGGTCTTTCATTAAGCGCTTCCTATCTTTAAATATAAATAAAATAAAGTGTGTGTGAGATATCATCGATATATTTTATTCGTTTCAAAGGCCTATCGATGCTATTATGTATGGAATATAACATCGTGCAAATGTCCGCCGCGCCGCAGCTTCGCTGGGTGGTGGGCATCCGAAATGTCCAATTTCCCATGACTCTGGTGCACAAATTAGGCTGAATTTGACCGATGGCATGATTTATGTTGGCTTTGAGACCCGCTGTGATTTGTGGCTTATTTGCATGGACCTGCGAAATCGCACGATCTCGGTGGTCAGTTCACATCACCTACACGTGCGATGACCACACGTCGTTGTCTGTGGTCGTTTACCTTCAGCTCCTGGTTTAGGTAAATTTTGTACGGGTGCAGGCCCAAGTCACGACGCAAAATTTGCCAAGTTGTGGTCTGCGAAAGACCGAGTTCTTGTGAGCGACGCGAAATCGAGTGCCTTGGATTCTCCTGCACACTCTCACGGACAGCGGCGACGTTTTCGTCAGATATTGAGTTTCGTCGACGTACAGAAGTTGGTTGATTGTTTACTGAACCAGTGAACTCAAATTTATCCACCACACTGCGAATAGTCCTCTCGGTAGGACGGTTATGGCGACCATAAAATGGGCGAAGAGCGCGGAACGTTGCCCGGACAGAACACCTATATTGATAAAACAATTTTATTATTTGCACCTGTTGTTGAACGCTATATCCATCCATGGTGATTTAGCAAAACATACTGAATAAATGACAGCCAATTCGACAGATGCAGCTTCAACAATATGGCAACTATGAACTGTCAAAGTTTAGAAGTCCATATTGGAAGACGCTATTTAAATCTGATCTTCCAGCTGCCCTTTCATATGATCAAACATTTTTGTGCACAGAAAATATTTTTACTCTATTAAATTACTTAGAATTTGGAATCTTTAGGAACAAGAAACATCAAAACCCACTAAAATAAAAACATTAAATTTTAATTTAACATCACATGATTTGTTATTTTGTGAGTTTGTCGTTTTACTTATTTAGTTTTTATGGAATTACCAATCTCTCATATTATTGGATTTTCTGAAGCTATTGTTTTGTTGAAATAGGATTCATTTTAAGAAAGGGCAAATTCTTGAATTGTGGGGAACTGTAATTTGTTGAGCATTGTGGTTATTTTTGAGTTGGGAGGATAGCTGTTAATCATTCGCTTTCCTAAATTTTGCATCTTTTTAAGTTTTCCGTAGTTGGTTTTACAAGTGGAACTCCATACTGGTGACGCATGGGTTATCTGAGATCGTATGACTGATTCGTAAAGTATAAGTTTCTTTTCCTATTGATGTTCTGTGAAGGTTAGGGATGTATCTGGGGTCAAACAAAGATATTGGACAGATTTTGACCACGGAATGTGTGCAGACCTCTTGCAAAGATGATGATTTAGACGTGACCAGTGCTTTGTGAAAAGCATGGCTTCTGACTTGCTTGTTATGATTTATAATTTCCAGTTTTGGTAAAAAAACAAAACTTCTGTGACATCCGTATAACTAAAAACTTTTTCGCCGAAGTGAATAGGTAAATCATTTAAATAGGTAAAACATATTCCAAATAAACACTTCAAAAGCAATTAATTTTTAGATGGAGATTAATTTTACAACCGGACAACTTAAAAGCACCGGCCATTGCATTAGCCGAAACGACAAACGTCAACTGGTTGTCCATTGAAGGAAAATAAACTTCTGGACTGAGAAACCAAATTTTTCATATGTGACTATTCTTACAGGAAGAGAGAAAAATGTTTTTTTAATAATACCGAAGATTTACTAGAAAATATATTGTTTTTGTGAGGCCAAGAGAGGACTCAAGAATATTTTGGATTGAAATCTATTCAAATGGGCCTGGAATAAGACAGGGTCTTTAATTACAGCAGTAGCGGTGATATCAGTGTTGAAAAAAGGAAGATTGGGATGTGCTCCGACGATATGCCGAATACATTGGATGGAACCTATAAATTGGATGATTCAAACCAGTAATTATGAAATTATTGACTATATTATCAGTAATTTAAGCGAGCATTTACTGGAGGGAGTTCTACTTAAGAGTAGAATTAGGAGAGGAGACGAATTTTATGCGAAGGGAAGTAAGATCAGACCTGACTACATTCCCAAGAGGTCAAGGTTCTACAGCCAAATCCAGGATACTTGTCACGGAAATCTCTTCCAGCAATAAACAGGATAAATAAGACTTGGGGTATGAGGAGTAACCGCTTTATTGACAGGGCTGCACATAGATGAAACGGAGATCGAAGGACGAGTAGTTACTGTAAGTTACAGTACTGCAGTACAGGGATTCGAGAGAGTAAGAAGGATAGGGGTCGTTAGGTCTTCTATCCTGTAATGTAGAAGCTATCTGTAAGTCTTTATTAATTAATTCACAAATAGGGAACGTAATAATTCATATAACACAAGAATGACATGACGGTTAAGGACATCCAGTGATACTTCCCCATAACCGTATTAGGATTCGCCCGTTTTCTTAACAGATACCTATTCCAGCTTCTCTTAAGTCGTAGTGGAGTATTATGAGGTCAGCTAAGTGTGGGCAGTTCCTATATCAGTGGGTTCGAACGTCATGAAAGCGTACGGTATACTTATGAAACTTGTAAGTCTCTGTCAAAGTGCAGTTGTTATGTATGGTGGCGATGCAGTGGCTACTTTGGATTATCTCAGCAATCTCAAATCTTAGCATTAACAAGATGTGGGAATTTTTTTTATTCCAAATATGTGTGCTTGAAATGTCCAAAAATGTTTTAGTTAGTAATTGTATGCCTTTAACTGTTCTATTATGGGCAGTTGTCTTGAGTGTCTGTTAAGTAAATGGAGTTGCAGTTTAAGGAGTTGATTAAGTGTTTTCCGTTTAAGTTTTGTCTGAGGGTTCCATATCAATCGTTTGTCAAGTGTAAGTCTGAGATATATGACTGACCGTCTTAATCAAGTTGATTTATCAATAGGTGGGTCATTCTCCAATTTCTTACTTTTGTGTTCCAATAATGAGAATCTTGTTGAAAAATATATAATGCTAATTTTGTCACTACCTAGCCTTGTGACAAAGACAAGGTGGTTTACACATCACAATAAATACTTTCTTTCGCAACCTACAAGTAAATCTAAAAAATTGGGAACCATTTTTCTCAGCACTCTTATATCAAGTATTGATATAAAACATAATTGGAATTTTAGATGAAAAACACCAATATTCACAACATGTTTAACCTCTGTCACACAGTTTCATGTCATTCCCTAGTCCAGCTTTGAAATACTCGCTAATATTATCTCACAATAGGAAAATTTGAGCTAAGAAGTGATGAGGTAGCACTGGCAGGAAGTGGGAAACACGTGGCCACTTTGTTCTCTTCTCTAATCACTGCTTAGACTTCTAAACCCAGTTGCTTCCAGGATGTGAATAGCAGTGGAAGGTATTTGAATATTTTTATTGATGGTCACTCCCTAGCAGTCATCAAAATCATACAGGTAAGACTTATATTTTGCACATCACATAGTTTTGTAGTACTTCAAATGTTCTCTACATTCTTGCTTATCTTTGTTTTTTTTTAGAGCTCCTCTTGCGTTCCCTATTCAGTCTCTCCCTAGCCTCAATGAAATTTTTTGGGGGCTAGGGATTGACCATGATGGCATAGGGGGGACAAATAGTTAATTATTTTTTCAATATTTACAATTAAAACAACAAACATTATTTTTTTTTTAATCATATATGGTTTCAAATCATATCTACGGGCAAGTTCGGAAGTCTGCTATGAGAATATCAAAGATCAGAGAGGGGATCCTATGACTTATGGTAATGTCTACCCCAAACCTCGTCCATTAAAGAAAAAAAATCTGCTCTCACCACATATAATTGAGTTAATGATTTCAGGAATATGGGACAAAAAAAAAATATCTGAAGGTGAAAAGAAGGCAAAAACGAAAGAAGGTGCCAAATGGACGTGAGCAAAAATAAAATTGGACCTTGTATTGGCTGTCTTGGAGTCGAGAAGGAGCGGAAGAAGTATGCAAGAAAAAAAAGAGTTAAAGCAAGTAAAATTGGTCGTATATATGACTTGCAGGTTGTTAAGACAGCATGCAGGGAATAGAGAATTAGAAATAAGGCTTCAAAAGACAGAGAAAAACAAGCAAGTCATTTTGCCCAGCTTATGGAAAGCAACCCCCCCCCCTACATCATCTGATGATGAAGTACAGCTCACAATCAAACAAGTCGGTCAGTAGTTGAATAGTTAGATGGCATCCCTATAATTCAATATTCTAGTTATTCAACCAGGGCGTAATGGCGTGGCGATTGCGGGTGTCAGGTAAATATATAAGGGGATATATGTATCCGTAGAAAAAATGCATCCTTTATATGTCGCTTTACAGATTTGTGTATTCGGATAAGGTTGTATATCAGATAGATTAGTGCATCGATACGCGAGGAAGTGTACGTATATATTCAAAGAAAATTATCCATTCGCCGAACGTAGCTAAACCTATCATCACAGCCCATGTCCACCCTATCTAAAAGTTTGGACGACGGTTCAGCTGCTGTGTGGGCACATCTTACCCCATTTTTGAATTTATTCTGCAGAAAGTTAAAAAAATCAATACAATTCATATCTTTCAGACAGCCCTTCTACACAATACCGTGATCGAACTGTTTGCAAATGTACTCAATGGATCATTCCCTGACCCGCTAGTCGGAACATGGATTACAGAACAGCTGGGGATGGCAAACCTGTTCCGGATGGAATAGGAGGAGTCCTGAAAAGGCCTGCTGATAGAGCCTTGGGTCAGGGACAGGTCACCGATAATTTCCAGGGTTTCGTAGAAGTTCTACAAGAAAATGTAAGGAATATTCAATTCATTGTAATGCATGATTGTGATATTTAATCTATAAGAAACGTCATACCATCCAATATACCTCCTTTCAATGAACCAATGCTTGTGCTCCAAGTTGTATATTTGAAACCCCAGCTCAATGTCCTAACAATGAGCTGACTTATTAGTTTTGACTGTTACTGCTGTAATTGAATCTAATAATAATGCTGAATGGAAGAATAATGTGGTACCACCAGATGAAAATGAAATTCTACCTGAGCCTCCCACCTCAAGCATCACCTGATTACTGTACTCCAGGCGCATACTTACTTGTACGATTCCCTAACCACTCAAAGAAATGTTCAGCTGCTTTACATCATAGATAAGTTTGCTGTGTAGATAAAGTCAAACGGATGTGTCTCTGATTGTGCATGGACTCCCTAGTTTTGATAAGTCGATGTCTCAAGTTGTGGTTCAGGACAATGATGTTTGTGAGATTAATAAAGAAGATATCATTAAACTCCTTCGACTCCCTAATTTTTTCATAAACAAAAAGAAGAATGGTGTTTTCATTTCCAATCTAAATTGAAGTGAAAGAGCAGATGATGTAACAAGTCTCAATTTATCAACTTAGCATTTTTCAAGTCATGAGAGTATATTTCCTAATATTGAGTCAGTTCCTATATTAACTAGTAGTTCTTGATGAAACATGCTTTACGATGTTTGTTTTTAACTTGTTGATGGTAATGTTTGTTAATAACATTTTACTTTACGTTTTTTATTGGGGTTCATAGTCATAATGAATTTCATAAGACTGGAAAAATGAGAAACAAGAAAAAAAAAAACGTTGTAAGTACTTTTAAGCAATTTATGTTTTTTGTTTGAACTTAATATATTTTTATGCGAGAAATATTTTATGACGGAAATGTAACTAAAATGCTTGATGATCCAGGTACATTGGTTGTTATATTAGTATAGAGCAGTTTCTTTATTTCAATAGTTATTTGTCTAGGAGTGTTAAGTTAGACCCGTGAAAATTTGAGGTTATGTCGGGGGCCCACGTGACTTACTTATTAAATATAAGTCCTAAGTAAATTATTGGCTGTTGAAGAGCTCAACTAGAGTGCAAGACGAACGACGAGAGGTAGAGGGAAATGAGAGTACTTTTTGGCAACCATTTATAATCATCGAGAAACTTAGAGAGCCAAGGTCCCAGAAGGGCAAGGTGTTTCTGAGCACCTGGAGGTGAGGATAGGGTCAGAGATAGAATACAATATTTTTTTGTTGTTTGGGAATTTGTTAAGTTAGTGTTGCAGGGTGAGTAGTTTTATCAGCAGAGACCAAAATGGACAGGATAGGACTTAACCACCTTAAGGAACACTGGCATTTGGAAGGAGTGACTTGGATTTGACAAGCGTATGATTTTGATTTTTGTACTAGCTATGATGATAGCAGGTGGAAGAAAAGTGATCTTGGAGTTTATAAAGCAAGCCATCTTTCCAATCTAGAAACCTCCACAAAATAAACAATGCTCTCTTCTATAGCAACCTTCTATAGTATCCTTCACGCTGATCTTAATGTCCCATTCTTCAGGATCTAGCAACCTCTCGTTGTTAGAACGTCTGGTATCGCTTCCTCGACCATCCTAATGGCTAATGCTCTAAACTCGCATCTTATCCCGGCAACCCAGAACGACCCCTGAGGTTGGGTACCTTCTCCAAACAAACTTTTTGTTACCTGTCCCAGACGGAGTTCCCTCGTGGGCCTCGTACACTGGCTCCCTTTCAATCATCAAGCATTTTGTTTATAATGAGCTTCATAGAATAGTAATCACCTAAATGACAAGTTAAGTTGTTTTGTTAATGAGCCTTATCCCAAAAAAAGTAATAAGAAGGAAAAAACTGAAATTTTAACCACTGCTTAAAATATTGTGTATTGGTTGCATGTAAACATTTCAATAAAGACACAATTAAAAAAAAAAATGGGAATTCACTGGAGCAACACAAAACTTTTACATAAGGAACAGGTTTCATTCGTGGATAGTGAATATCGAAAAGCAAACTGATGGGAGAAGGCAAATTGCTAGATTTCTAAGAGGTGTTTAAGAGAGCTCTTTTCATCACAGGCAGGGGTAAAATATATCTGTAAGATGTAGAAGAGTGGTGAAGTCCCCGTTGTTATTTTTGATTCTAATCGAAACTTATTTCAGCAATATTATGTAGATCTAATTGATGCACTTTATAAGGAAGGTAAACAAACTATTAACTAGTCGAGGAACATTACACTCAAATTTTATGTTAATTGTACATACGGCATTTTCTAGTCGCTTTGAAGACCAGATGTGCCAAGTTACTCTTTGGCGTAGAGCTCTTTGGCAAGGTATATAACTCCCTACTTGTGGGGCCTCTTTTCACAAAGCTGACGTGACTTAGTGATAATGGCTTCGTTTTTAGCGAATAACGTTGTCAAGTCCTCAAAAATAATATCTCTTCCGCAGAGTGTCAATGGTTAGTTATTTTATTTTAGACTATATAGCGACAACTTATTTTTTACTTCAAAATAAAATCAATAATTAATCGTTCCAAAATTTGTAACCTGTGTGTTAAGTATCAAATATTTTATTTTACTACTTGATTTTCTCTTGTTATCTTCATTCATTTATTTTAGTTACTGTTATTGAAATAATATATATCATTCAGGATATCTAAATTTAAGTTACGATTACTACTAATAAATACATTGATGTAATAATTTGTATATTGATAAATATTTTAATTATTTGTGGTTGGTATTATGCTTTCAATCTTGCACTTATGCCATTTTAACAGGTCCATGAATATAAAGATAAGCCAAAAAGGCTTTTATCTCATGGCCTTGAGTTGGAGTGCATGAAAAAAATGACAATATAAAATGAGGACTACTATTAAGATTTTTTTTCTTTTTAATTATTTCATTGATATAATATACCTGTTAATGGTATAGGTTTTAAAATTAGATTTTCTGCCTAATTTGCCTATTAATAAATGTCATTGACAGACTTTAAATCTTATTAGATGGCTTGGGGCCAGACTTGCAGTAGGTTCCTTTCAATCATTGCACATCCAAATTCTTATGTTTATCTTATTTAAAATCGTATGTCTGCATTATTTTATTATTGTTAAGTATATTGATTGCTAATTGTGTGAACTAGATTATCTTGTTGCAATAGTTGTCAAGTCGGCAGCAAGGCTTAAGTAGTTACTAAGCAATATATATTATTTCTCAAATGTACATTTGTCATATCCGCTCAGTCAAGTAATTATGTATCACACTAACCTCATAAAACCTATTTTATTTTTACCGGCAGGGATTAATTTAAATTAATGAATTTTAAAAACTACTATAAAAAGTTATAAAATTATTAGAAAAAAAAAAAAGATTTTGACTGGGGGCCGTGATTTGAACCAAACAACTTCCCAATCTCAGGTCCTAAGGCACTGCAGGGGTGAAGTAACTTATATGTATCTATTAATTAATATTCAATATATACCAACTTTATATAAATAGTTATTAAGTGTGGTATTAATCCCAATATGTCTAATTATTATTAGCCAAAGATAAAAGAAGGAAAGTTTTAGAAGATTTTTAAACTACTGTTTGTTTAGGTAAAGCCCTAGACCGAAGATTAGGGTTATCCTGTGTTTTAATGTTATCTCTGTCAAAAAATTTTTTCTTTGGCTAATAATTTTTAAAACATGGGGATCAATACCACAACTAATAATTAATTATACAAAGCCTGTGTATATTTGATATTAAATATATATAAAACATACGGTATCGATTAAAAAGTAGCTAGTGTACCTGTCTTACATGGTTTGCGAGTGCAAAACTAAAGAAATTTTATATCGACTAAGGATAAGAGGTAAGAGCTTAAGCACCCAACTGGAAATTTGGGAAGTCCCTGGCTAGAACCTTGGCCTTATCAAAATCTTTGGCTAATAATCATTAAAATTGAAGGGATTTATATCACAACTATTGATAAATTTCATAATACAGTTTATACAGGTGTGTGATAAGTTAATTTTTATTTTCCAATATACTATTATCATGTGCAACTAAATGAAACCACTAGAATGTTTTAAAAAAATGGACTCTGATCAAAACTTATTTTGATCCTTCAAATAATTTTAGGAAAAAGTTTATCCAACCACATTAGCGTATCGCACTGATTTTTTAAAGTTTCTATCACCAAAAAAAGATGTTATGAATAAGAGAAGCCTACTTGTCCTAATTTTCAATTCTGCATCCATTTAAGTATAAAAATGTGGGGAAAGATATCGATAAAAAAAGCTGAGTGTTGGTCTAACGTTATATTCTACAGTCAGTATAAGTGATAAGTAGCAAGTTCAATGTTAAATAAGCGTAATTTGTTCACAATATGAAGGTTTAACTTTATTCTGAGGAGGGTAGGTAGTGTTTAACAAGCAGAAGTTGTTGAGACAGCATGTTATATTGAACAAGTTTGGTATCAGCGAGTAGCTAGTTAACTCCCATAGTATAATCATCCCTTAATGTAAATGTGTAAAATCTCCAATTAAAAAAAAAATATGTTATTGGGGCAATTAAAAATGCACGACTTATGAGACCGGTGTAAGGCCTTAGCCCACTCTTTGATTAGACCCTACTTAGCTAGCAAGTATCACCTACCTAATGATTAACAACTGGACTGACTGCTGTTTAAAAATAGATAAAATAACTGATTTATTATGTTTAGATTAGGCATTAGGCTTGAAAGGTGGGAATCTTGCTTAGAAATAAATAACCAAACAGGATCTTAATCTAATTTACACAGTTTATAATTCATCAATTATTTGAATAACATAGTACATTTGAGAAAAAAATTCTTGAGCAAATTTCTTTGAAATGTAATAGAATACAGAAGGTGATGAGAAGATTTTGCATTGAAAAAAGACAGACTTGTGTGCTATGGTTAATGCCGCATAGTAATGCAACTCTGGAGATAAAAAGTGTTTGATTATTCATAATTAGTTTAATTTTGTGCAGGGTATTTGAAAATGAAGATATTTATCTCTTAAATGTCAAAAAAAGACCGAAAAAAGTGAAAATAATTTTGATTAGTATTTAAGGGTCATACCCTATAGTATATTTAGAATAATAATTGTTTGTGCCAGATTATTACATCCTTGTTTTTTTCACCACCAGTAGAATTCTGTTTTCAAACTTTTATCATGTTTTCAGCTACAAGATGTATCACAACAGCGCCAACAATTTTCAGTCCGAGGAAAAGTATCAAAGATAAGACTGGAAAAAATATTGTATTTGTTGATGGAGTGAGGACACCATTTCTCCTGTCAGGCACCGACTATGCAAAGATGATGCCGCATGAGGTTGCCAGGCACTCCTTAATGTTAGTATACCTTTTTGTTGCTGGTCATTACTTGAACACATACTACATAGCTGCCCCAATATTATCAAGATTCTGGTTAGAATATTTAATTTTAAATTACAGCACATGGAAAAGTACCTCCTTCTTATCATAAGAGCTGTTCTTTTCACTTATTAATAGATTATAAATGGCTAAAAAATTAATATATAAAAACTTGTTAAAATGTGCTGGAACGGTATTAAATATCCAAGTTCTATTTTGGCTCCCAAAACTTTATTTTTTGGAATACCTTTAAAATTTTGAATTTTTTTGAGTGCGCGCGCGTGCTGGTGTATCTATAATCAACTAATGAGTAATAAGGTTCATATTATTCTAATTTCTATGATTCCCGTTTATATTACAATATATTATTACGATATTTATTAATCATATATTTTAATTATATATTTTTTTTATATAATTTATAACTTTATATTTTTAATCTTTATATTCAACTTTTACGTTATCTTAAGGGTTCGGTTATTAAAAATATAGGACAATTCTGACAAAAGGAATAATTGTTTATTTAGACAAATTGATTAAATTACTATTCAAATAGTTACGTACGTATATAAAATAATATTATTAAAAACTACAGTTAAATTGTACCTTTATTATTACTAAACGTGATACTGGCCCAGTGTTTCTTTGTTGATAATCTTCGATGGTCGTCTTCTATTGTGTGGTTCGGATTCTCTTCTTTGTCTTCCTGTTCTCGATGCGTACCGGGTGAAAAGTGCGTAGGAGGCGGCCTCGTGCTTGAGCTTCTCAGTCGGGCCGTCCGTACAAGAGTGACTTAGCGTGGGTTGCTACCTAGGTCTTGTCTCCTCGGTCTCCGATGAAAGAGTGACCTCATGGATGGGTCGGGAATGAATGAGGCCCTCTTTTTTTTTTTTTTTTTTTTTTTTTTTTTTTTTTTTTTTTTTTTTTTTTTTTTTACCTATATATTGTTGTGATATTTTAAAATGATGATTTTTAATAGTGTTTGTTTAAATAAACTCGAAATTAGCGAGCATTGAATAACGTAATAACGATCCGTGATTCATTTTTGAAAGTATGAACGTTTTTATTGTCGTCATATTAATTATTAATAATTGAAATAAAAATAATATCATATTTAATATAAACATTTATTATATAAACTTCTAATTTAAGCAAAGTAATAAATATTCAAAACAACTGGCATTAAATAACGAGTTGAAAGTCAAGAAGGCAGCGGAGAGATGCAGATATATATACGAGCCGACCAAGGACAAAAATGGACGTTCGTTCTTCAGAAGGCAGGCAGAGAAGGACCCATGCTAGGGCACCTAGCAGTGCACGAGGTCCGACTTTCACTTTTCACCAGATGCGACAACAAAGATGTCTTGAACCACGCGCGGCAGAGTAGAACAAGCATGCTGATCCGCGAACCACACGAAGACATCAACACAAAGAAGCACTGGCCAGCATTAGTACAGAGTTACGAATAATTTACAAGGTACCATTTTAATGTTAGTTTTAATAGTATTCTTTATTACGTACGTATTTTATTTTTGTATATCAATTTTAGTTATTCAATGTGTATAAATAAAACCAATATTCTTTTTGCCAGAAGTTTCCTATAATTATTAACAGAACCCTGATATAACGTTAAAGTTATAAATATAAAGTTTTTTAAATTATATGAAAAAAATATATAATTAAAATATTTATTAATAAATAAGCAAATATTAGAATAATATATGCACAATGTCAAAAAAAAAAAAAAAAAATTTGGAATTACAGCTGTCTCCTCGTGCTGCATTCGCAGATGCATATTAAGGAGTGCATAAAATATAATACTTTCAGATTGTTGTTAATAAGTCCAATACACATAAACTCACTAGGTGATGAGGCTCAACTTCAGCTTGTAACCATGGAAAACACTAACACTAAAACCTAAACCTAGGACCTATGACTAAAGCGTTCCAGTTGTGACAGCGTCCTGCCATCGATGGGGGGAACGGAGCGGGGGTTATCGTGTTAAACACCGGGTTTGTCAGGTATTGCAGGGAGTCGAAAAATTTGATATGTCTACGTTGGATGAACTCATCCACCGTAGGCAGCTCAAAGATCTCGTGAAGCTCACTGTTGCTCCGCTGCTCGAATGAAGTACCTCTGACCACTTTCATTAGTATACCGTTATGGAATTGTTGGAGTTTCTTAGCTGTTGTATACGTCATATAACGAAAAAGTGGTGCACCTTACAGCAGAGTAGGCCTGAGTATGCTCTTGTAGATTAGTAGCTTGAGACGCAGTGATAGATTGGGGGAAGTCAATAAGTGCGTAAGCCGGTAAGACTTCATGCGTGTTTGCTTCAACTTCTTCGTAAAATGGTTACTAAAATGGAGGTGTCTGTCCATTTTAATTCCCAGATATACTAGGTTGTTGGCTGGTGAATTTTCCTCTGTTCCTACTATGTAACTAGTAGGTAGTGGGCTTTTTCCCTTTTGGAAAGAGAAAATTATGCAGTCAGTCTTACCCGCGTTTACAGAGATATTGAGTCTCCTCAATCTCTCACTGACCTGGTTACAGGCTACTTCAGCCTGTCTTAGAGCTACCTTGGCACTCATGCTGCTACTGTACACCGCTATGTCATCTGCGAAGGCAGTAACTGTGGTATTTTTGTAACGGGCTCCGACCATCTCAGACGTGTATACGTTGAATAGTACAGGGGATAAGACGGCTCCTTGGGGTACTCCACAGGTCAGTGGCACAGCTTCGGAGAAGCTATCACCCACCCGCACCCGCAACGATCTGTTTTTCAGGAAGCTAGCCAGAATTGAATAGAGTTGTTCCGGGCATTCCCGGTCGCACAGCATTTGACAGTGTCCCGTGAGACACCGAGTCGAACGCTTGGGTGCAATCAATGGAAATCATAGCCGTGGCTATGTTTCTATTCATATTATGGCTAGCTTCTGACTGTACCTTCAGAAGGGGGTGCTCTGTGCTCATACTGGATTGGAATCCAGTCTGCTCTGGCGGAATGATGTCGTTCTCTGAGCAGTAATCTTTGATAATTCAAAAGAATCTTCTCAAAAATTTTTCCCATCTGAGGTAACAGGCTGATCAGGCGGTAGTGGGCTGGGTGATCTCCGCTCTAGGCTGGCTTTAGTAATGGGAACAAGATGGCTTGTTTCCATGTGTCAGGAAAGTACCGCAATCTTATACAAGAGTTGTATAAGTTTGCGAGTTGTACTATCCCTCTCCTCGGCATTTGTTTGAGCAGCACTGTTTGTATCCTGTCGTGCCCTGGTGCTCGGTTTCCCTGACTCTGGCGAAGAATCGCCTTGAGCTGCTTCGGTGATACAAACATGTGGTTCTGTTCAGCATCTACCGGAGGAGGCATGTGGTAGTATCCCGTCTTTGCCGTAATATCCCTAGGGTAGTGGTCGGCCAGTTTTGTTGCCTGTTGCTCAGCAGTCAGAACATTGTCCCCTTTGTGAAGACGGACAGTGGCTGTCTTGCCTTTTGTAGTCTTCAACAGCTTCCAAAACTTTCTGTGATCTCCGTGAGTGCTACGAAGTCTCTCATGCCACTGTGCTGTTTTCCAGAGTTTCATCAAGCCCCGGATCTGCGTTGTGAGAGAATTCACAACGACCTTGGCTTGCCGATTTCTCGTTCTGTACCATCTATTCTTCCAATTATGGCGCAAGGCAATAATTTTAAGAATATGGTCTGGAGGTGGTCGCAGAGACGGTGGCATGGGAGTGAACTTCAGGATTGCAGTGTTTGCTGCGTCTATGATCACATCAGTTATGAAAGTTAGCTGAAGATCTACTTCTTCTTTCGTGTTGAGAATTGGCACTGTATGTAGGTTATGGTAAATTTGCGACCAATACAGATCCCAGTCGGCACGACGGTAGTCGTATCTCGTGGGGCGAGGAGTCGCCACTTTACCATCCACTGCACACAGTACTGGCCTGTGATCAGACGTAATAAAGTCAAGGGCGGTGCAACTAGTGATACGGTGGGGTTGTTTTGTCAGTAGTAAGTCAATCGTGGAGGTAGCCTGCGGGTTACCTCTATGTCGAAAAGTAAAAGTCTGGGGGTGAACGATCGTAAACGGTGTTCTCAACAGGAGTCTCCCAGCCATGTTTGTTGCGGTGTTATACCACATTGTGTGTCTCACATTGAGATCTCCCACCACCCAGTGGTTAGATCTCTGCGAACATGCGTGTAGCAGGGCTGAGTACTCCTGGAGAGACGTGTACGGTCTCCTGTATAGAGCGGTAAGGTAAATGGGTCTCCCCAAATTTACCTTAACTGTTAAGTGGTGAAGCTTGGGATCAGTTGTAGTCAGTGGTGAAGCCACTTTCTTCCAATTGATACCAAGGCGTATAGCAATTAAAACGCCTCCGTAACCGTTAACTCTTTCAATGGCAGTTTAATAACCTTTAATGTGGATCGATTATGTAGATACCCTAGTGTCTGTCAAAACTACAATATCTGGTCGGTAGAGCGCTAGCAGCACTTCTACCTCATGTATTTTGGTCAGGAGACCATCAACGTTAAAATTTAATACTTGGTGATCTATCATTGTTGGTGTTTTGCAGATAGTATAGCTATGAGCATTTGGCTACAGAAGTCTACTAGGGCAGTTACCCATTTCGGTCCGCATTCAAGATCTTGACGCTGATCGTTTGTTAGAAACTTTAGTCTAGGATCTAGGTACTTACAATTGATGTTTTCCGAAGTTCTGGGGACCGCTCTCGACGTGGTGGGGACATCTCGGTCTTCGTTACTGTACTGGAACAGCTTGTAGAGCGGGTTCTGCCAAGTATTTGTTGATGGCGGTGGAGCCGGCCGCAGTGGTTTCATGTGTGACCGAATTCTTGACATCGATGGCATTGCGGGGCGCCTCTCTGTTCCTTGAACGTCACGACACAAACTATGACGTGGCTAATGGCGCTTTTTCATTGAATTCAACGTGACGCTGGCATTAGCTGTTACCAGCACTGGCGCAATGTCCTGTTTGCGACCAGTTGGGTCACTTTTTCTTAGACGCCGCACATCGACGACTTTCGGTATGTTTTCTTTTATTACGTCTGTAATTTCCTTGATGTCCAGGAGGACATCAAGTCCGAGAATCAAATACTTTTTATCCCTTTTTCCGCCTCTCGGGGCAACTGAATGGTACTCCTTTTCGCCTGTTTCGAGTAATTCCAGTATCTTAACTCGTTCTTCTTCCTTCTCAGTGTAAATTGTGACGCCCTCCTTCGTCTTCCTGAGGGCGAAACTATTTATATTTGCTCTTTTGAGCTGTTGTGTTAAATCAGTTGTTGTCTCTCCTGAGGCAACAATTGGTGGTGGCTTCTTAGTCACTGGAGCTGCGGGGTTTGGATTTTCTGGCGTCTCGCTCGTGAGAGCCTGAAATTTATTCCCGATCTTCGTCGGGTTTTTCACTCTAGTAGGTCGCTGGACCTTAACGGTAATTTTAGGGTATTCGAAACCCTCGTCTTCACTGTCCATGGTGGCTGTTGGGGAAGCCGGTCGCTTCCTGGAAGCATCCACTTCCATCTCCATTCTTCCGAAGAAAAAAAAAAAAAAAGTCCGAAAATACGGTAAAATATTTTAATGGGGTACTGTCCCCATGCACAATTCACTAACACAAAAACCTTAAACGGAGAGGAATTTTACCTGGTGCCACCCTTCGGTAGCAAGATGGCGGCAGAGCAGATGGTGGCAAAAGCAAATGGCAGCAGACGACGTGAACACTTCGGCTGCTAGCACTCGACTTGAGACCGAGTCCGTGGCGATCCCAGTATTTATACCTTTCCGCTGCCTTATTGATATTTTAACCGGTTGTACTATGCCAGCTGTTTCGGATATTTATACTTTGCTTGTTTTGAAGTTTATAAAATAAAATATTTATATTAAATTATTGATATTATTTATATTATACATATTAATGGTAGAGACAATGCAACGAATAGTGTTTAAACATACATGAATCGTGATCCACCGTTCATTTTTGCCCGCTAATGTTTATATTAAAAATTGCGAGTTTATATTAAAAACACTATCAAAAATCATAACATTAAAATATCACAACAATATAATGGTTATTAAAGACTGTTGTGTCGCTCCAGGGGCCTGATAAACAAGACAAAGATCCCAAAAGAGATTGTGGACTATATCGTCTATGGCTCTGTCATCCAGGAGGTAAAGACGTCCAACATTGCAAGAGAGGCTGCATTGACCGCTGGCTTTTCAGATAAAACTCCAGCTCATACAGTCACTATGGCTTGCATCTCTTCAAACCAGGGTATCACCACTGGCATCGGGATGATAGCAGCAGGTGCTTACGAGGTATCTAAAACAAATATTTATTTATTGGCCGGTATCATCACTATTTCTTTTTCACCAACTACAATTTTTTTTACATAGATTATGAACTTTTAGGAAGGAATTTTTTTTTTTAATTATATATAACAGACGTAGAAAGTAAAGAAACGAAACTTGTGGAACTCCTCGTAAGTTTTTTTAAAACTAGAAATGATTTTGCTAAATCTTCTTGGGCACTAAAAATTATCTATTCATCAAACTAAAACATAAATATAAGCTGATTATTAAATAGGTATGCTATTGTTGGCTCACAAAACTTCATTTGTTAGTTGGTATATCTCTGAAATTCATTTTGTGTTACCATTTTTAATGTGTCATTAACCATGGGGAACAAATCAGATTATATCTTAAATAAATAGCTTTAGATAGGAGACTTGAAGAAAAAGCTACCGAAATGGCCCTAGCTAATTTAAGAGATGTTTTGGAATATCACAGATTTTTTAGGAATATAGGTTTAAAAGTTAAGATCGACTTGTCGACTTGATCATTTTTGTGACCACTGTTCATTTAAGAGATGAAATGCAATCGCCTCACACCTGAATGAAAGTAATGCCTCTTCATTTGGAAATTTTTTTTTTTTAATTTTAATTATTTCACTTGAAAATTTGTGCATTTCTTTAATTCCTAGGGGGGGGGGGGGGAAATCTGTTTTTTATTTATAAAATTACAATTAGCTTGTAATATTAATCCAGAATTAATAATTGTGATTTAAAAGCTCATTTACCTTATACACAATTACACTAACTTAATATGTACAGTCCACACTCATGCCAACCAACATTCATACAGTATGTACATGTCCCCGAGGTATTCTTCCAGTAAGCTGGTGGAAAAGGGCAACAGAGCTGCTTACGTGCTTAAAAATGATGAAAAGGATTTTCTGTTAATTGAACAATTTTAAATATGCAATATGTTTTTCTTAAAATAAATATATATAAAGGGAGTTCTACTTTGCAATAAATAATTAATTTAATGAGCTTTTTATGCAAATTTTCATTTTAGGATGTTATCACATTTTTTAGCTAACTGATCTGACATTGTGTTTCTTAATGAGGAATGTAAGGGTTTAACATTTAACAATTTACATTACAACCTTACAATCTTTAGTTATTTACATTTATATTGTTTATAATTATGGGCCAGTTTTTATATATTTCATAGTTTTTTATCCAACACTGATATGGTGAATTCGAACACTATTGCAGATAATTGTTGCTGGCGGTGTTGAAATGATGTCTGATGTACCTATTCGCCATTCACGCAAGATGAGATCCCTTATGTTACGTGCTAACAAGGCTAAAACCCCAATACAGAAACTTCAGCTCCTTTCCACTATTAGACCTGATTTTTTTATACCAGAGGTATGTCTATTGATTTATAGTTTTTAAATTACCTAGAAGTACTATAAATTACAATTGACCCTCTTATATTATTAGGTTACCCTTAGTTATACGAGGTATGATCAAAAAGTAACAAGAATTTTAGTTTATCTTAAAAATTTGTTATTTATTCATCTGTATCAATTTTGTTTGTCCCCTTCAAAGTAATCCCCCTCAGATATAATACACTTGTGCCAGTGCTTTTTTCATTCTTCGAAACTCACTTTTCGATAAGGCTCTTAGCTCCTTCAGCAATTCTTCTTTTATCTTCTTTTATCAATAGTGTCAAAAAGTCGTCCTTTCAAGGGTTTTTTCAACTTTGGGAACAAAAAAAAAAGTTGCAGGCAGCCATGTCCGGCGAGTATGGTGGCTGAGGTAACACAACAGTGTTGTTTTTTCTAAAAAAATTACAAATAATCAGTGAGGTGTGAGCAGGAGTGTTATCGCGATGCAATTTCCATGAATTGTTTTGCAACAATTACCTCCAACTAATATACTTTATTGACCGTACGACCTTCTGCCAGAAACTCATAATGGACTACAGCATTGAAATTGAAAAAACAGTGAGAAGAATCTTCACTTCTGATCGAACTTGTCGAATTTTTTTCAGCCTTGGTTCTTCAGGCCGTTTCGTATATGTTTTTTAGCGATATCCACTAGATGTTTTTTTTTGTTGAAATTCAACAATTTTCAGAAAAAAATCGTTTGGTGTGATGCAAATGATATATTAACTTCATCAGCAAGCAACCTCTCTAATAGTAATTCTGCGATTGTCCAGAATCATTTTCTTAACTTTTTCAATGTTGTCATCGTTCATTGAAGTGTTAGGGCGCCCAGCATCATCTTCAACGTCTTCATGGCCTTCTTTGAAACATCCATACCACTCATAAACTCTTGCTTTACTCATGGTATATTCACTAAAAGCCACTGACAACATTTCAAAAACTTCTTTATTTCATTTTTTTGACTAAATTATTACAAATTCTCTGATCCATTTTTTTTAGAAACTAAAAATCCCCAAGAATGCCAAAACACATAACCTTAGTGACTGCAACTAAAAAAAGTAAACATTGAAAACAGCTACAAATTTCAACGTATTTCAGAGACATGTGTACCAACATGGTATAAAAAAAAAACATCATAACGCCCGCAAAATTATAAAATTCTCGTTATTTTTCGATCAAACCTCGTATACCTGAAAATTGTGCTGATTTTAATTTCTCTAACTAAAGCAAGTTAATTAGCAATATTTTTGTAGGGTAGAACCTGGGTCTTAAATTCAATGTATAAATTAAATAAATTGCACATTTGTATTAAAAATGTAATGAATTCTATCACTAAAAAAAGTTTGTCATTAATCTTTGGATCAGACCAAAACATAACGAGCCTGATTGATTGTCTGAGTTTTGTAACCTTACTTACTTCCTGATCTTTCATTTTATTTATCATTTTGCTTAAATTAAATTATAAAGACTTTTTGACTTAAGAGTTTCTAATTTTTTTCGACTTGATGAATTATATACTATGCTATCTCATCTACTATAGATTACCTACTCTATAATAATATAGTAATGTTAGCACCTTGGGTCAATAATAAATAAGGATTTAAGGTACTTTGCGAGCCAATTTTCGCCGTCTATGTTTATTTGTTACTTTTCTTTGTAAGCTTCTTTCTCTATATTATGTCATTTGAATAATTACAATAATAATTAATGATTTAGAAGAAATCATTACCTTACGCAGCTCGACATGTCCCAAATTAGATATAGCAACTTTGTTAGATTTTTTCTTTGCTTATTAAAAACAATAAAAAAAATCCCTGTTCACTTTTCTCTTAGACTAGGAGTTGTAAATAAATCATTCTTTCGGTGTAAGCTCTTATCTAAATCTTGACCTAAAGTTTCTTTTAAGGCCAAATTTTATTAGGAAGAATTCTCTATCAGTTAGTTAAATGTAATTAAAAAATATTTATTTTTTAATTAGTAATTATTTGATTAATTCTTTAATTTTCAAGTGGGTTACTTATATTTTTAGCATCATTGCGGAGGGGAGGATCTAATGGGACTGACATACAAAATATCATGTCTCTAATGAACAGCTTGAGTTAAAGTTTGGAACATGGCATTAATGACAGTTTTAATTACTTATTGTAGTTTAAAAATACTAAACATGCTGATGTTAGAAGTTACATGTTGATGTTCAGCTAGGTGGGTGGTTCAATACAGAAGACTTTTAAAGACTGGAACAGATTAACACACTGGTAAAAAGCTACAGTTTCTGGCTTTGAAAAAAATCAACGAAACTCTAAACATCAAAAACCTCCCTCCCACAAATAGGAATATGTCAGTATTTATTTTTCTTCTAACAAAACTATAGTCGCATCAGTTGTAAGTAAATGTTAAATTTCTATTTTGGCTTTGATGTACTATTAAAAAAAAATTAACATATATATGTATGCATAAGTATTTATATTAGTATAGGAAGGCTATACAAAGTACCTGGCTCATCAGTAGCGCTTTCTGTTGTGTCCTTCTTGTATATGATCACTGATCATCATTTTATTTTAGATTTTCATTTATTTTATTTAAGAAGAAGCTTTGTTCTTTTAAAGCTGTCTGTAAAGCTTTTATTTATTCAATGTTTATATTCATTGTCTAATTATAATGCTTTATCGAAAGTTGCTTAAATGATCTGTTTTTACAAGGTTTAAACAGCCATTTTCTAGGGTTTATCTGGCATAGACCCTCATCCGCCTTAGAATACAGCATCCCATGCTGACTAAGTGCCATACTTGTTACCATACCGTTTTAGGCACCAGCCGGGCTGTGTCAGGTATTGCCTCCCGTTAGTGCAATGCAGCATTCATTTTTAGCTTCTGACCTTTTAGTCTGATGTTAGTTTTCCCTTTTAATCTTAATGTGCCTGAGATGACTTGCTCCAATATATATATTTATATGTTGTTACTTTACAATCCTGGATATGTTGTGGTTTAGCACAGGATGTAAAATAAAACATAATGTGAAAACGCCTATGGGGGTTTGTTTTTTTACTTTGTTCAGGGAAGCGAAAAGTTCCAACAAACTTTGTCCAGCATGACAACCAAAACTTCTTTAAAAATAACATTACAATATGTATATATATTTTTTTTAAGCTTCCTGCAGTGTCTGAGTTCTCTTCGGGAGAGACAATGGGTCACTCTGCTGACAGATTAGCAGCATCCTTTAAGGTGAGCAGGGAAGAACAAGACAAATATGCTCTTAGATCACACACTATGGCTAATGACGCTTTCAACAAAGGATACATGACTGACATTGTACCAGTCAAAGGTAGCTTCATATTTATCTTAAGTAACTTAATATGATAAATGAGTGGATAAAGTAAATTATTCTATTACCAAGCAGATTTGACAAAACATAGTGATCTGTTCAAAATGGATGACTAATGATCAATTCATAATGGTTAAAAATGTAACCTTTCTCTTGTTAAGTCACTTCGGCCAATGAAATGTCTTATTGTGGAACAGTCTACTTTAGTTCAGTAGAGGGGGGGGGGGGTCGACCGTACAGCATAACTGGTAATGGCTCCAAATGCTATATTAAAGAGTTTTCTAAGTTGGGTGTTCTTTGATGAAAATTTGAGATTCCCATATGTAAGTTGAGTTATATTAGTAAATAATTATTGTGGGAAAGAATAAAAATTGAATATTAAATAGCTGTTTATGTAGACTGTGGCAAAAATGGGAAAAACTCAGAATATTTTATTTGCATATAAACTTTATTTGGATGTAAAATAAAACTAATGTTTGTCTAGAAATTAGAATGCAGTAACTTTTTAAATCATGAAGCAGTTAATCACTACACCATGAGGGGCTGTAATAATATATTTCTGTTGATAATATTTAAGCATTGTGAATATTATAGTGAAGTCCAATTGCTGATACTGTATTTATCACTGTATAAGATGCTTTTTTTGTCTTCAAGAAATAGCAGATGATTGGAGTGCTGTACCCTAAATAGGTTTTAATCCATTTTCCTAATAACTAAAATATGTTTGGCTTTTGTATAATCAAATTAGATGTCAAATTTTGTTTTTAATAATTTCTTAAGAAATTAGAATAGAAAAGACAGGGTCTTATATATACCCCAATAAATTCGGTACTTCGTTCTGTATTGTGTTGTGACATTGCTCCCAACTTCCAAGCTGTGAACACACATATTTCAACTATTATTTGGTAAAATTTGATATTATTAAACATAATAGAAAGAGTAGACAACTGCAAAGTTTGAATTTTAACTCTGACTAAAAATTTCATTGGTAATTTAGACCACAGAATAGCTGAAATAAACCCATTTTTCCCTAAAAATTGTGAGATATAATATAGGAAATTCAGATTATCATCAAGGATCATGGAACTACAGAAACAAAATATCTAACAAAACTCAACAATCTTTGGGATCACTAGTCAAGCTAACATTTCATAACTGTAGGTGCGGTGTGGGCCTGGGGAAAATTACTGTTGTAGCTCTATCTAATCAGGAATGAGTAGTAGGGTGTAAGGTGAGGCCAACTGTAATAAGTAATCTTTTATGCCACAGTTTCCGGCTCTGACAAAGTTGTCGACAAGGACAATGGAGTTCGAGTTTCAACACCAGAAGCCTTGGCTAAATTGAAACCAGCCTTCGTTAAACCCTATGGAACAGTCACTGCTGCTAACTCCTCCTTTTTGGTAAGTTCATCAAACATTTTTGATTAGTAATAGAATTAGCTACAGCGGTTGGTCAAGTCATAAATGTATCCTTACATCAAATACTCAAAGGTTGCTTGCAATTTGTCAATAAAATTCTCTCTAATATTTTTGGTGTTTATCTGTAATTTTTAACATTTCTGTACATTGAACATTGCATGCACAATAACAATGCCTTGAACAGATAGGGTTTACTTTTTTTTTCTAAACTAAAGAATTTTTTTAAAGGCCTACCCTATTGGAATATCCATTAGAAAGTAGTTAACTGAACCATGTTAATGGTGGAGGTGATGCTGGTTCGCTATCTACCAGTTCTCATCCTTCCGAACACTTATGGCACTAAGGTGGGTTTTTTTTTTTCCAGCAATGTAACTGTTCTCTATAAGTTGTCATTGGTTTGTATAGTAATAATTGAACAATAAGGGAATTTTTTTAAATTGTGAACTAAAATGTCATTTGCTAGGCTAGGAATTGCAAAGGTAGAAACTTTGACAAATGCAGCAAATATAAAATTAGCATATATAAATAAAGGGTTTCTTTTTGTTATTGCAAACCACTAAAGTCCCTACTGATATGTTTAGATAAATCATGGGGGGAAAAACAGGTAATAACTAATTGAAAACGTACACATGGGTTGGAGCTAGAACATGAAGTATATATATAAAAGGTTACAAAAATGGTTACATGATATAAGGGTTTCAATTATATTAAATAGTCAATTAGTTTTAATTATACATAACAGTCTCCCCCACTATTCAAGAATTATTAACATTAAAATAGTACTATGAATCAGAAATATGTATCTTGTGAGGGGACATCAATACTGAAGTGATATGTTAGGATCTCGAAACCTTTCTGGGAGTCTTCTCTGACGAACAGGTCTGTTTATGGGACATAGAGAAGTCTGAAGAAAAGGCTCGGTTGAAGATGAATCTGGAAGGTGCCGATTAAGTGTGAGGTTCCTGAGGTGGACTCGGAGCTCGAGGAATTTCATAAGACTGAGAAGCCAAATGAAACAGTCTTTTTTGCTTGTACAAGGGTGTTTCTCAGTTGATTTATGTGACGCTTGAAAATTCTCCTTGATTCGTCCAGGCGGACAAGGTAATGTTGTTGACCCAACCTTTGCGTCACCCCACCAAACTCCCACTTTGGCTTGTTATTTTTGAAGACACGGATTTGCACTCTCTCCCCCACATGAAAAAATCTTCTGGTAACTCGCGTTGACTGAGAAGAGTGGTTTGGTTGGTAACAAGGCATCCAGGCGGATTCGGAATTTTCTTTTCAAATATAACTCAGCAGGTGAGGAGCCATTAGCAAGGGGAGTTGATCTGTAATGAAATAGGATATTTGTGACTTTTTCTGGCATAGGGGTATCGTCATTTGACAAGGCCCGCAACTTATCCTTAAGTGTCCGCACATTGCGTTCAGCAAGGCCATTAGTTGCTGGATGGCCAGGGGCTAAAATTTTTGAAAAATTCCGTTTGTGCAGCTAAAAAGATGCAAACAAGGAAATAATGGCCCTGGAACGGTCCAACATAATCTATATGGACTCGTTCCCAATTCTCGGATGGTTCATCCCAAGGGTGAACTGGTACTTTTGGTGGAGCCGATCTTGTAAGGGCGCACTGCTCACAACTCATGACAAGTCGCTCAATCTGACTGTCAACTCCAGGCCAGTAAACATATTTTCTGTCATACTCTGTCACTACAAAGCTCTGCCTTTAATTTCAAAAAGGAGGCTTCACAATCACTCGTCCATGAAAATTGTTGATTATTCCGCAACAACCTGCGGAGGGGGAATGGCAAGGCTGAAAATTGTGGAATGAATCGTGAGTAATATGTAAGAAGTCCCAGAAATCTACGAACTCCGTCAGCATCTTTAGGGCGTGGCATATTGTTGACAGCTCGAACTTTTTCAGGGGATTTTCGAATCTGGCTGCGCTCCACAGCATGACCTAGGTACTCAATTTTTTCTTCAAAGAAAGAACACTTACTTTGGTTGACATGTAGGTCGTGGCCAGCAAGACGTTTGAGGCAGGCGCGCAAATTTTGAGTACATTCTTCTAAAGTTGCTCCATGGCATATTATATCGTCAAAATATGCTTCTGATTTTGGCAACCCCTGAAGAACTTGAGACATTATGCGATTGAACTCGGCTGGTGCAGACTTGATGCCAAAACTGAGGTGGTTCATTCTATACATGCCACGGTGTGTTGCTATGGTTTGGATCACTGCACTATCTGGACAGACTTTTACATGCAAGTACGCCTTATACAAATCAATTTTACAAAAATACCTTGAATCGCGTAGACTGTGTAACACATCTTCTATTTTTCGTATAGGAAAGTTAGCTGAAATTAATCTTTCATTGACACCTGATTTATAATCAACGCACAAGCGTACACCACCATCTGCTTTTGGGTTAACAACTAATGGTGATCCCCAATCACCTGTTGTAACCGGCAAAATTATTCCAGCAGCTTCCAGGGAATCCAATTCTTTTTCAACACGTTCTCGCAGAGCATAAGGTAAATGGCGCTCTCTTGTGAAACTAGGTTTTGCCCCTTGTCGTAGCTGCAGCTTAACTTCATAATCTGGAATGCAACCAACTTCCTCGGCAAAGACAGTTGGGAACTCAGCTATTATCTCCCCAGGTGCAGCGACACAGCCCACCGCAAGTACACTTGACATATGGTTTTTGGTGGTATCAATTTCTCTCAATTCAATCATTAAATCTCTAATCCATTGACGCCCAAGCAATGCTGTATGGCCAGACGGAACATTATACAGGTCACCACACGCATTTATACCTTTATATGTGGCTGTTACCTCAACTTTTCCTCTCGGAAGAATTTCGTTGCCTGAGTACGCTTGAAAAATGGTATTTGTTGGTTGGATTTCTAGTCCCAAATTCAATTTCCTAAAATCATCCTCGTTTAGGAGAGAAAATCTTGCTCCTGAATCGACCTCCATGAGCTGGGGTTTTCCATTGATTTGGACTGTGACGATATATTTATCGGAGTCGGGGTTTACTTTGAAAAGGTCTACAAGATATGAAATGCCGAATTGATAATTAGCGTTGACGTGAGAAATTGCATTTGCAGATGATGCGTAACTAGGTTTTTTATTTTGTGACAGGGTGGTGATACAAACTCGTGAAACATGTCCCTTACGGTTAAATGACGTGCAATGAACTTTATCATAATCAACGTGACAGTCTGCTAGTCTATGATTATTTCTAGCACACCTTGTACATAGGTCTTGAATCCTTAATGCTTTATAATCTATTCTACTTCGGCTGTGGGATCTATTTTTGGCTCCTGATGAATGAAATTTATTACGAGAATCAGGGCGGTTGGACGAACGGTCTTGTGATTTTCTTCGAAATTGAGACTTCCTATCCCATCCTCGTCGCCAATTGATATGTTTAGATAAATCATGGGGAAAAAAACGGGTAATAACTAATTGAAAACGTACACATGGCTTGGAGCTAGAACATGAAGTATATATATATAAAAGGTTACAAAAATGGTTACATGATATAAGGGTTTCAATTATATTAAATAGTCAATTAGTTTTAATTATACATAACAACACACTTTGTTTTAGTGACATTAAATATTAAGATATTAATAATAAAATTACCTGTTATGAAAACCCTAATTTAAACACTTACTCAAGCCTCTTAACCTCTTAAGGTTGTAAGTTATAATCCACAGCTGCGACACTACTTAATTCCTTCATTACAAACAAATAATATATCAGGTTTCAATATGTTAATAATAAAACAACTTCATTAATCATTGATTTATTTATGAATTTACTCTTTTACCAATTACCTTAGGTTGGGTTCTGACATATCAAACACCCAAACTTCAATCTAATGTAGCCTTAATTATCTTAAACATTAAACACTTATTAATATATAGATACTCTTTGAAAACATGGATTGCGATCCTAACTACCTTAACTAACTCTTATGGCGGAGGAATATAATTGTTCTGGTTGTCACTGTTCCATCTTAAAATATGTAACATATCTGGTTAACATGTCGAGATAGTGAGTTCTCCATCTGTTTCGCTGTCAACTCTTCAGTAATCTAAAATAGAAATCCTTACCGTCCTTCCTCGTTGTATACAACCTACCTCCGTCACAATTTTACCATTTTTTCTTACACGGTGTTGTCCTTTGTCTAGCCACTTGAGGGTTATGGTGTCTTCCTTTGTCTAGCCTCCTCTTGGGGGTTATTTATGGTGCTCTCCTTTGTCTAGCCACCCTGGACCTTCTCCCTATGACACCAGTATTTCTTTCTAGTGTGAAATCACCAAACGACTCCTATTACTTAATATTATTTTATCAACTAAATAAATTTTAATAATGCTATTTTTATAAACTAATTAAATAAATATTTTTTCAATTAAAAATAACATTACAACATATTATTAATGAATGTGTCGAGATCTTTAGTTTTATTAACTTATCATCTTTTATTATAATAGTTTTTTTTTTTTTTCAAAAATGTGCGTAATATCCTTCCATAGACATGTTTTGTTTATTTATTCATTTTTTTTATTGCTCTCTGTTGTTGTTTTTTAACAAATAAAATGATGAATAAATAAATAAAAAGTTTCTATGGAGGAATGTTATGCACAAGTTTAAAAAAAAATTATTATCTACTTTCACATCCTTAATATAGCATGCATTAATTAATATCTTTAATTTTTCAAGGGGTTGCTTTTATTTTGGGGGCATCAGTTAGTAGAACTTACAGGATGAACGGAACTCACAAAAACCTGAACAGACAGACACCAGAGTGAAAATGTAAAGGTTTCTGGTTTAAAAATGATGAAACCCTAAAACATGGAGCTTCAAAAGGCCACTGTTTGATGATTGATTGATTATATCTGAAATGTAGTTCTATTTTGTTTAGACAGATGGAGCTTCTGCTTGCTTGATAATGTCAGAGGAGAAAGCGAAGCAGCTGGGGCTCAAACCTAAGTGCTACTTGAGGGACTTCATCTATGTGTCTCAGGACCCCAAAGATCAACTCCTTCTTGGGTAATTATTGCTTTGTTTGTTTTGTTTTAATATTTGTTTTGTGAATTTTGCGACTATTAACTGATTTATATGATGGGATATATCTTTTCAGCCCAACTTATGCTACCCCAAAAGTGTTGGAAAGGGCAGGGCTTCAAATAAATGACATTGATGTATGGGAATTTCATGAAGCATTTGCTGTGAGTAAATACTCTGTTAATATTTGCACATTACTGTTGTACATACATTACTGATGTAAATATTTGGTTCCTGATAGAATTATGTCGGCTTTCAATTCTTTTTTAATTAATATTAAACGTCTTAAGCAATATGTACAGACTGTTACTATGATCTCTGGTTAGCAATGGCCTTGATGCTGGTTTCTGAGGGTTTAAATTCACCTCGGCAAGTCTTCTAACAGTTTCTACACATATTGCTACTCCCTGAGTTGTATGAAGAAGTTGAGCAGTCTCTATCAGTTTAAAATCCGATTCCAAAGTGTGTGAAATAAAATAAACCAGTCATCTCTTGGCTCTGTCACTCGTGTTCGACTTGATCTGAGTCTGTGATTGCACATACCTGTCTCACAGTAATGTGTAATGTACCTCTCAGAACAGTAGTTTCGGGTAAACCCTATGCATGGGCTGCATATCTTTGGCTTCAACCGTCTTCCACTAAAGCAACAACACTGGCTACTTGCTTGGCTCTCAAACCCATTTTTTAAATTATAATTTAAAAAACCCCTTTTGCTAAATTTTTAGAGATCAGTTACACAAGAAATAAAAATAAAAATTTCTGTATAATTTTTTTTTTTAATATAGTTGAGCTTTTCCTTTATATTCATAGCATCTTATCACTAAAATAATTTAATATTAATTTAAAAAGAATTGAAAGCCAAAATAATAATATTAGGAAGCAAATGTTTGAATTTTTCTAAGTGCGCCACTTTTTTTGTGGGACAGCATATATCATTTTTGTATTAACTTATTTTTTTCACTATCCAGGGTCAAATTTTAGCGAATTTCCGTGCCATGGACTCTGACTGGTTTGGACAGAATTATATGGGTAGGTCATCAAAAGTTGGCACCCCTGAATTGTCAAAATTCAACAACTGGGGGGGTTCTCTAAGCATCGGGCACCCATTTGCTGCTACAGGTAAAAATAAGTACATGTCTGCATTTGTTTTAAATGGTTTCTATTATACTTAAAACGTTTGTGTTCATTAATGACAGTTTAAGTATCTCTTTAAATAGTCTTAAGGTGTGGTCACTTGGTTTTTAAATGATTTATAGATATTCTAGCATTATATTTTGACATTAAACTATGTCAGTGTATGTGCGTTTTTTTAATTGTGCGTCTTTTGCATCGAGATAACTTGTTATATGTAGAACTTACCACTTAAACATCATTTGTAAATAATATAGAAATAATTGTTAGTCTAAGAAATTAGTTGCTTGGCTAAAGGGTGTACGCCGTTTTCAGTGTCAGTGGAAAAAACAGGTAGTAAAGATAATTTGTTGTTTTAAGATAAAGAAGAAAGACACTGCTTTTTATGGGGGCATGGATGAAAAAAACATTTTTTCACTAAGACAGAGTTAAAAGGGAGCATTTTGGAGTAGGAGAGAAAGGGTCAGGAGTTAAGTAGAGGTTAACACAGTTCTCGGCAGTGGCGGCTGGGAGAAGAGGTAGAGAATGAAACAGATTTATCAGAGAGTAGATGGGTTCTAGAGAGTGAGACAGGCAGTCTGCTCAAATTTTTGGAGAGGAGAGATGACTCTTATTTCGACCCTGGAGAGCTTGGCTTGATTTAGACTTCAATATATCTTCCTTAAATCAAGACATAGATGTATTGTGAGATAAATTGTATATTAATATTTAGTTTTTAAGTCACCCTGTACATATTCATCATTTAATATTTGAGAGATAATCCTATTAGGGATAGAAATCAAGTTGAATCAATTTTATTTTTATTTTAACGCCAATGCATTATGTTGAGAGTTAGATAAATTAATCAAACCAATAGAGTCAACAACTAAATGGCATCCTGTTTAAAATTCATTCCAATACATTATTATATTTGTTTAACGGTAGTGTAGAGGTGTGTCCCACTGGATAAGGTTGGTGAATACGTATATTTATTGATGGATAGAAATATCTATTTTTTCTATGTATTTAAAATGTATTTGCCAAGGTGACCGAGCATAGCGAAATAGTCAGCTTCTCTGTAAATGTAAATAATGGGATTCAATAGAGAATCCATGATTGTAGAATGGAGTAATTATTTTAAAAAAATTGTTTGCATAATAGAAATTAAACCGCTTGAATTTATTGAATAATCTAACAGAAAATTGCTATCTAAACTAGAGTGTCTTATAACGAAACAAATATGTTTACAGCTTGTTTTCCATGTGGTAGGTTGCAGTAGTGTGGTGTGTGGTAAGTATCTAATATTTGCAGAGTAAAGTTTAGAATTGTCACTTGCACTTTGAGCTTCCCCTCTGTTATACTTGAGTCTACTGCTTATCTTAATAACAGACAAGGGGGGTATGGTATGGTTGTGGGATCACCGATTTCAATAAAATTGGTAATACTAGGTCGAAAAATAAATTATTTGTGTCAGAGATTTTTAGATGTTTCAGTTCAATTTTGATTCATTTGAGACAAGTTGTAATAAAAGACATTGACTAACAAAATTAGCTCTCCTGGCTAATCCTGGCAAAAAAATATTATATTTTGATTGCCACAAAAATGTGTACTTTTAGGATCTATCATGCTGAAGAGAAATGTGAACTAGTTTTATACTTACTTTCTCTCCTAGTTTTTGGAACTTTTCAATAAGCTATGGTCATTTCAGACAACCTGGCATATTTTATGTAAAAAACACCAAATTGGTTTTTACCTTATTTTACTTTCAGAACAAAGAGCGAAATGATGTGTTGATTTTATTTATTAGAATGATGACTTGAAGTATATACTCCCCTTCCGAGTTCCTCTAGTCAAATTCATTGTTTGTCTTGATAAAACACTGATTCGACTTGTTTTCTATGTATCCAGGGATTAGACTCACAGTCCATGCTGCTAACAGACTTATACGCGAAGATGGAACATTTGGTCTCATTGCTGCATGTGCAGCTGGTGGCCAGGTTTGTAATCGTTCTTTTTGTTTTTGAAATTAAATCTTTAGAAATAATGACCTTTACTTACATATTTTAATTTTTTTCAGGGTGTTGGCATGATTGTTGAGAGGCATCCAGATGGACAAGCCACATAATAGATCTATAATTTATATAAACCGTAATCAGATTATAGTTAAAACTATAGTTTTGAAAGAATATGAGAAGTAATTTTGTTTATAAAACAATAAAAAGTTAGCCAAACTAATCGAATATAGAAAAATTTTTGATGTATATTTTTATATTTACACTGTACTTTGTTATGTTATTTTCATAAGTGTTAATTATCTATAGATGTGTAAGTCGTCAGAAATATTGAAGTCAAATTTTATATTTTTATTAGAAGTAATTTGTAATCATTGTCTTTTGCCTAAAAAATATATTTTTCCTGTGCAACATGAACAATTATTTTCTGCCAAAGTATATTTACATGTATAAAACAATGAAATGTCAAAATAAATTTGATGAATATACTAACATCTCTCTTTTATTAACCTAAGCCAATATCCCAACCAATTTATCCACTCAGTTATGCACCAACGGCTAACTGTGAACTCCCAGTTATTGTTTTAATCTTATTTGAGCCTGGGAGCATAGCATGCTGTGTCATGTTCACCCTGCAGTGGTGGTGGGTGTCCTCACTGCAGGGCCTGGCTCCTCATTCTGATAATCATGTCTGTTAGTAATGGCTTAAGTCCCAGGGCCAAACATTTGAAAACTGCTCACTGTCTAGTTATTATTTCTTAAGATCTTTTGTCCTAGAGTTTTTTATTGTACTCCAATGATGGGTGTTTGAAAATCAAGAAGGGGCACAATGTTTTTTCAAGTCCCTGGTCTGCTACCTATAGCTGTCAAGTTGTGAATAATATGCTTGTATTAAGAGCTCCAATATCAGAAACTGCATAAGCCTACTTGTCCGTATCCTATTCATGTTTAGGATACAAATAATGAAATCACTTTTTATGATGAAAAAAATTAGGTGATGTGTCCATAGCTGTAGCAGATCATGACATGTATTTGTTCTTTATTAATTACCCAACAGTTTGTTACTGATTACAGATATCACTCACAGTTTTTTTTATGAATGGCTATCCAACAAATTTTCATTGTTTAAAAAAATTAACATCACCTTTGTAGCTGTGCCAAGCTATTACATTCATTTGGTATCGTGTAACATTATTTTACAGGACATCAGAACTATTCCCTTCAAAATTAGCTGACAGAATCATTTATTTCAAAGTGGCTGTGCTTTTATAATGACCACATAAGAAATACTTTTAATATTTCACAGTTGAGTTGAAGTATTTATCACCAGTAGATCCAAGGACCAATGATCACATCATTTATTTAATCAAAAATTAATTTTAGACCAGCACATTGTAATGTATTATAAAATTAGTTGGAAATAACTATGTTTTTGTAAACAAAATTTTTTTTAGAAATTACAATTAAACTTTTATGTATTAAATTTTTACATTAAATTGTCGGTCACCCATACCATTCACCAACTATGGATAGCAACCTCAACAAGCTGTTTTGTCCGACAAAATTTTATTGATGGTGTGGAGTGTGAATTTATTGATAAAACATCTTCTATCTCTCCACAGCTTTATTTATTTTCCACCCAAATTTTTGCTATGGACTATGCTGTATTTCTCAAGGGTTCAAGATGATAGTATTATTTCTTAATACATTTTATTGTTATTAATAAAAACTGGAATGTCTATCCCAATCTTTATTACCATTAAACTCAGTCAAAAACGTTATCTATGTAGTTATGTATAAAGATTGTGGATAGGCAATACCTTTGTTTTATTATAAAACAAAACATAACCAACTATTATAAGTTATGGTTGAAGTAATGAAAGGTCCAATGAATTAGTTCTTCCCACAAATTGCAAAAGTAAACATAAAAAAAACATCAGTTCTGTTTCTCCTTTTAGACTTTCTCAAATCACTGCTCATAATCCATTTAACATTAAAATTTCAAATGTTTTCCTCCCTGTCCTTTTAAGTTGTTTGTACATTTATAAATTAAAAATATGTCGATGGTAATTTATAATTTATAAAACTAAATTATATTCATCAGAACAATAGAAAAATAAATATAGAAGATTAAAAAAATGGTCTTAGGTATACTAAATTAAGGTGATAGTTAATAATAATTAAATTTTACATCATCAGCTATTTTCGTGATTTGGGGTATATCTTATAAAAAACCAAGTTTATCGGATAATTGTCGATTCAGCCGGACAGTTTCCTAAACCAACAGATGTTCTTAATATCTAGGCTACTGTTTACGTATTTAGGCAGTACGTTTAATTTACTAATTATTAAAAGTAAACATTAATAAAATGAAAACAACTTAGGAAATTATAATTTTCACAATTAAGGTATGCCATTAGTTGTTATTATGGTATCGATATCTTCTAAGCGCATATTGGCGTGACTATACTCGTTTCCAGCGTGAAGGCCGAATTAAAGACAGACTCGTTCATCTAAGTGGCCGATTCCTATGTGACTGACTCGTTCATTTTCATCCGCTCGCAAGAGGCACGGCTCATTATGATAACGTACTTCTCCCATGACACTTGGTCGTGCGAGTTCTCTCAACTGTGACAATTTCGTTTTATAATTTTTCTTGATGGATGGTTTTACAACTATTTAATATGTTATGCTGATTTTGTTGAGTTTCTAAAAAAATCATAATGGCTGGTTATCCTAAACCTTGGGAGCATTATTCTAGAAATCAAGATCCTGGGTGAGATATTTATCTGTTTTTCTTATTATGAGAGGTCAATGTGCATAGTCATGTCATTTCAAGTTTCAGGAATTAAATTTCCAAGAAAACTTGAGCCCTATGACCAATTTGAATTTTTATTTTTTTAAATATTTTTAAACTCGTCCCATTATTTTGCACCAGGTAATTATTCCTTTTTTTTTTACCTAAAACTTTCTGTTTTTAGTTGTTCCTGATTGTTATGAAAAGGAATTCTGTTTAATAAGGGGCAATGAATCCAATTAAAGTATTTTTGGAAAGCACTTATTATAATTATTAAACGGAAGTTCATAGCTATGAATTTAGATTCGATTGAATGTATTTATTGTGATATCGGCTTTGATTGATGAAAGATATCACTAAATTTAATCGTCCTTTAATATATTGTACCATAGACTTGAAAATCCACCTTCACCATCCATCTGCAGTTGAGGAAAACTACTTGTCTTTGTGTATCATATAGATAGCATCTAGTTTTAGTGTTTATTTGTTCTCGATAAAACAAGTTTTCTGTGTTTAAATTAATTGGTTTTGAGGGTTTCCGATTTGATTCTTCACTTAGTTTTTTTTATTGCGTAATGTGAGATTATCAGCTTGTCCTGATTCTTTCAATCTTAGGATAGATTGTATTGTAAGGATGTCAATTTCAATTCTTCACTTAGTTTTTTGATTGTGCATGTGCATTGAGATATTCTCTCCTGTTAGTGAGTTTTCCAATCTAGCAATCATTTTTTAGGTATTGAAAGGTGCTGATTTCAATTATTTTATTGTTTTTCTGTTTGGGTATGTGTAACAGGTTACTGATACCCATTACTGATTTTTCCAATGTACAAAATGATTGTCAGGGTGCTATTTCGATCCATATGTTCTTTGATTGCGCTTGTGCATTGAAGAGTTTTCGAGTATGTTTGATGTTTCATATCATAGGCTTTTTAGTCTTTAAAACGTTACTCTCAAACTTCCGTTCTAATGTCCTAGGAGGATTTTAGGGATGGGTAATGCTTGAAAGTGATCTTGGTCAGATAATTTCTGATGGAATTTTTAGGTCATTATAGAGGGTTATTTTTTCACATAAAAAGGTGCGTTAATTTTCTTAAGACTTCAGATTGGAAGGATTGGATGGGCTTGATGTTTGTTTGGGTTTTGCTGGCCCCCCACAGTTCAAGTCCGAATCGGTTATTAATTTTAAGTATGTTTCATGCCTTTTACAGATGAGAATGGTGCCCTAGTCCATCAAAAATGTTTAGGGTATAATCTAATAATAAAATACTGGGGAAAGAATAACTGACTATTTTATTTATACATGCACATTCTGCACAAACTATATCTAGAAAAATCACTATTCTGAAATTATATCCAATTTTGATATAAGGTTATATTATATTGATATTATGGGTAGTATATTATATCAAGTTCAGTACTAGTGATCATAGCATGATTTTATCTTGCTTTACTCATATTTTTTTTTTTTTTTAGGAGGTTCCATTCCGCAAGTGAGTTAGGTCTCCGACCTGGCATTATGAGGCCGTTAGCTCCTCCTTTGCCGCCACGTTCAAACACTATCACAAGAAATAGGCCTCGTTATGGTAACTTAAGTAATGTAATTAATAATAGCTATGGAGATTATGGAGGTTATTATCCTTCATACCCTACCACAGCAATGTATAGACAACAAGAATTTGGAAATCGGTAACTAATACAAATTTCCGTAATAATGATAAATATTTTGAATTTTATCAGATTTGTTAATGTACCCTGTTGGTCATTAATAATCTGGGAATCAAGATTTGACTTAATATTTTATTTTTTATTCCTTAGCTTATATTGTTTTCCACCTTAAGGAGTGCATTTATGTCTTTACTTTTAACCATTTTTTGAACATTTACTGATAAATTACAGGTATATCCAAATGGCCGAGGAATCTGCTCAGCCTGCCTTTGACTCCATAGAGGCATTTATTAGGGGATTCAGCTCAGTTACAATGATGTTAGAATCGACATTCCAGGTGAGCCAAGAGTAATAACAGCAATATTGGGCGTTTTTGCTGGTTGTGGGGAAACCCGTGTGACCCTCTAATAAAAAAAATGAAGTTTTCGACCTTTTACCCCTATGTGTTTATCACCATATCAAATAAACAAACAAAATTTTCTTAAATAGTTCTGTTCCAGTGAATATTACAGAAAATGCCATTCTATTGGTTTTTGTAGAGGATGAAATTCCTACAACATGCACTATTCCAGTATGTAAATTGTAAAAACAGGAGTTGAGATATAGAGACATGAAATTTGCACAAAAAAGTGTAAAAATCCTGAAGTGACGTCAGTTTTTGCTTAATAGCCAATTTTTAGTGAGTTTTAGAGACAGAAGTGTCATAATGAACTTTGTTGAGCCTGAATAGTCTGAAATTTTCCATTTATTACAGTACAACCACAATTATTCAGAGTCATGATAGGGAGAATATTCCCGGATAATAAATAAACACGGATAATCAAAAAACACGTTTTATAGGCTAACTTTGATGAATAAACCAAATAAACTACTTTTTAACTTCAAGTTATGTTTTTATTTTCAAGAAATACATGTGTTCATTCATTTAGAAAAAAATAAATCCATACAGAACTTAATTAAAATATGTGCTAGTCTGTTATCAGTTTTTGTTTTTTACTCTCCGATTTGATTTTTCTAACTTCTATTCTTATGCTCTAAAGCTATAATTTATTTTCCCATATTTATAATTTCTTTTATCTTTAAAATAGGTGATAAGCTGGTCAAGTGCCTCTAGTGCTTGATCTGTAGTCTCTTTTTGTACAGTCAAATCAAATGAATTCACCTCTACTCTATATTGCTTTGGGATGTGCCATGCTCACTTCGCAAATGAATGTCAGCTATTTCATCATCAGTGAGCTCTTTTTACCCTTTATCATTTTTGTCACTTTTCATTTTCTGAACCATACCCATTGCCACATATTGTGGCTCTATAAACCGATAACTGAGCCTACCTTCTACAACTACACTTCCACTGTAACTGGAATCTGTACTGCAACCTTTTTTGCATTTGCAAGATATGAAATTAAGTAGGGCCTGAGGGGCTGGTTCGCATATCATGGTGACTGGAGTGCCCATCCCACTTACAACCCCATTCGGGAGCCAGGAGAGGGTCCTTTTCGTTTCCCAGCCATTGACATTGGGCATCGCGAGAAGCTGGTAAGCATGTTAAATTTAATTTAATGTTGGTAGCTGATCTAGCAAAGCTGGCACCCAAGTTTGGGTGGGATCATCTTCATATAGGGCAAGAAGTTCAGTTTCTGCGGCTTCAAGAAGTTTGTGCCTCTCTGCATTTATGTCTGAACAGATTTGGTTCTGAAGGATTCTGCAATGAATGAATGAAACACTTGGAGTAGATAACATCAGGCAGTTTTCCTCTCCCACAATTTTGGCAACAAACATTGCCTGGAGCTAGAGAAGCCACTAGCACGAGAAAGTCTTCACCATTGACAATGACAGCATCGTAATCAGTGGCCAAGAAGATAGCTGTGTTCACTATTAGCATATCTGCATCTTCAGTGGCCTGCTTAGTGACCATTTGTGCTTTTTCAAATTCATTTTGTAGCATTAAAATGAAACGTGCTTTGCTTTATTTATTCTCCAACAATTTCTGTGTGACAGCACAAGAGGAGCTAGGCTACTTCTATTTCCTTTATTTTTGTACTGCATGTTAGTGAAGCAAGAAGAACCATTCCAAATTTAAAATGTTGATGAAAAATTGTTGATATCCCTTTACCTACCATCTTCTTGTGAGAGATGACAATTCACTTCTCAACCCACAATCGTTCCATTGCTGATAGAAAACACCATGTTAATTTGTGAAATTTGGTGTTAGCTTGGCAAACCATTGAATTAACTTGTTCACTTAAGCATTGTTCTGCTTGATTCTGGAAGACCTGATGTCAACATGCTGACACAGTAGCCCAGTAACACACAATTTATCTATTCAATCTAATGAAATTCAAATGAAACTTGTAGTCTATGTCATGTTCTACATAATTGATTATGAGACTTTTGTCTCCAAAACATCTTAAAAATGCGTTATTAAGCAAAAACCTACGTCATTAGTGGGTTTTTGCACTTTTTATGTCATTTTTACAGCTTCTTATCTCACTTCCTGTTGAGGAATTTTCGAATATGAATAGGGAATGTTATCCTCTACAAAAAAATATAGATATTTACTGTAAAATGCATTGTAACAGGGTTTATTTTTATTTTATATTATTATTATAATTTTTATTTTATATGATGAAAAATGCCCATAAGTGCTAGAAGCTGGAAAACTTGTTTTTTTTTTCATTAAGAGAGTCAACCTTTTCAACATATCCAAAAATCAGAAATTCCCAACCCTTTGCGGGGTTAAGCATTTTTTTGGCCTTGGAACTCAATAGTTCAATTTTATGCATTGAGTCTGGATGTGTAGGGAGATGATAAGAACAGTTTTTGAGCTTAGCCATAACTGTTAAGTTATACTGTGCATGCCAAATCCTCATTAACCTTGTTGCTTAGTTTGTCCAATTCAGCTATTTTCTGGCTTTAAGGTCTGAGCTCTTGTAATCTCCATGCAACTCTTGGAACTTAAGTATCCTTCTTGCTCTTTCTTAGCATCTCCTTACATGCTGGCAACACCTCTGGTGTCATATCATCATTCTAGCAATATCCTGGCCTACTATTTGTTGATTTAGCGCCACCCATAATAAATACAGTAGCCTCAGGAGGTTCAAACAGTCATATAAACCTTGCAAGTCTTCCCTTTAGTTCTGGGAATGTCATAATAGTGACAATAAAGCTACGAACACCGATGACTCCAGAGATGGAAGGTGGAAAACAGAAAAATATGGATTTACAGTCCGTACAATGCGGAGGACCTTACAGTCCCCCCCCCCCCCTACTCAATACATTTCTCATCTTTTTAGCTCCTATATTAATGATCATCCTAAATTTATTTATCATTGTTACCAACAGCTACTTGTGATATTCCCTAATCTATTTATCATTTCCCCCTCTGATTATTATTAGCAGTGTTTGCCATGATTCATGAACACCTAGATTGGATCAATGCCTATGCAAACAAAAAAAAAATTAAGGCTTTCTCTATCCCCTCCCCTAGTCTACATGTCAACTTATTGTATCTTCTTTTATTTTATTTCACCTAAGCGGTGTATTATCTACAGTTCACCACTCTTTTCTAGAGAGAATGCTGAATTGGGAACTTGGTGTGGCTCCATTTGGTTTCCCATGCGTGAATCAAGCTCAGGCCACTCCAGTTCAACCAAACATTTTCATTTTGTAATAATTTTTGCTTTCTTTTCAGGCTATGAATTTGTCTTTTAGAGCTATCTTAGGGGTGGCTGAAAACATGTCCAAGATGAGGGGAGCGATAATTGAATTCTTGTCTGCATTTGCTATTCTTAAAGTTATCCATTCATTTTATAGGAAAATTTTACATTTCTTGGGTGAGAAATTCATATTATTTGATTTATTGATTTAACAATTATTTATTTCACTAAGGCCTTATAAATAGCATTTTTTTCTTTTTTTACTAAATTGTGTTATATTATAAAAAAAACAAATAAAAATCTAAATTTGTAATATGCGTGAAAGCTGTATCTAAGCTGGGAGTTGTGCATCCACCATCAATCTGATGACATTTGTGCTGGCCTCTTCTATTCTTTTAACTTTTTCCTCATGTTTGAAGGAATGTGTAATATGTGTGTGAATACTCCCAACCCTCAGGTCAATACTGTTTGCTGGGAATGGTAGAAGGGTAATTGATATGACTATTTAACATGTACTTACCAGAGCCAGTATCCTTTTTTTGGTCCTTGGGCAGATTAATAAACACAGACAATGTATCACAATGACTAAAGATTTCTCTCACATGAAGGTAACTGCTCTGGTGTGATGTGTTTTTTAATTGTAAATTTCAAGACATTTATTAACCAGCTAATAGGTAACAAGATGGAAAATTACAAAATTTCCAGCTTATTCTCGAATTATTTGTTATTATGAAAATCTTTTTATTATCAGAATGTTTACATGCAATCATACCTCTTAGGTATTTTAAGCAGGGCTTATGACTTAAGTTTAATATCTTGTTTCTTTGGGGGGAAAAGGCTCTTTAGCCAAAACCACTTCACTTGACACTTTTTTTACACTGAGTTCCCAAGATACCGAATGCTACTTGCTTTGGAGGAGGTCGTGAGGCCACATCTGCCTTAGTCGTCACTCTGGGTTGCCGGGATAATATGGTAAGTACAGGGCGTCAGCATATAGATTAGGATGGCTAGGAATGTTTGTTCTGAAAAGGGAGGTGGCTAGCTCTTGAATTCCAATCATTTAAATGATTGGTATATATATATATATATATATTTACCAACACAGTAAAATATCCTAAAAATATTGTTTCTGAACCATTTTATCACATAATTCAAAATATTTCTTGAAATTTGATGCAGAGTTTGCTGTTGTTACCTCAAGATGTTTGTTGTTGATGATTGAGATTGTCGGGGGGGGGGGGCTGCCGGGTGGAGGTCTCGTTGACCCTGGCCACTGCGTGGTGTCAGAAAGAGAAATAAATAAATCTGTGTTCTTTGACCTTTGCTGGCGGCCTAGTCGGCAGGGAAGCTTAATTCGTATTTGTTTATTGATTTATTTATTTGTATAAATTGATTTGTTACTAAACAGTGTTATTGATTTGTTTATTTAGGTCTTAAAAGGTGTTCCTCAACAGTGCACTATGTTCAGGAGAAGAGGTACAGGCTAGGTATTATAGGTAGTTTACGTGGTCTTAGAATGACCACACGAGTTCACACTCGGTATTGGAGGGTAGGCGAACCATATGGATTCCAAAGGCGAGTGAACCTGAAAGATGCAGAATGAATCGCTGGGAGAGACACTACTAGGTACATTTTATAGGGCCCCAGAGGCTGTAATCTGCATGGAAGAGATCCCTTCCAAGGATGAGCTAGCTTTAGCAAGACGAAGGCAGAGAATCCCACTAGGAAGGTGTGGAGTTTGACAACGCCAGATTAAAACATAGCTAGATTAGAAAAGAGAGGTGCAGAGGTAATTAAATAAGAATGCCATGGTTCGAGTAGAGTTGAGAGAGTAGAGAATGCCAGTGCAGAGAAAGAGAGAGCAGTTTTCACTTAAAGTATCTGATTCCGACTATCTGGAAAAGCTCAGAATTTCTGCCTTGTATAGGCAGGTCAGATGCCAGGCTATGCCCGCACCCCTAGGGAGCTCCGTCTGTGTCGGGATTGTGAACTTTTTACATGGCTGGCTTCAGCATTACCATCTTCAAATCTGACAAAAATAACATAACAATATTGAAACATTGGCATTAACCAGTTCAGTGCCAGTTCTCAAGCAGCCATAAATGAGTCTTATAGTGAGTTTAGTGTGTGCTTGTAGTGAAGATTACACCATAGACAAAAGGCAGGACAGAGCACTTCTTGTGATGTCACTGTATGCAACAGACCAGTTTATTTATTCATTATTTATCACCTAGTCATAGTGATAAATGTGACAGAAGAGAATTCAATCGTTGAGGGGATGCTCAAAGCCACCCGGGGGGTCCTGGACATTTGACGGCTATAAAAATACAGGCACCAGAAGTTAAAAGGTTAAAATCTTGCTTATACTGGTCACTGTAGAGGCCACAACCACCATTGAGTACCAGAAGATCAGGTCCCTTACAGATAACTATCACCAACCCCAGCAACTAAAAACAGCGTAAAACTACATGTTTATTTCCCCAAAGTAGCTCTAGGCGATTCTTTGCCAGTGTTGGGAAAAAACCAGGGTACAAAATGTTTTGCTGAAACAGCTGACGAAAAGAAGGATCGTCCAGTTTCGCAAATTTGTATGATTTGTGTATCAGATTGTGATACTTCCTGACTGTGTGTGGAAACAAGCTGTCTTGTTACAGCTGTGGAAGCCCACAAAGAAAGGTAATCACCCCACCCACTACCGCCTGATCAGTTTCCTGCTCACATGGGTGGTACCCTCTCTAACCTGTGGAGTTACTCAAGGAGCGTTTTTGTCTCCATTACTTTTTAACATGTACACGTCTGACGTTGAGAAAAATTACAAGAACCTACTGTGATTGCTTTTGCTGACAATAGCCTCGATGTATCAAGAGCCCTCACTGCTCTCACAAGCCGATTCAGTTTTCTACAAAGTCAGTGGCCAACTAAACTTCAGTGTTAACTCCGGAAAGACCCATTACCAAACATCAAAGAATATACGTTATTTGCATTAGTATTTATTATTTTAAGCATATAAACTGTCTAGACAATTGTGTTAATATAAAACATTTGAAATAAACGAATGTCTACACTAGGACCATATGAACCCTATTATTAATAATAATAGGGTTATTAGTAATATTTTACTATTAATTAAAAAAAATATTAGTAATCTATTATTTTTAATGAATTTTTATGAGTATCCTTTTACTTTATATAAATAAGTAAGTAAAAATATTTTTAATGAAGAAGAAAGATGTTACAATTAATGTGATCTCCAGCCTGCTCTGCTTTACCTTGCTATATACTCATCTGACTGACTACACAGCTTAAAGCCTCCAACAATTTCAGAACACTATACAGAGAAAATTGCTCTGGCCTGCCTATCTCGAGAGAGGTTCAAAACACAACCTGCACCCGTTGCTTGGCTGGCCGACAGCAAGTGAGTTTCCACTGGAGAGACATCAAGTTTTTTGTCTTGTTGCAGTACCCTTCACACCCGATGTTGACTCCATTAACATTTATCTTCAAATGACAAAATCACATCTGATAAATAAAAGAACTATTATATCATAACAAAAAAAATAATGACATGTAAAATAAACAGTGTAAACCTCTATAGGAAAGATAATAATAATTATCCAATAAAATATCAGTCATAGATGGATCCACCTATAAGAAACCAAAACATAAAAAACAACAACAGTAACAATATGCAGAAGTCTATGGAGTATGACATTAAATAAAAAACATTAGATTAATATAAAAGGAAACTAAACAAGTGACTTAGAAGTTGGCAGCCAAAATCTATCTATATATAGTAAACAATTAATAAAAATATTAAATACAAAAATAAAAGCCAGAAAAATATATTATTTAATGAATTAATCATTCCCAGACTAATGAGCGTCTCTTTGGATGGTGAGGAGATGTTGGAATGTTGGTGCTTTGAAGGTTAGTAAGGATGAATAGTGCATATTAGGAGGTAGAGACTTCTAGAGGGTAGTAGAGGAAGGAAGGATCAATCGTATGCTGCAGGTTTGTGGGCAGGGGTATAAAGGTCAGAGAAACACGATCTAGTTTCCTGGGAGTGAACTGAGGATTTGAATGGTAAAATGTTGTATATATAAGGGGGGTGATGTAAATTGATGGCTTGAAAAACGAATGAACTGAGAAAATATTGTGCACAGAAGGAGGGGAAGAGCCATCCTAACTAGGTGAGAGACATGGGATGGCATGCCGCATAGTCCCAAAGACAATTCTAACAAAGCAATTCATGATTCACTTCAACTTATCCTCGAGTCCCACTGAGAGACTCCATACAGCACACAGCCATAGTCAAAGTGAGGGCGAATACAAGGAGTTGATGTGTAGGCTGGGGGAGCAGAATGTGAGTGCGATGGAATAGTTTCAGGGTACCTACTGCCTGACAGAAAATTTGGGGGATATGTTGGTTCCAAGATAGGGTTTGGGCAATGGTTATCCTTAGGTGTTTGATAGAGGAGCAGAAAATTGTGGGATAATTATTAACATGTTGACTGCCAACTACGAAACAACTCGTAGTTTTATTGCCTAAGATGCCAACTACAAGTTATCTTGTATTTTGTTTACTTGCCTTACGAGTGACAGGTTAAAGCATGTCTGTGCACAAAACAACTCGTAGTTGGCTTCCACAAAGAGCTTTCTAATTCGCAAGATCTTTTTTTTTTCTCCAAGAAACATTCTATATGCTTTTTGATAATTATTATGAACTATAATCAGAGTTTTTAATAATATAATGTGATTAAATTAAATTGGTGTAAAAACCAGAAGTGGAATGATAAATAAATGTGGGAGACGTCAGCGTAAAGGTGCTGGGAACAATGATGAATAGAGTTAGGGAGTTTATTTATGTAACAACTAAAAAAAAAAAAAAGGAGAAATGCTCAATCCCTGGGCTACACATGAGGAAAGTGTTAGGGAAGCAGATAGAGGTTAATTGGGGATAGTAAACCAGGGAATAGAGTTATCAGAGAAGGTAAATTATTTTACTTGGAAAGAAGGACTCCGTGGTATCAAATGCTTTAGAGAATTGGGACTGTTAACTTTTATTGATCAATACCAGCAGGAATAGTACTAATGATATTGGCTAGTGCAAATTGTGTGGAGTAACTGGGTCGGAAACCAGATTGGGAAGGATTGAGAAGTTGGGGCTGTTCAAGGAAATCGGAGATCTGGGATTGAACTAGTCTTTCAAGTGGTTTTTGGAGAGGTTGGAAGGATATTGGGTGTTAATTATTTGGTGATGTAGGGTCAGGATATTTTTTTAAGGGTTGTACTAAAGCTTTTGTCAAAGAAGTTGGGAGGGCTGAGATTTGAAGGGAAAAATTGTATATATTGAAATGAAATTAATAGTCGGGATATCAATAATGAAAACAACTTTATTAATATTGATTTATTTATGATTCTATTCTTTCAATAATTAAAAATCAGGTTGGGTTCTGACAAACTAACTTTCATACTTTAATCTATTTTACCTTAAACTATCTTTAAACATTAATAATTTTATAAATTAACACCACTTTGAATTATGAATCTAACTGTCTCTAACGGTATATAATTGAATTTATTCTAGTACTTACTGTTCATCTGAAATACCTACACGTTCTGGGATTAATATGTTGATCCTTGATGAACATGTTGAGAATTCTTTTATTTGCCTTGTTGGAGTTCTTCACTTTTTCCTCTATACACCTGCTGGACACTTCAAGAATGGCTCATAAAGGGATCTCACCCCTCAATGTCTCCAAATCTCAACTATGCCTGCCAGTATAGGTCTTCTCAAGTGTCCAAGCACTCCTTCCTTGTCAGTCACTCTAACCAGAATAGCCATCTATCTCCCAGTCACTCTAATTAGAATAGCCATCTATCTCCCAGACACACTATATTTCCCACTTCCATAATGTTCTTATCATGGTCTGTTCCTATTGGTCCGTTCTTATCTAGGTCATAGTTCGTGGGTAACACGAACTCGATTTGAAAGTTGGCACATGGCCATTACCAAGGCTTTCTGGTTAATCAAACTTTATCTATTTAATCAACTTTAATAATTTTATTTTATCATATTAATTAAATTCATCATAAAGTAATACTACATTTAAAATAACACTACAGTATATATAGAATTACAGGCAGGATGACTTGAAGTCATAGTTTTATTAATTTGACGGGGTCAGGACCAGTAGCGTTAGTGCGTGCTCTCATTGCAGAGGTTATAAGGTCTGTGGGAGAGACATATTTAAAAGAAAAATAATTACCATTAAATGAGGGCTCGCAAGAACTATAGGATGAGGGAGATGGTGAAGTGGTTGAGGAGGGAGACACAAAATTTGGGTTTAGCTCATCAGGTGAAACAGGGAATGCCTCTGATGAGAAAGCACCTGGTAGTTTTCCAAGGAGTTGCCATTTGAATTTGGAATCAGGAGAAGAGGAGAGGTCTTCATGAAAGTACTTGGATATCCCCTGTTGGACTGTTGCCTGGGTACAGTTGCGGAGTACCCTGAATGCCTGATAGTTATCTGCGAGCCTTGTGTGTCTGAAACGTCTTAGGGAAGCCTCACGCTTTCTTTGCTTCTTTGATCTGGCATTTCCACTGAGCAGGCTAGGGACGAAAGGTAGAGGTTTTTAGGGGTGCATGGGGAATTAAGGAGGTTGGGAATGTCCACCATGGAGTCAATTGTGGAGCTGGGGTAAATAGTATTCCAATCCTGGGCTTTAAGATCCGGTTAAATGTTTTCTGAGGAAAGGGCATTCAGATTGCAAGAAGTTGTCCTTTTAGAAGGAAAACATGGAGCTTGGGTCCTATAAGAAATTTGGATAATGTCATGAGAGGACAGGAATGCAATAAGGCAGCTGAGAAGAGGAGGGATTATTTGCAGAGGAGTCAATGATGTGGAGATCCAGCCAGGTATCGGACTTACTATTGTAATGAGTAGAAGTGAAAGGGACAATGAATAGATGAAGGGGAAAGAACTGGTTCTCTAGATAACACTTTCTGTGGGAATCCGCTAGGAAGTTGGTAGTTAAGTCACCAGAGACGATAACATTAGTATGCTGAATTCTAACTGTGGAGACCTTGGTTTGATCCCCGGCTCTCCTTAATATTTTTTCTTATGGGGATGGGTCAGGTCGGGGTTAAATTAGTAGATATTTGAATAAAAAAATATCGAATTTGGTTTAAAAAAAAAAAACATGAATTTAAGGTTGATAGGTAAGAAGCACTTTGGGCATCTACCAAGTATGGTGTTAACCTTCAGTTGGCCTTACCTCTCATAGGGAGTTGCACTATGAATTTGTTTATTTTTAAGAAACACTACAGTTCGTTCACTAAGAGAATGCCGTTGAAACATCTCCCACTACCAATCTAACTTGGCTCCTGGAGCCCTTGAGAAGTCTCGAGTCGAAAGATTGGTGATGTCGTTAGGTCAGTGCATGATGTGTTAGTAAGGTGGGTGAGGGTAAAATGTATGGGAAGGAAAAAAATGTCCCACTATTCAGAGATATTCTCTTGGCAAACAGGCAGTTAGTTGTTGATCCAGGGATCTTTTTTTTTTCTTCTTATTGTGTCAAAGAATGATATTGTAGGTTGATTTAGGACCTAAATTTTATTCCATTAATTCTTAACTAAATTGTATTTATGAAATGTATAAATTTATTAAATAATCTAGAAAGTGAAGAAGAATAATGTAGAAGTACTAATGTAAAATAAAAGATATAACGTAGAATACATGTTTCTTACTTAGTATTTTTAATGAAAAGTACTTAATTTTTTTTGTTAATCCATTTCAATTACTGAAAATTCTCTTCAACAATAAAAAAAAAAATGTAAATAGCTAAAATATTTACAACAAAAAAACTTTATATTTTCCACTGTTGGTTACCAAAACGTTTTTTATAAATTATATTTCAATCACTTTTATACCTTATCCTCTTGAATATGCCATTGATCATGGGTACAAATTCAGTACTTCAACTTTGAAAAGCTTCCGAGGTGTGATTTAAGATATCTTTAAAATAAGAGAAACAAGATGAATTTTATTCATGTTTAATTGCCTTACAGGAATCGTAAATGGAATGGAGGTTAGTTGGAAGGATGCTAACAAAACTGTTGTAAAAGGAACTCAAAAGCATCACTGGCCCATTCTTGCCTTCCTTGGAGCAATAATAATTGGACCTACCCTGGTTTACAAGTACTTGTTACCGAAGGAAATAGTGGATAGTAAGTATATTTTTTGTGTGTTAGTGCTCTTTACTGGTCAGTCTTAATCTGTTTGTTTGATTATAATGTTCAAAATGCTCCTCCATCGTAGTACTGATAACAAATTCTTCAACATATCAATACAATCAAATTCTGTTTTATTTTTATGTGTGTAGGGGTTAATAATCTTCTCTTATGTTTTTTATGAAAAAAAAATGTATTAAATTTTGTCTTCATATTTTTCAGTTTCTATTTTTACCAACAATAAATCAAAACTAAAAGACACTTAAATTTCTATTCTGATATTTTACCTGCCGAGTTTGTTCAAGTTATTTATTAGTCAGTCCATGGAGTCATTTCAGTGATCTGTTGTTCATTGGTTATTCACTTTTATTGACACATCATTTATTACCATTCATTGAAGTTTACTTAACTACACTTGCAAATTATACAAATTATGAATTTATATTAGAAAATCATATTATAAATATTTGCCAACATAGCGAGCCCACATGTCCACATTTCATGCCCAAGTTTACTCAACTATACCTTCATGATTTGCAATCATGGATAAATGAATTGAAGTGAATGGAGAATTGAATGCTTAAGTAACCTTTTGGGAAAGTTTTGGGCCACCTACACTCCTAAAGATTGATAGAAAACTTTCTTTTGCATTAGGAATTAAAAATGTGATGTATTTAACTTCAACGAAACTGGAGCATATGAATTATATAATGATTTAGAACAGGAATATATTCATCATTTTCTAGCAACATGTCCTATATTAACTTTAATTATAATTAAACCATTCAGTTCAAGGAATCTCAAATGCGAGACTGAAAATGGCTACCCAATGACAGGGTTTTGTGAAAATGCGATCTTTTTCTTAAGTCTTTGGGATGCCACTGGCCCACAATGCCCATACTTAGCGTTGAAGGGGGGGGGGCACTGATAAGGGCCCACAAATCTCAGTTTAATTACTCATTATACACATATTATTATTATTATATTATATACACATATTATTATATACACATAGCAAATCGAACATACTTTTTTATACATATTGTAGCGATTCCTACAATTTTAAAATATATTTTATTTACTAAGGGGTAAAGTAAAAAGAAGAAAACTTCAGATGAATAAGAGTTTGTTTTAAGTTACAATATCTCAGGGTTAAATGTGCGGTTCTCATACATAAAGTTATTTTAAATGTTTCATATTTACAATTGATTATTCGGTTAAAAAATAATAAATACCTAATGCAAAAACATGAATATTCTGTACTGTTTGGTGATGTATGACCTTCCTCCTGGCTTCTTGGTCTATATTCAGGTCTCTGTGTGGTTCTTCCTTCAATGCACTGTCTCATGGCCACTGACTAACTAAGTCTAATTGACTCACAGAACTCAGATGTAAGGGATAAAAAAAAAAAGAGAGCAACCTCTTGTAATCTTTCATCATGGTATTTATAGCCAGCTTCCCCTACCATATAAAAAGAGTTTTTCCGATATGCTATTGGAAGTCCTTGTGCCTACCTGTTTTTATTACCGAGGTTCATAGTTAAGGGCCAGGTCCTAACACTACTACTTCTATTCAAAATATCTAATACATCAAAATTCCTAAACTCAGTCCGATTCCAATAAATAATCAATTTGCTAAATATAAAAATCACTACAGTATGTAAAGTAATATATCATTATTATTATTAATAATAGTTGCGTTGTATGGAAATACTTGTTTATAGTCTACAGTAGTTATTGTTAATTGAAATTGTTATATATCTGTATGATATTTATCCGGTATACAACATGGATATTTTTTTTTTTTTAATAGCTTGTGAAATAGGGTGTACATCTTTTACACTGAATGTGTCTTAAAAATCAATTTTCTTAGTTCTTCAATTTTAACTTTGCTAATTGAATAATCTGTTTAAAATTTTAGACTTTTTTATATTTGCTTTGAAACAGAGCAGGGACTTATGCACAGATAAATAAGGTATATATTTACACATAAAGTGTATTATATGGGAAATAATAGAAAGTCCTCTTCCCTTGTGGAAATTCTGCAATGTCTTCACCACATTCTTTCATGTTTTAAGTGTTCTGCAAGATTTCTCAACACTCTTTAACAAAGTGAGAGTGAAAGAGGCAGATCAAATGTTGGAGGCCAGGAAAAAGAGGTTTTAATTTTATGGTCACTTGGTGTGAAGGAATAGACAGAGATTGACGAACAGGACCTTTTAGTACTTCCTAGAGAAAAAAGCAAAAGGAGCCTAGTTCTTAGAGGTGGAAAAATACTTACAGCATGTGGGAATCACATTTGAGACTTGATTCAAGACCCAGGCTCATCTTAAGCTCAAGGTTAAAGCACACAGGAGGTTTCCAAGGAAAGCCTAAACTGAAAACGGGCAAGGTGTGGACTGAAGAAAGAAAACAACATCGAGAACGTATGTGTTTATACTGATAAAATGTTAAAACCTGAGGAAGAAGGCAGTTGAAATAGTGAGGTCCATAGTTGGCTGAGGAAAAAAAAAAATACAAATAATTTATAATAGCAAAAATAAAGTTAGTTATAAATTTTGATAAATTAACAAATAAATAACACAGGCCTACAAGAAAAAAATTTGTTTAGTGCCAAGGATTTAAGAACTAATGTTAGCTATATTTGTGGTGCTGAATCTAAATATGAAATCAGTTTTTCTTTATCTGCTCTACTTTTTTAGATCAGTTTTTTTTTAACGTGCAGTTCTACACAAAATTTGCAGCTCTAACTCCATATTGTGGAGTTCAGAATCACTTATACAAGGATTGGCTCCTGTATATTTGCCCTATTGTTAGTGTGCTGTCTAATTAGTTAGATTACAGTAGTAGAAAATCCACCAGATGGAGTAAGCATCTGGTAAGTGACCTTCAACACTTCAATTAGAGTTTAGGTTAGTATATGAGTTCTCACTGTGCAGGGTACATCTAAGTTGTCCTCGCATGATATTTGTGTTTAGGAAAGAGTTGTTATAAAGTTAACCTAAAACATACTGTGTTGTTGAATAGAAATAAAAATAGTTCAAGCAGAAGAAGTTCTGTAAATCATCCTGATGTGTTTTACTACATATGCAGAGGATACACGTTAATAAAAGAAAACAGAAAAACTGTTAGTGACTTTGTAAAGAGTGTTTATCTTGAATACTTAGGTGTTAGGCTTGGTGATCAAGATAAAACCTGGGCACCATATCAGGTTTGTAAAACTTGTACAGAACATTTGCAATATTGGACTAACAGGAAAAGAAAAACTTTGAAATTCGGCGTACCGATGGTTTGGAGGGACCCCAAAAACCATCTCGATGATTGCTATTTCTTCCTAGTAAATATTACAGGAATGAATCGAAACAACCATAGCAAGTGGACTTATCCTGATTTAGTTTCTGCAAGATACAAGATACCCAGTCCCTCACTTAAAGGAAGTGCCGATGCCAATGTTTCAGCAGCTACCAGAGCTCCGTGAGGACAAGTGTTGTCCCTCTTATCACACTTAAAAAACTAATGAAGGTGACAGTGATTAAGAGGGGAGGCGGTCATAAATTCATCAACGTTTCAACCGGAATGAGTTAAATAACCTCACCAGAGATCTCAATGTCAAAAGATGAATTACTGGCTTCCAGGTTGAAGGTCAATAATTTGCTGGAACAAGAAACCAAAATTACATTTTACCATACAAGAGAAAAGGGTCTGCCAAACTTCTTTTCTCAAGAAGACAATCTTCTATTTTGACCCGAAATTAGGAGACTCCTGGAAAAAATGGGCCTTCCTGACTATTTTCCAAATGATTGGCACCTATTTAGTGACAGCTCAAAGGGGAGTTTGAAATCGGTCCTTCTACACAATGGGAATAAACATAACAGCTGAAAACTATGTTGAACTGGTAAACGAGATGGATAACAGCTTCAAATCCGTTGGGGTGTAACATGAGTATATACAGGCGGTAATAGTGGATGTGGCCTGACTCAGGTAACTACTCCCCCTAACAATATCCCCACCAACACAGCTACCACTAACACCTTGAGCTATGAACAACACCTGCTCCTGCTCTCTCCCCTCTCTTTCCCTTTCAGTCTGGTAGCTCTTGTATCAGTGCACGCATTGTGTATATTCATTTCATTCTTATTCAGAATTCTTGTTAATGATGGTGTTTGATTTGTATTACGATGGAAAAAAACAAGGTTAATCGGAAACAGGCAGTTCCTTCCAGGATGGACTAACTTATATTGTTCCATATTGTCAAACTGAGTTGGAGCAGTTCCTTACTTGTATTATGAGACTGAACTCAATACATTTGGTGAAAAATACCCGAAAGGATATTTTAATACGGAGAAGCTTCTCTGGTAGTAAGCCTCTTGACCACCATACTGTCCAGTGATGTTAAAGTGCTCTCTAAATAACTGTTTTATGTTGGTTTATTTAGTTTCTTTTTGTTCTTACTGACCTTTCTGTGGGACTTGTGAAACCTGTGGTGTAGTTTCAGCGATCCCCCCCCCCCCCGCCAATTCAACAAAACTCCATTCCTATTATTTTTTGTGAACTTAGAGCCGGTGCCTAACAAATCTGACATTTTCACCCTTTGCTCCCTTTACAACAAAAATAATGGTGGGATGAGCCTTACAGAAGACATGAAATTCCATAATGTACCCATTGCCAGGGGGTTTTTCACAAGAATTTCTGCCGGCGTGTGAAGTATGAAGTGTGCAGAACCTCAACAAACTAATGACTGCTCCAATAGCCTGGAATTCAATGGAATCTGCGTCCACTGTTCTCTTCAGCACCCAGCCAATTATTGGGGCTGTGCAGTCTTCTCTTGGCTTGGGACTTTGATGAGATGAAGATCTCTAGGTCACCAGCGGCCAACCCCAGGGCAACCTCCTGGTCCACTCACCCATCTCTGCCTCCGACACTGATCTCCAAACGACAACAAATCCAGCGACTAAAGCAGTTTATCACCAACAAGCTCCGCTTCTCATCAACAATATGCCAGAAGGACCACATCAGCCTCCAATCAACCCCACCTTAGCGCCTAGGTCTTATACATCTGTTAATAAATCTCAACACCATCCTGCTTAACCTTATATTCCTCTCCCTCCTGAATCACGCTACAACATGACAACAATAACCAACAGTCTGATCCCAATTACAATCTATAATTATTCCCCTCACTGAGATATTCACATATAGTATCATCAATGTTAGTCCTTACCTCCCAACCATGATTGTGCTGCCCTATAAACCTCTATCCATTTTACTATGGATAGGGGTGATTCAATATGAGTAAAGTATCAATACCAAGTACTTTTTTGCATCGATGCTTTTTATTTGATACCTAGTTGGTGTATCATTAGATAAGTCCTTGTATAAAAAAAAAGTATCCAGGTTTAACCAAGTCCCTTTTTGGAATTTTTAGACTCAAGATACTTAAGTCTATTTGGCATGTTTGTCTGATGGCCAATGTATGGACTGAAGTCATGAACGAAAAAACTTAAGGGGATTACCATCAGCATATAAGGTTCAAAATGTATCACTAGAAACCTGGTCGCTGGGGAATTCAAATCTAATCACATGAAAGATTTCTTGGCTTCAATTTTAAAAGAAAAACTAGATGATTTTGGTATTGGTCTGGAAAAAATAAGATGCATTGTCAGTATTTCTTCAGAAAACTGTTCTTGGGTCCAGTCCAGGTAATGCATAAAAATATGTGGCAGGCTAGTTTTCCTCTGCCAATATTGTTTATTCCTGCCTGACGAAGCAGATAATGGAATTAATCATACAAAAGATTACTTGGCTTCAATTTTAATAGAAAAACTAGATGATTTTGGTATTGGTCTAGAAAAAATAAGATGCATTGTCATGTATAATAGGTGAATAGAGAATAGCACAGTAAATTCTTTTTTCCCCTAATAACAATTTAATCGCCACAATCAATTTTGCCTCATTATAAAAGAAAAACTAGATGATTTTGGTATTGGTCTGGAAAAAATAAGATGTATTGTCATGCACATTTCTTGTCTCTCCAAAGTAAAAAGTTGTACAAAACAAATTAAAAAGTTATCTTGGGGCTAGAATTAAAGAAATTATTTTTTTTAATTTTGCATAAATATTTTATTTGTTTACATTTTGTTTTTCATTATCAGTAATGTGTGTTGTGTTCTTGTTTTAAGACGATGAAGTACAGCTATTAGGGGTTTTTGATTTCGAAGCAGAGCAAAATGGAGAACTTTCTTTTGCGAAAGGAGATGTCATGACAACGAAAAGGTAACCGGTGACACGTGTACTTCTAGATAAATCATTTTGTCATGATGCTTACTAACCTCCAATCAATATGCCTGCTATATTTAAGAAATTGCATGACAGATTGTTTATAATGAAATAAGAGTCCTGATAAGTGTTTTTTATTAATAAGCCTCAGATTAAATACTAGCACCAATCATACAAATAGCTTTATAAGCAGCACTCATTATGAACGAGTTGAATGTTACTTTTCATTATTTAATCATTGTCAATTTTTTTTCTTAAAGCCAAGGAAAAAGCGTTTTATTTTTCACACTAGTCTTTGGAGAATATATTTTTAAGTTGTGTGGTGGTAGTTGTTATTAAAGAAATACTCTGAGGTGACTGAAAGCTGTATATGAGGGATCTCTACTTACTGTGTCTTATCAGCAAAGTGACTTGATCTCCACTGCCCAGTCTACAACCACTTAAAATTTCACCTTTGCAAAGTCACAGATCCTGTTCAAAATTTCTTTGGACTCAAACATTATGAGTACTACCGACATGGAATCCAACAATCCCCCCCTCCTAATAGATCAATCTATTAGGATACCATAGAGTATTATGGACCATTTTCAGATTGCCAGAGTTAACTCTCATTTTAAATAAAATACCAAAGCTACAAATGAAAATCAACAATTAGTTTTTACCAACCATATAACTTCAGTGTCTGAACTTTTAAAACTCGTTAATATTGGTTTATATTCATCTACTACTATTGTCGTTCATTTCATCTGTCAATTGGTTCAGGTCGTGATGCGTCTTTGTAAAACTAGACAGGACTTCTCCACCCTACATATAAATTGAGACATCAATCTAGCATTTACTTGACCGAGAACATGTCTCCGGGGAACCAGCATCTCTACCCGTTGGCGAGGTAGTTAAAAATGGCCGGGAAGGTCAAATCCATCTGGTTTGCAGATGGCTGGGTTAGATGTTGGTGGGACAGCAACCTTCTAGTAATATTTATAAATAAGGCAGATGACCTTGACATCTTCAACTTACTTCCAGACACCTCTCACCCCAAAGGCGGAATCCCCTAGTCAAATTGACCTCTCCTTTTCTCACTCGTATCGCCTGTGTCTTCAAACAGCATCTGTTTTTAGTTTCTAGTTTTTATTTCATTTTCACTTTCTTTTTAGCGTATTTCTGTACTACAAATATTTCACATTACTGACAATCACAGCGCACTTTGTACATAGTCTTCTCTGTTTCAACTCTCTTCCTTATGTCAAGTTTCAAGTCCTTTACTTCTTGCTCCCCACTTTTATGTTTTCATCCTCTCTTTCTGAGTAGTGTCCTAACAACATGCTATGTTAACGTCTAATTCCTCCCTGATCATCACAGCAAACTCCTTCAATTATTCCTTGACAAGTTTTACCATATAATAGCAGTCTCTGAATCTTGGTTTAGACCAGGCATCCCCTCATTTTCTGTTTCTAACCCCAACTATTTCCTCCTTCACGATCAGTCTGAACAGATCGGTGGTGGTGTTTGCCTCTATTTCCACAATAGCCTCAGTACCAAAATCCTTCGATCCTCTCATCCCTCCCAGAGCCATTTTACAAAATACCTCTTCGCTGAAGTTTCCTAGCACTCTAAACGGATCCTCTACTCTGTCATTTATTGTTGTGCTCTTGCTCACTTTGATCCTGTATTTGAATCAACTACTCTCTTCAACCTTGTTTCTTCATTTAATCATATAATTTTAACTGGTGATCTAAATACTAATTTACTTGCCAATTCTTAAGACAAACACTTCCTTGTCAACCTTACCACTTCCTTGAATTTCGTGTAGCCCCATATTCTGCTACCTATCATACTAATATTTTAAATTCCTGGTTAGATCTTTTTATCATAGACTTGCCCGTCAATCTAATTTCCTCTATTCAGCTTTCAGCCCACAATCTCATTTCCTTATCATACAATCTGAATGTCACTGTTCTGTTCCCTCACCAAGGAATATCACTTACTATAACCACAATTCTCTGACATTCCAGAGCATTCAACCCGATCCGGAGAAAATTTAATGGGACATTTTAATATTCCCTCTCCTCTTATCAATCCAATGGTTGATTTCCTTGCCCCCAACCGACTCGCCATCCTTAACAAGCATACGCCTCTTAAGACTTTATGAGCCCACTTTCCCCCAGCTTCTTGGTTGACTGCAGAAATAAAAAACTTAATGAAGCGAATGCAGCAAGGAGATTTATCCGTACCAGACACCAGGAGAAGAATCCATCTTTAAAACCCTCAGGCAACCTTACTCAGTCTAATATCCACCTTGCCCAATCTAAATTCTTTCATGAGTCATTATCTTTTGCTATGAACTCTTGCTCTAAATGGGAAACCCACTTCAAATTTTCTCTCATTAAAACCAATTGCTTTCCATATTTATCCCGACCTTAATTCTCTACTTTCTGTCCATCGCAACTCCGTCCCTCCTGTTCAATTAACACCACCTGTTATTTCCACCCAGACAACTTCTTTTTCTTTTACATTTCTCCTTCCTACCTCATTTTTTTCAATTATGAAATCAAGAACTAATGTGGTATGGTAGAGTAAGGTCCAGATGGCATTCCCTTGAAATTCCTAAAGCTCTGTCTCCCTCCAATTCTTCCCCTATTGCTTCATATTTATAATTTTTTCCCTTCAAAATTACACATATCTTTCTTCCTGAAAAAGAATTAATGTTCTTCCATTAAATAAAGTTCTTAATCCAACCTCCCCCAAAATAACACAAGACCTACAATCCACCATTGACCAACAACACATATCTTTCCTTCTCCTCTTAGACTTCACCAAGGCACTTGATCACTTCATCCTTCTATTGAAACTTGTATCGATTTCCTTCTCTTATAGTGCCGTCAGCTGGTTTAAATCATTCATTTTCTAATCACTTTCAGGTAGTACTGATTCTTGATCAACCTGCATCCCAACCCTTTCTTTGTCTTCCAGTGTAGCTCAAGGCTCATCCATTTTTCCATTACTTTTCTGTGTCTATATTAATGACCTCCATACATCTATCCATCACTGCTCATTCACCTATATGCCAATAACACTCAAATTTACCTATCCTTCCCTCCTAGTCAGCTCCAATTCCCCTTTCTGCTGTTTCAGGAAGACCTGGGCCTCTGTCCATAATTTTCAATTGAATGCAAAGAAATTCAAGGCAATCATCATTGGTTCATGCCTCCTCAAAACCTTAATTGATATCCCTGCCTTCACCATCGATGGTCGACCTATCTAATGTTAGATTAAGGTTAACTAATAAGCAGTGGTACACATAAATGTTTATTATCAAAAGTAATACAAGTTATTTAGTGAGAGAGCACTTATTTGAACAACGAGCGTCAGCAGAAAGTGGAAAAAAACATGGCGGACAAAAAAAATATCATCCCTCTTATCTAGGCAGTGTTGCCTTACAAATTTACAATTAATTAAACACCAACACGCTCTCCCAATTCTACAAATCATAAAAAAAAAATTAAAAATAAATACAAGTTAAACATTTATTAGGTTAAATTTATTACAAAAATAAACAAGTTTATTTAAAGACAATGCCTTAGTCCTTAAGTCACCCAACTGTTCATGAGACTCTATATAGATTAATTTTATTCTACCCCTAGAAATTAAGTCTTTAACAAAATGAAATTTAACATCAAAATGTTTAGATCTCTTGGTTTCCATAGTTTGGGCAATCTTAATGGTTCCTTGGTTGTCTTCAAAAACTATAGTAGAATTTCTAATATTAAACAATTTAAATACCAACTCTTCCAGAAAAATGGATTCCAATAAACTGAAAGCAAGAGCATAATATTCTGCTTCACAAGAACTAAGAGCAACCAAGGATTGCTACTTAGAACACCAACAAATTGCATTATCATTAATTTTAATTACATAACCTGAAATGCTTTTCCTATCATTAACATCAAACGCATAATCAGCGTCTATAAAATCATAAATATCAAAAGTGTTACTCTCAGATTTTTGAAAATTTAAACCTATACATAAACATTATTAGATACTTTATTCCTAAGAATTTTTATGCCCAAGAATTGCAATTCTTCAGATGAAGTTAGATCCCTAACATCAATAACAGCAATTAAATGAGATTTAAGACTTTGAAGATCATTTAATGACTCAGATACTAAAAGGAAATCATCGACCCATACTAAAATAAATGTTGATCCCTTAACATATAAACAAGGATCTTTTTGAGATCTAGAAAACCCGATTTTTATAAATATATCATTGAAAAAATCATTCCATGCTTTTGGGCTTTGTTTAAGACCATACAAAGCTTTTATTAATTTAAAGACTTTTACGTCACCACACTTAAGCCCATCTGGAGGACAATCCACCACCTCCCAAGTACCATTGTCTTCCAATGATTTTAATTCTTCGTCAATTGCTTGTTTCCAATCCGCATCCTGAACTGCCTCAGAATAATTATTGGGAACACCTAGATCTGATGATGCAGATAGAGCTAAGGCATCAAAGGCAAAATTGGTTACAAAATCTTCCAAATACTTTGGAGGCTTTCTAATTCTTGAGGTCTTCTGAGCAGTGTCAATATTCTTGTCTGATCGAAAATCTTCATCCTCCGACATAGGCTGTAAAATTTGCTCAACATCTGAAGACTGAGAGACTTCAGATTTGGTCTCATGGTCAACCCAAGGAATTTGAACAGTATCAGGATTAGTAAATTGGCCTTTATTTGTCCAATCAGTTGTCCTAGATTCATCAAATATGACATTCCTAGCAAATTCAATTTTCCTCTTATTTGGATTCCATAATCTGTAACCATTGTCACAGTACCCTGCCATAAATAGTCTCTTAGAACGCTCACGCAGTTTTCCATTCCTATCCTCTACATGGATCAATGAATAAACAGGACAACCAAATATTTTAATTTTACTTAAATCAGGTTTAAAGCCATACCATCTTTCTGCATCATTTGGTAGAGTAGAAGTAGGCAATCTGTTGATTAAGTAGGTAGCTGTCATAATTGACTCTCCCCACATTTCCCTCTTAAAATCACTGTCAAACAAAAGACATCTCGCCTTTTCCAATATGGTTCTATTCATTCGTTCTGCTTTTCCGTTTTGTGAAGGATTCCTGGGCATAGTGTAACTTATTCTAATACCCTCTGAATCACAAAAACGTACAAAATCATTAGGCACATATTCACCACCTCTGTCACAACGTAGGTTTTCAATTAATAGTCCAAATTTAACTTCCGCCATGGTCTTGGAATGATTTAAATTTTTGAAAAACTTCGAACTTATTCCTTAGCAAATATGTACAACAAAAATTGCTATAATGCTATAAGTGACAAAATAATTATAGCCATCATACGTTTGGGGTGATATTTTTCCACATACATCCGATGAAACAACTTGGAGAGGTCTAGAAGGCTTTCTTTCTTCTGGTGTATTACAATAAGGAAGCTTGGTCTGTTTCCCTTTAATGCATATATCACACATAGTAACTGGATACTTGGAAGAATGCCCCATTCTCCGGTGCATCAATTCATTATTCAAAGTTGAAACATTGGCATTTTCCAATAATAATTTGAGCTTAATAACATATAAACGTCCGAATACTTGACCTTTCAAAATTTTGTTTCTGAAAATAATTTTTACACTTGACTCCTCGAAAATTATCTTGCAACCTTTTTCTTCTGATTTTCAAACTGATAATAGATTATATGAAAGATTATTACATACCAAGATATCGGATAAGCACCTGATAGGTACCCTTGTTTACAGCTTTTATAGTTTCGCCTGCCTTGGCTACACTAATTTCTATGTCCAAATCAATTAAATTAGTGACACATTTTTTAAAACAATCCTGTACAAGATGACAGCTAGCCCCACTATCGATAACAAAAACAATGTCCGTCAACTGTTCAGAACACAGCAGCATTTCTTTGTTTACTTTAGAATTTTCAGAAGTAAAAAATGAAAAATCCTCCTCTACAGCAGCTGCCTTCTCTTTGTTTCTATTCATTAACTTCGGGCAATATTTTTTCGTGTGACCCTGAGCCTTGCAATAATAACATATGAAACCGTTTTTTTAATTTGAAAATGCATTACCTTGGTTTCTCTTAGAAAAAAATGCGTTGTGAGACTGAGACCCTTCCTTTTTCAATATTCTCTCTTCTTCAGCTAAAAGAGTATTTCTAACGTAATCCAAAGTTATCTCAGTCTGCTTGCTGCCACATAAAATATCAAGAGCGGAAACCGCTGAATCAAATTCGGGTGGCATGGCGCCCAATAACTGATTTATGACATCTTCATTTTCTAGCTTACCACCAGCCATCCTTAGTTCAGCTGCCCTATAGTCTTGAATTCTTGAAGGAATTCCTGAAGAGGTTTCTCGAACTCATACTCCATTTTTCTAAATGATTTCTGTGCCATCACAACACTTTTCATTCCGGTTCTCCCATAAGTTTTTGACAGAGTGTCCATGATTTCTTTTGCTGAAGTTTTATCTTTTATTAAAATCAGGATGTTATCAGACATGCAACCAATCAAAAAAGTTCTAGCCTTAACATCAGCGGTTTTGAAAGTTTTCTAATTCATTGGCATCTACAGGAAGGCCCTCTGTAAGTACGTGAAGGACTTCATTCTGTTCTAACACTAATTTTATCCGAAAGAACCAATTCGCGAAATTTTGTCCATCAAATAGTTTAACACCAAACATACCGAACGGTAAAACATTTGAACCTGGTAAAGTCATAATTTAAACCGACCAAAAACGAATGTGAAATAGTCCGAAACAAACTCGTGTGCTCTCTAACCACAATCACATCCGGAAACTTTCACAACGAAAGAATAAACATTTCATCTGCTGGGCCCATAACCTGTTAGATTAAGGTTAACTAATAAGCAGTGGTACACATAAATGTTTATTATCAAAAGTAATACAAGTTATTTAGTGAGAGAGCACTTATCTGAACAACGAGCGTCAGCAGAAAGTGGAAAAAAACATGGCGGACAAAAAAAAAAATCATCCCTCTTATCAAGGCAGTGTTGCCTTACAAATTTACAATTAATTATGTAGAATTGAACACCTAGTCAAAAATCTAGGTTTGGTCATTGATATCCTGGGATGACCACATTTTCCAAATCACTCACCAATACATTTCCACTCTTAAACTGTTCAATCGATCCTGACATCTTCTCCCATTACATATGGGCCAAATTTTAGTTTCCCTTTTGTATTCCTCAATTTTTACTATGGCTGCATGGTGTATAGTGGTCTCTCTGGGAATCTCGAGACTCGGTTAAAGCGACTGATGAATTGTTTTTTAAGATTTATACTTGGGATCCCCAGAGACCATCACATTTCACAGCCCTTCCCTCCTAGCAGCACCCTTCTGCCCATCGTCAATACTTCCTTGGATCGCTCCTCTTCAATACTATCATGAATAAAAAGCCCCCCTTACCTTTACAACTTAACCTTACCTCTAATTTAAATCTGCAATCAAATCCCACAATAGTAGATCCTACCTTTCCGACCTGTATTTTCCTTCTCACAAATCTGCTTCCTTTGACATTATCCGGGCCACAAATCTTTAGAACTCTATTCCTATCGATATTTGTCGTTCATCAACTCTACCAATCTTTAAATCTAGCCTTAACCAGTTTCTTATTTCCCCCAATCTAACAATTCATAATTCATAGCTATTATACTGTTTATTTATTTTTCATTCATCCCAGTGACCTTCCATACTCTTTCCTCCTTGTGATAATTTCTATGTTTTATTTATTTATTTTTTTCATCTCTATTCATTTTTGTTTCAATTTATTGCTGTTTGTTCTTTATAGGAACTTCATATGTACATAGCTATAGAACATCATGTTATACATTTGTATATGATATTATTCATAAGCTTATCAAATCTGTTAAATATTATGTATTGCTTCTTAGCTAGAAATTCCTATTATGTTCCTTGTTGTTATTCTTATGGGACAATGTCCCAGAACAAAGTTTTTTTGTTTCATTTCATTTATATAGTATTAATGTATTAGTTATACTGAATCTCATATTATTTAGTTTATTACTTTCAGATCATATATCACAATTTATGTCCACTTGGAGGTTTCTAGGCTGGTAAGTTATTATGGTCCTTGATTAAGTCTCATATTTCTGATTTAGTTATAGCGTACAAATTCTCTTTATAGCACAGTGCCCAACAAACCTCTAGAAGTTTTAATCATTTTTACTGTGGCCAAAATTGTTTATTTCTTCATGAAGTATAATTATTGACAATGTTTTCTGTTTGTTTTTGTGACTTTATTTATAATACTATATACCGTTAAATAATAAGTTGAGGAGTGCGCAAATTCATTAAATAACAAAGACTAAATATATAATGCTTTTGGAAATAGTTGATTACTACTGTAACCAAAGAGCTGCTCCTGTAGTTATTATATTTTTGTGACTGTTAACAACTTAGCTATTTTAAAAATTCACTGCTGTTTGGAAGAGGCATCTTTTATAGGTCGAGAAATAATATTTTTCAGTCTCTGTAAAATATTTTTTATCAAACAAACATGCTTTTGCGACATCTTCAGGATCAGTAATGGGCGTACCCTACTTGCCCACTCCTGTACGTAACCCAATGACACAGTCTCAACCCATGAACTTAGTTATTGCTTATTTATACCATAAGTGTATAAAGAATCATTGCAGAAATTTTAAACAGAGGTGGTGGTGGACTAACCCAGTAATTTTTTTTTCAGAGAAGCCTGGGAGTTAAGAATAATCTTGATGTCTCCGGCTGTAAGGCTGCTGCATCGACTGGTACTTCCTTCACCTCCTTTCTAGATGTAGGATATTATACTGAATCTTCTTCTCATCAATCAAAGGAAGTACCAAACAGAGCAGCAGAACTCCCGAAAAAACTGGAGACATCAAGAAGATTAATCACATAACATATAAAACAGTGCCTTATTTGTAAATGGAGCTTTGAGGTAGAAACTTAACTTTGAGTTATAATGGCTGGTTCAGCTGATGGAGACAAGCCGTTGATCAAAAACTTCGTTTTTTTTAAAAAAAAATTGCTGGTTTTTATAGTTTTTCATGAGATACATCAATTCAAAAGGAAGGACAATTTTAGTTTTTCTCGCCAAAAGGATACACCATAACTTATTTAGGTATTTTATTCTCTCTGATATTATTCCATTAATTGAATAAATTTGTTTTACTTAAATAGTCAATTTTGTTTTGGTATTATTACTAGTGATGTTTTGCTTAAATTTTTGCTACTTTATATATCCTTGGGAGAAAATATAAATTTATACTGGTGAAATGTGGGGGCAAGCAGCCATTTAAATTTTTACAGGTAAGATCTTATTATTTTTTAATTAAATTAGACCTATTTAAGAATTAATTGTAAAATTAGTCATAATTTTTTGCAGCTTCATTCCCTTAGGATATGTGTTCCATCTGTCTGTTTCTGGCTTCGGCCTCCCATTGACCATTTAAAACAATTATTGTTTGTTGTCATTCCATCCTTTTTGACCTGAAATTTAGGATTGATTGGGATCACCACCCTTGTGTCTACTGTAGCATGGGTGGACAAACTGCACTTAGTGCCCATTTCACTGTCCCACTTATTACATTTCATTCATTCATATACATTTCACTAGAGCTGATACAGGCATCGCCAACCGGCATTTTTACTACAACTTGGATTATTCCATCCGAGCCCTCGGGTGTTCCAAAAACTACTCTTCTTCTAGTCTACTGCAAAGTAGGAGCAGAGGAAGATTTCAAAAGAAACATTTAACCAAGCTCAATGTTACGAGATTCCTTACTCCACTTCGATCTTTGCTGCATTGAGTGGAGATACTCAGCTGACCACCGATGCCAGAATCTCTGACAGATCTGCTGGAGGAGTTGCCAATGTGACAAGCGATTGAGGTTCACATCATCTAATGGGACCTCAGGCAGAGCAAGGTAGGTCCACCGACCAAGAAATGTCCAGGAGCGAGCACCTCATTGTCATTGGGATCACTTGACATAAGGTAAAGGGGTCACGAGTTCAATATCGCCTCTATTTTGGTTAGAATAGTACACAGTTCCTCAAAGGTATAAGAATGAGCTGACATGAGCCTAACCAAATGTGTTTTAATTGACTTTACACTCCCCGAGGCCTCCAAAGTTTGGACTGTAAGGAGGATTGAAATGCCAAACCAAGTTTGGACTGGATAGTCGATCGTTCACAATAGGGTCTTTCAACTTGTGGAGAAATTCTTTAATCTCTCCAAGCTGATGGGCCGCACCAACAAAATTACTCCCTTGATCGCTATAAACGACAGTACATCTATCTAGCGATCTAGGCAGGCAAGAAATGCATCAGTCGAGAGAGACGACACTAGTTCAATATGAACGGCCTTAGTTGCCATACATACGAAAACACAAATGTAGGCCTTCCCTCTGCAGACTTATGAAGTCTCGATTATCTGACACTCAAAGGTCCCGCGAAGTCGACTCTACATGGACAAAGGCTCTACCAGGTGGAACGACTCCAGCCTCAGGCAAATTCCCATAAAGGATGCAGTGGTTTAGAGCGGAATCGAAAGCAACCCCACATTCGCGTACAACCTTGTGAATAAGTGATCTACCAGCTACAATCCAGTTGTCCCGGCTCAACAATGCCTGAAGGGTCTGAGGCCCAATGTGAAAATTATTAACACGTTAGTACTCCACAATGGCTCTTCTTTGGAAGTAACAGCGGATGTTTTGCTGACCAGGACAACAATGAGTTAGATAAATGGCCGCCCACCCTTAAACACCCCAAGGGATCTACAAAGGGTGCCAACGACTGCAACGATGGACGCAAAGGCCTCTTACAAGCTTATTAAGGTATTCGCGTAAGGTATTTATGAATTCATCATAAAAATTATGATGTAACAGCCAAACACATTTCAGCAACGCTGAATCCAACTCATACAGATCAAATAATGTTGTATTTGACAGAATACTGTGCTTAGAGTAACGAACATCCAATCCGCCAAAATAGTTGAAAACATCCAACTTGGGTTACCGCTGCATACCCAATATCTTGTGAATTGAGTCTATAATAACTAATGGAAAACAAACAGTTTCAGAAGATTGAGATGAAAAGCACGAGAAAAATGATGGATTACTGCTCAACCATTTGTGAAGGGAAAATCCACCGCAGTGCAGAATTGCGTTAGCTCCTTCTGGAGCTAAAGAGTACTCTCATCAGACTCAGGACCTGAGACTATATCGTGAACATGTATATCCTTCCACAAGATCCGTATTGCTTCAGGAAATCGATTCCCTTCTTCATAAGACTGCTGAACTACCGAGCGAATAGCCTGAAAGGGCACTGAAGTGATGCCATAATTACTTATTACCAGTATGTAACGCATAAGTCACATGTCATATGTACATGCCAAAACACCCAACACCTGGGTATTTGGACTGAATACATAGACTGTATAATATGGATTGCCACACCGGGGAGATATAAGAAAGAATTTTGCTTACCTGGTCTCGCACCACTGCCAACAATGTTCCTAACACTTCTCGTTATTGCGGCTCAGCACACCACTTTCAAGTTCTCTAATATTAAGGTAATACAACGGATAACACTACCTCGCAAATAAGGCTCCCAATATGTATCTTTAATGAGATTTAATCACACCGACAAGATGGCTACTCACCGGTGACTCAGGCTTTGATTAGGTTAGTCATACGCCCCATACCCCCCATCAGGTGGCATGTGACGACCCAAAATAATGTACCAGTGTCAACACGTACATTTTTTAGAAAAAAATGCCTCTATAAAACTTATAGCGGATAAAATTTACTGCAAGTTTAATATGTAAAGTTTCTTCCATTGGCTCTGATGCTATGTTCCGTCAAATTTGAGAAAAGTTTCGAAAAATGTCATATCATTGTCAAATTTCCGAAGGTTATCAATACTATCTACTTGTTTTCCACTTCTAACATGAATTACAAAGAGAGAGAATATAAGTGAAGAACGGAAGTTGAGAATGAAAGTTAAACATATTCAAAGGTCATGAATAGTTGACAAGAGAGGGGTTCCCAGGTATAGGCTCCATTGGAATGTACCCCCTCCTTATTGTTCTGCTTACTGTTGTTATCTCTAGTCGTTTCAGATCCTCATTTGCATTTGGTTGTTACTTAGTGAATTATTATGGCCTCTTCATAAGATACTAGTTGTTTCATTTGTGAAAAAAGGTTGAGTGATAGTGACATTTTGGTGAAAGTGAAAGAAGTCAACACTCTTCTGCAATCAAGTTTCAAACGAGGAAATGTGAAAAATGAACGGTTTTTACAAGGCTTAAGTGCAAGAGGTAAGTGTACATAGTGCATGTCAAAAGTGGTACAATAACTAAAAGGTGATCAAACCCACTCTCCGTCATGATAATAGTGATAGTGCTTCACAGTCTACTGAGCGACCAACACTCAGATCATCTAGTGAAGGGTTTACTTTCAATAATTACTGTTTTTTTTTTGTGGTGAAGAAATTAGTGACAAGTTGGTAAACAGTCAAAAAAAGCTATCACTGTCAAGAAGAGCTATTGTACATACTTTGGAATTGGGCACAACAAGGATATCTGTCCTGAAAGCAACTGAAAAAAGAGCCAGAATTTCAAATGTGTCAGAGTTGCTGGAAGTTGATGGTATTTACCATGATTGATGATGATGCTTGTATCAAGAAGTTTCATAAGGCACCATCAAGTGGGGGGAAAAGAGGTTATTGGCCAGCAACTAATGTCAAGAAAGCTATAAAATTTATGTATGATTGTCTTGACCGAAATGCAGACGAATGCCAGTTTTCCCTTGAGCTATTAGAAAAAATATGACAATGGCATAGTGATAGCAGAAACAGTGCACAAAACTTGTTTCAGAAATACTGACTGAAAATTGTAATCAAAATAATAAGAGAGACCCCAAAGTAGAACGAATGAGAGTAGTTGAAACAGCAGTTAAGAGTATATCTGTATCGAAAGTTCAACGTAAGACATCTAATGGATATGTTATCAGCTCTTGGTTTTTCATCAAGTCATCATGAAGCAATATTATTGAAAATGTCAAATGTTTTACGACCTAATGTGGAGGTTGATCCCTCATATTTTGATGTGGTTTTGCAATTTGTGTTCAATAACAGATTTCAATGTGCACATACCCTTGATGGCTTTGAAACATTGCATGCTATGAGTGGGATAATGGTTGTGACCGAACCATACTATATTGTTAAAAAACCTCCATAGATAAAAATAAATATCAGCTTGGGCCTCTACATTCCACAATCAAAGGCAACTAGTTTAATTGAGTAGCATTGGTGGAATCTCTGTTTCCTGTACATCAACTGTGCCGTGTGACTCAAGCATTCTTCAGTATTTCCCAGTTAATTAATTTCATCTCTAGATTATTTCCAAGATACCACAGAATGATGCAGTCTAAACCATTTTTTTTGTATTTTTATAATAATAAATATTTAAAAACTATTTTGGTTCACATTTATATTGCATAAATTTTATTAATTTATGAATATCAAATGAGTTTATATAAATTAAATCAAGAAAATTAGCAAACGACAAAGTGGGGCCCGAAAGTATCTTTCCGGTATTAAGTGTGATTTTCTTCACCTGGTGTTTGTTGGGAGGGTTAAACTTGTAAATGTTCATTCTTCTTAAGTATTTCTTCGACATGAGTGCTATATTGGGCCTTTTTTTAAATTATTGACTTTTATTTTCTTAAATTTTTGGTGGAAAGCAACAATTTTATTTTATTTTATTTTAATATGTAAAAAAAGTTCAAATAAAGTGTTAACATTTTTTGTTTTCCTCTATAAATTTTATTTTTTAATGAATTAACCATTGACTTTAATAAATAGTACTAAAAAAATATAAAGAAAAAAATAAGAAAAGTAGTAGAAAAAAATCATGTGTTTTATGCCTTAACAAAAAATGAATAGTGTTGTGTAATTTTTGCCAGGGAGATTATATCGTCTATTTGTTGGTTTATAACTTTTTATTTGAATTTTTTTTAATTTTAACTTGCTAGTACTATTCCATTGCAGTTTTAAAGCAGAATAGCCAAAAACTTACAAGAAACATTTAACAGATGGTCATGGTCATCAGAGGAGAGAAAAAACTTATTAGAATATGATCTTTTATAACTGCAATAAGGACTGTTTTTCATTTGTCCTCATTGCAGTTATAAGAAATCAACTCTCAATATGATTCAACAACTGGATAAGTGAAGAATGACAACACAACTGCTTTGGATTTAGAGGACTGAATAATTGGTAGCTTCACTCAAGACCCTGGCCCAAAATTGCATGTCCTATGATAGCTAATGCATTTATCTAAGTGAAAAAGGTCAGGATGGCCAGTATTCAAATGGGTGACTACCCAGGAAAGATGGGACCCTTCAGTAATGGGTGGCCAAATTGTGGAAGGAGGGCTTGTGGAAGATAAGTGGGCTCTCCAAGAAAACAAACACCAGGACGATGAGAGCATCAACACCAAGTGGCATCCCTAACAGCAGCAATAAAGGACCCTTGCCCGGGAAGTCGTCCTCCAGTGAAGAAAGCCTCAGAAGACCTGCATTCCATGGTGGAAACCTGCTTTAACGAAAGTCAAGAGAAAAGTCTACAGGGCAAGAGGTGCAAGATCAACTAATAAGGTCTGTGAAAACCTCTGGGCTTATTACAAGGGTCTTGGAGTGCAGTACCAGAAGAGGATTGAGACCTGTATCCTCCATTGGATATATGGGACCAATGCCTCACTATTGAAAAACATAAAACTGGATAAGCTCAATGTTGAAATTGTTAACGAGTGCCTGTACCACAGATATTTCCTTAGGGATTGACTGAGGGCAGAACTGTATTAGATCCCTAAGGGCGCGCACTTACCAGGATCCTACAGCTACCAAGAGCTACAGGGCCATTAGCCTACTCAAAGTCCTGAAGCGGATGTTTTCGGTGCTGCGGCAGGTGTTTAATAGAGGGGGGCACCCACGGCAGTGTGGCTCAAGTAAAGGGAGAAGCTCGGCTAACGCGCCCTGGATAGGTTTTGGGGTGACATAATAGAGACTTGCTCCAAAAACATCAGTCTTGGTGTCTGATATGTCCTCTGCTCTCCACCTTAGGGACCTTTGTGATAAGGGAGTCCCAGGAACTAGAAACACCCAGAAACCTCTATGAATTAGTGGGCTGCTTCATCAACCAACGAAGGGTGGTCATCAGGGGAAAATCATACGAGGTGGAGGCACTTGTGGAGCAATGAAGTCCCCAGGGGTCAGTTCTGACCTTTATTTAACAAGGTCCTTGTGGCATTAATGACCTGACTGTGGTAGCCCATGTGGATGATTTGGTAACGGACTCCCAAGATGAGGTCGTCCGAAGATCCTGGCGCTTGTGCTATCTTTTTGGAAGAGTGGTGCGCATTAAGAAAGATGATCATGGTGGGAAGAAGACAGCATCCACCTGGTCCTAGTGTGAGAGAAAATGCCAGACCGTGGTCACTCTATTCGCTTGGAAATCTGAGGGAGGTCTATAAATGTGTGGACTGAGTTCACCTATGTAGGTGTGAGACAAGGAAAGAAAATGAACTTTTAACCCCACTTCGATCATCTATCGGACAGAGTGACTTCAGTCACTAATAACTTTGCCAGAATTGGTGGCACGGTGTGGGAATCAGATTCCCAGTCACAAGAGGCTTAAAATGTTAGAAAGTTTCCACCTCCCCTTTGAAGGACGATCAAAGATGGACCTAGAAATTTGAAGGACCACCTTAACGACTGGATCAATTAGGTGTAGAATGCCAGGTGGATCACTGCCACAAGAGGGAGTAAACTGATGAAGTACTCCCCCTCGGTTATGAACAGGCTGAGGGTGAAGTGGACTACTCCCTGACTACTGGAGTTCCTAGGTGCTATTGGTACATGGCAGATTTTGATCCAAACTCTACGAGCATAAAAGAACTGAACACCCCGACTTCTCACATTGCTGGGACAGAGATGCCACAGAGCGTGTCGTGCTCACTTAACAAGTTTTGGTACAGGCAAGAGGGCGAATGCTCCATTTGATTGTCCAGTTTAGCTTGAAAGATGGAGTGAAGTCGCTTTATATTTAGAAGTAAGTTAGTTTTAGGAATGTAAATATAAATATAAGGAAGAGACTGTGTAAAAAGATTGCTTGAAAGCACTCTTGAAAATTAATTAGAAAACTAGTTTTAAGTGCACTACGATAAAATAACTATTGAGTATAGTTTCAAGGCAAACAATAAAGCAATTTTTTGTATGTAAGTTGGAAGTTTTAAGTTTAAGGATAACAAACAAAGCAGAACTGAGAGTAAAATAAGACCAGTTTAAATAAACAACTAAGGTATGTGGACCAATGCAGTAAACCTAACTGCACCAGAATACCCACACCACAAGCTATGAAATACCCCATGGTCCCTTAAACCCACCAATGTAGAAGTCCATTAGGGACCCTGTCTGGGACATGGATCCCGTGTTAGGGGATTAAAAATTAAAAAGTAGGTTGATGCTGGTTTTGGATTTGAGATATTGATGATAGGCAATACCTTCGTTTCATTAAACAAAAGTTTTGAAAACTTGAGATTTTTCTACTAGCTTCAAATAACTACTAAAGTAAAATGTTTCATTGACATAAATACGATAAACTTATAATTTAAATGCACGCATTTATGTAAGAAAGGATTACTTAAGATATCTACTATGACCAACATGATGGTTCAATTTCCGATGAAAACTCAGAACAGTAATCTTTGGTTATTCTCATAAAAGTTAAGTTGAAGCAACAGTGGATAGATGAAATATATATTAACATTATATATAGGGTAGCACTTAAAAGGATTTTTATAAATTTTATTTCCTATTATTGTTTATTTAAACAAATTAATATTTATACAGAATTATTACTGTTATTACTAAAAACAGTTAGAAATGCATTATTTGTTACATAGAATCACAAGTTCATACTGCTATCATTATCTGGGCCAATTTCCTTGAAATAATCAGTATTGTGTACCACCCTTGTGTTATGTTATTTCATTTATGCTACTAAATAAAAATAAGATTTTTATTCAGACAATGCACATTTAATTTTACACTTGACAAATAGAGGTTCCTTTTTAAAACTGATTTGAAAAAATTGTATTTAAGGAATTTATCCGAAGCTATTCTTTTTACCTAAAAAGTGACTCTTACCTACTTTAACTTACCATGAAAAACCCGCTACTCTTTTATTACCAAGTTCTGTAAACAAAAGTACAATTGTGCTTTGAGTAAATTTTATTTTATGAAAAAAATAGTAAAATTAATTTCTGGTGACAAATACCTTTCCATTAGAAATAGAAAACTGTTATGTTCATCTTTCTCCTGAGAGCAACTAAACATTTTTTGACTTGGAATTGACATGTCTCATGAAAAACTAAGGAAATAACAACTTTTCATTAAAAACTACTAGAAAACATTGCTAACCCATCCTATATAATATTTATAAATTGTGAACAATTATCCCACTATTTTTCTTAATGAGTATTTGACGAGTTAAAACTAGTATCTCGGTAAGGAAAGCCAGGGTCCATACCATTCTAGGACATTTATCTAAATAAATCCATGGTGTTATCCTCAGGGGCCGGGTTAACCCAAAAGGTTGACGGTGAGATATTAGCATGGTTTGTGCCTTATTTTCCCTACTTCTAGCCAATAAAAATATTGGATAAGATAATTAACAACAAGTAATAAATTACATCATGTTAACTGTCGTTATTTTAAACGTTTTTCTTTAGCTTCCTTTTTTTTTTAATTTTACAGTTAAACAGATCTATTTGAAATACTTAAAAACATACATAGAAAGTACTTATTATGTATATACATTATGCACAATGTGATATACACACACACACATATATATGTATATATCACATTGTACATATTTTAATAAATAGATAATAGTATGATACAACAAAAGCACATATAAGTTTATTTTTTTTAACAGGTCTGAACTGAAAAAAAATTGGCTCTTTGTTACTAAACCCAATGGAAAAGGTTATGTTCCTCATAACAGAGTTCGACGCTTCGAAAAACAAATCATGCCAGAAAAACAAATAGGTAATACTATGATAATTTAATAAAACATCTGACCCTGGAACCTAGCAAAAAAAACATTTCAGTTTTGCAAAGAGAGGTGGAAAAGTAACTAAATAATTATTTACATGTACTATGTGTACATTGTTACTATAATACAGGGAAAGGATATTCACAATCAACTTGAACTTATCCTTGATTTATATATACAAGTTAAGGTTCGGACATTGTAGGCCTAATCCACAAGTCATCAGGATGTAAACATCCCGAATGTATTTAGAGAGGCTTTTAAAGGCTCAATAAAAACAGTCTTGTGACAACTCTCGATCTGTGATTACGTTCAACCTCTTTCCTTTTTCCTTCAAGTTTTTCGTTGACGATCATTAACTTATATATATAAGTTATCGTCTCCCGGCTGTAGACGATCAAAGAAAATGAGAGAATATGGATGATAATAATGCACACAGGTTCGATTGTTAACTTGCTTTATTCTGTTCTCATCCTCTATCAATACCCAGGCTTTGTTTACATTAGGCTTAACAATGTCTTGCCACTAGCCATAACACCCCCCTACCAGTTTACGGGCATTCCCCGTAAACTTATACATGTAAGTAAAAATAAAAAAAAATTTTAGTTTACAAACGAAATGAAATGACACTGATAAGATAAACAGACGCAAAACAAAAACGTTCTTCCATTGTACACAGAAGAATTATAATACGAACACAAAGAGAAAAAACAAATAACGTATAAACACAACACTCGACTCGAGTGCGTGATACGCCGACTAGGTGTTTGTAGACCCTTCACTCTGATTCCGCCGCTAGAAATTTCAGCTGCTCCAAATGCACCGTCCTTCGTTTTATCGGGGGTGTGATGCTCTCGATGGTGACCACGTTATGTTCGCGGAGGGTGATCACCCGGAAAGGCCCCTCGTATCGTGCTAATTCTTTCCCTCTGTTGGAGCTCTTTCGGCGATATAGGACTGCGCCGATTTTTAGTTTCCCCGTGATATCGCGGACCTGGAGGTTGTCTCGCGCAACCCGCCGGCGTTTCTTCTCTTCAAGTTTGCTCCGTACGGTCGCCCACTGCTTCCCCAGTGTGATACGAATGTTGACGACACACGCTGCCATGTTGTCATCTACTACTGTGCTCCTCTCATCTCTCCGATATTCTCTGAGTCCGAACAGCGTCTCGACCGGGGAGAACTCTGTGGCGGAATGTACCGAGTGGTTCTATGCGATGACGGCCTTCTCCATCGCCGCTCCCGGTTCTATCCTTTTTTTCCCCGTGGTAGATACGCAGGTGGTCACTGAGCGTACTATGTAGTCTTTCAATGTCCCCCCGACTCTCCGGGTGTCCTAGGGTGTTGAGATGCCAACGTATCTCTAAAGCCGCCGCCTCGGCCTTCAAATCTGCATTATCAAACTCCCGTCCTCCGTCGGAAGCGATAGTTTCTGGAACGCCATAGAATTGGCACCATGTGCGTAATGCCTGCACAACCGTTTTCGCCGATCGGTCTGCTATAACTTTAGCCATTGCCATTTTACTAAACCTGTCAATGACGGTTAGCCACTTTGTAGCCCCTCCAGGTAAATGTATCCACTTGTAGATCGTGCATTGCTCTAGGCGGGTGTCGGTCATATTTTGTGGCGAGGCATGTGTCTCAGGCGCCAATAACGCTCGCGATTGTGTTCTTCATGCCCCACCAAAAATATCTGCGCTTGAGGGCCTGCAGGGTTGCTTCGATCCCGCGTTGGTTCGTTTTTCCCTGGTGAAAGGCAAGGGTAACCTCCCGTTGACGCTCTTCTTGACTGATCGTTTCCACTTGCAGGGTACACTGAATGAATGTGTGGTCGACCCCAATCCTCTCCGTCCGCCATAGCCGTTTGATGCGGTCCCAAATAGTCGCATTGCCCACGTAAAGGTGGTGCGTCTTTCCTGGCGTGGACGCATCTTTCAGGGCTCAACAGATCATGTCGTTCGAAATTCCTGGCGAGGACCATATCTTCACGATGTTACAACGGCCGTACTTGCCATACTCGGTCTTAAGCAGCCCTGACGTCTTTGTGATCCAAATGATTTGGCGCTTCTTATCATTAATTATGTCCTCGATATCCGACGGCCTGCTGCTTCTGCTGAGCTGCCGTCTCCCGTGACGTCTTCTGTATCAATCTCCTCGGGCCGGTCTCGCGCTCCCTCTTCACCGGGTGACCATTCCTGGACGAATTGCCCGATATCTTGCGATGGTCCAGTCGGCTCTTGTTCGATGGCATTGTCGACGATTCCACGCGACAGCCAATCCGCTACCACATTCTCTTGCCCTGGCTTGTATACGATATCCATCGATACTGGCTAAGGAATTCCATCCATCGGGTTATGGGCGCCGACGACTCCTTCAGCTTCCCCACCCATTGTTGGGGTCGATGGTCCGTTTGGACTCTAAATCGCCTTCCAAAGACGTAGGGACGAAAGTGCGCTATCGCCCATACGATTCCCAAAAGTTCCCGTCCAAGCACGCTATACCTGCTCTCGGGGTCGGTAAGGCGCCTGCTAGCATATGCGATCGGTCTCTCTCCTCCTTCGCGATATTGTGAGAGTACCGCCCCAAACGCATATTCACTGGCGTCCGTGGTAATGGTGGACGGGAGTGCGAAATTCGGGAAGGCGAGGATAGGTTCCCCCTGCACCCGTTCCATGCACCGCCGAATGTTCTCCATCTCTGGGGTGATATTGACCTTCTGTCCCTTCCGGAGTAGATTATTGATCGGGATGAGGCATTCCGCAATTTCTGGTACGAACCTTCGGTAATAGTTCAGCGATCCGAGAAGGCGCCGGATTCCTTTGACGTCCTTCGGAATGGTCATCCTCTGGATCGCCGATCGGGTTGCACTCCCTCTCTTGAGATGATATGGCCCAAAAATCTCACTTGTGCTTGGCCAACAAGCAATCTTTCCGCCGATAATTTCAGCCCGAATTTCCTGATCCTTTGGAACACCTGTCTCAAGTGCTTTTGATGTTCTGCCTTGCTTTGGCTGAAAACTAGGAGATCGTCTATATATATCTGGTAGTACGATTCCTCGATGCCTCTCAAGAGTTCGTCCATTAATCTTTGGAAAGTTATCGGCGCATTTTTTAGCCCGAAAAGCATTCTGGTGAACTCTTGGTGCCCGTGTTCAAATGTGAATGCTTATCTCTCTGATGCATCCGTATTTGATGATATCCCGCCTTTAGATCGAGTGTGCTGAATATAGTTGCTCCACTTAGTCGGTCGAGAATGTCCTTGAATCGAGGAATGGGGTATTTTTTGTCGAGTGTATTCCCATTCAGTTTCCTGTAGTCGACGACTACTCGGTACTTTTCTTCTCCGACTACTCCTTTCTTTTTTACGGCCCACAGAGGGCTATTGTATGGAGATGTGCTGTCAACTACGATTCCCTGCCTCTTCAACTCCTCTATCTCCCCCCTGATATGGTGTCTCAGCACTTGCGGGTATCTCCTTTCCTTGACATACGTCACACGATCCTGTTTGAGCGGTATCTCATGTACCATCTCCCCCGTTAGGCCAAGTTTATCCCCCTCTTTGAAGAAAATGTCGGCATACTCTTGCCTAATTTGCTTTTCTCAGTCTTCCTCTCGCTTGACTGCTCCGATTTGCTCCTTGCCGACCTCTAGGGTCCTTATACGTCGGTAAGATTTTCTTCCTATTCTAATGGACCACATCCCCTTTCTGCATCTCACCTTTGCTCCTACCTTTCCTAGGAGATCGCACCCAATAATACCCTCGTATTCCCGCGGCATCTTCTCTACCATATGTATTGTCATTTTCTTTTCCTTATCCATCCATCTAGCCAACCCCATTGCTATTTTGCCTTCAACTTTGCAAGGCCCTCCCAGGGTCACTAGTTTACAAGAGCATGGTCGGATCTGCAACGCCCTCCCCTCGGCGCATAATTTTCTCGCCGCCATTCTGCTTAGGATAGTACAGGAGCTCCAACCAGACACCTCGCCCCTCTCGCCACTCGGATAATGGGTATACCGCCGTAATTTCCACACACTATAATTTGTTTACGTGCGGTCACCCCTCTGCCAGCCCGCTCCTCAGGCCGCCGCTTGTCTTTTTCTTTCCACGTCCGCGCTCTGCCGCCTGCCCCTTCCGTGGCCCCTGCTATCCTTTCCTCTGTCACCTCTGCTGATCCCGGGTTCATCCTCTTCTTCCTCCGTCTCTGAGGCTACCGACGTTTTCGATGATTCGGAGGGGGCCCTATTTCTCCCTCACACCCCCTGTGCATTTACTTCCATAGGTTCTGGCCGATACCTCTCCGCTTTTCGGTAAAAGTACGGACACTGCCTGGCAAGGTGCCCTTCCATCCCACATTCGAAGCATTTCGTGCGCCATCAGGTGTCGGACTCTTCCACATCCGTGGCATCGCTGTTCCTCCCTCCTTACTCCGGTTCTAGGTATTCCTGGCCTGGCCTCCTCCCTCGTCCTGCCATCGTCCTTTTTCTTTCAACGTTCGGTGGCTCACTTCTTTTCCAAATCTGCTGCGGCATTCTAGGTCTACGGTATGTGACTTTGGACCAACCTCACTCCTCCGCTCCCTGCTTAACTTCCTCTTCACGGGCGCTAGCATCCATCATATCTTGGGCGCACTCCACGATCGATCGGTCCCCCGGTAAGTTATCCCGCTTGCCCATCTCCCTGGCTAGCTGTACTTTTAGAATGGTTGACAAGAAGGCCATCCTGGCTTATACTTCCGCCAGGTTAATTGTTTCCCTCTTCTTTTGGGTAATATTGTTGAACTGTGCCAACAGTTCCCCGGCGTATTGGCCTTTCGTTTGACCCGGATGTCGTGTTTCCCTAAACATTTGAAAGATATCCTCTTCCTGTGTCCAACGGCCTCCACCGTAAGCCTTCTTCAATCGTTCCTTCACCATGGCCCATGGGGTGTCCTCATCCGCCTGTATCAGTTTCAATACATTTCTTTTTATATGGCACACCAGGTCTGCTTTAATCTATTTCGCATCCCCTGGGTCTAGTAGGCCTTCGTTTGTCTTTGCTTCTACTCTCTCCATAATTCTATCACCGCTTTTAATGAAGTGATTTAACTCACCCAGCTCTCCAGAGAATTTTTCTAGATCAAATATCGTCCTTCTCAGGTCCTGCGACGTCGCTGCTCGCACCTTCATCCGTGAGGGAGTTTGCATGAATTTCCCGCACCGTTTCGCTTGGTAACGGAGGCCGCACTTCGAAGGCTACCGGCCGTAACTCTAACCATAGGGAGCGTAACCATTTTCCCTGATTAAAAGGATGACAAAGAAAAAAAAAACGGAAAGAGATTAAGAAGCAGAAATTAAAAGCAAAAGCGAAAAAAAATTAGTTGCCTCACGTGTCGTTTTATCTTAACACTCGTTAGCTCCCGGGTTTCGGCACCAATTATGCTCTTCCGGCTGTAGGCGATCAAAGAAAAAGAGAGATATGGATGATAATAATGCACACAGGTTCGATTGTTAACTGGCTTTATTCTGTTCTTTCATCCTCTATCAATACCCAGGCTTTGTTTACATTAGGCCCTGTGGTATTAGGCTTAACAATGTCTTGCCACTAGCCATAACATATATATATATATTATGCATAAAATTATAATGCTTGATATCCAAATTTTCTAGGGATTTTATATTATTAATTTTTAAAATTACTTTACATTAAATGAAGGCACGTGCAGTGATTCCAGGGGTCACTGCGAGAGAAAGGAAATTCCAATTTTCCAAGAAAATGGAGCAATATTATAATAAAAAAAATAGAATAAATAAACAACCATAACAAATAATTTTGTTGATGAATCGTTATAATCACACTGTCCCTTAAAATCAAATGATAAAATACACATGAAATTATGCAAATAAAACCTAAGTTTATAGAAATTGTTTACAAAAACTTTAAATAAATAAGCATTCATCACAATTCATTTTGTTAATGAATGCCGCAAACATTTATAAATATCCTTTATATAAATTTAAAAACATATTTTAGTTTAAAGTCAGTATAAAAACGAATTTTAGTTGGTAAAACTTTTTTTTTTTAAATGGTGTGGCTAAGTACTTGTATTGTTATTCTAACCCATCTATTTTGTGGTTCACAGAGAAGCCAAAGCCAAAGAAACAAGAGGAAGAAGAACCGAGAACAGACTGATTCAATTCTACTTTATAGTTGTTTCTACTTTATAACTTAACTACTTAGTAACTTTCTATTTAATTTTAATATAGTTATATTTTTTTCCATTAAATTTGATACCGAAGTTGGTGCGTAAGGTTTTGCCGGGGTTGTTCCGATATAGTCATAATACACTCTTAAGTAAACTGATTTATTTTGTGGTGTGGCTAATCATTATTGTTTTTGTCCTTGCTGTTTACGATTTCATTACACATGCACATCCAGAATAGGATATCATGGAATTTTAAAAAAATTTTTTGTTGTTTGCCGAGTGAGGTGATTTTTTATTATTTTCATATTTTATCATAGTTTGGAATGAGAATTACAACAGAAATAAGGTAAGGCTGAGGTTGACTATGGGCCCCATAACCTAAAAGGATTGTGTTATCTCTTCATTCCTGCTGTGGTTTTATAAATTGTTAATTTTAATAATATACTGATAGGTCAAAAGCATTTAAGTTGCAATATTACTGTAATTATTGATTTTATTACTTGAGGTTTCTTCTCCTTCATCGAGTTACTCCTATCCTCACTCCTTAAGTAATTGACAATCTTGAATTTATTTGTTCACCTTAATATTTTGACCATCATCAATTTTCAGTCGTAAACACCAGCTACTTAACTCTCAGACTATTTGTTCAAATGTGTTTGGCTTTTATATTAGCACAGTAGGTGTTAGTTCCAGGCTATTTTTATCACATAGGTAAATAATGAATGAGTAAAATTATTGCTAAGAAAATTTAACTGTAAGTGCAGATTGCACAAAGTTATAAAAAAAAATGTGGGCAAGCACTAATTGATGCAGTTAGGTCAACTCTTCTATAAGGATAATGCAGAAACTAAATATAATTTCTCTAATAATAATAAATAGTAAATTGCATATCGTAACCTACCTCTTAAGGGGATAAGTTCTAGTGCTACAGCAGACACGGTTGCCTCATATAATGTGGTTATGCTCATTCAAATGGATCAATTTATTAGAAAATATCATTTATCAAAATTCCTGCTTGAGTAGTGAAGGAGCATTTTTCCCGTGTCAGTCAAAATTTTAATAATAGTGTATGCTAATGCTTTTCACCACTTTGATAAGCCTGAAGATAACTGCTGATGTGAATAAAATAATGTATTCTAATATCAATTACAATGTAGTCATCAAACATCAAATTCATTGTTGTGAAGTTATTTTAGTAAACCAATAGCCTTATGTCATCAACTTAATTTATAGAAGAAATTAAAAAAAAACTAATGAAATTAAAAGTAAAGTTTTCATCTATTTTATATCTATTTGACCTTGTTGTACATATGGAAATTGTACTGACACAATATACCTTCAACCAAAAGAAATGGGTGGGTTAGGTATTTGATAAATAGGTCATACCTATCATCAGTAGCTTTTCTTAGGTAACAGTATCTGTAACGTTGGTCGACAACGTCAATATATTGTTATTGATCTGGCGGTATCTTTATTGGAAATAATTATTTCTTCTGCGTTAAAGTAAATAATCAATTTAGCATTTAAAAAATCATAATTTATGAAGTCTGGCCCAGAGAAAACCAACTAAATTACAAGTTTTTTTAGTGATTACTTACCCTATATGAATTAAGAGTTATTGGTTAAGTCTTCTAAATAGCATTTATATTAAACATAAACAAACACCTCCACAGTAACAATAATAAGAATTATAGATTTTCATCTACAACATATAATATATATATATATATGTGTATACAATCATAGTAAGGAAAAACATACAAATATTATGTTGTTTTTAAGGTCACATATTATTAATTTTTATTAGTTTATTAAATTAAAGTTATTAATTTTTGTTAGTTTAGAAGAAGTGGGATTAAACATAAAAGTTGTGAAACTTTAATGAAAGCCTGTGATGAAGAAAGGCGAGAACTAGGTTCAAGTCGCGAGTTAGGAGTGGAAAACAACCTTTAAAAGGCAGAGATTGGAGAGACTGACTCTCTATTTGTTGGATTCAAGCTAGGAAGGAAGATCTCTAGGAGGCGATAAGACATAGAAATGCACATGCCGGGCAGGCGGTGAAGAATTTTTATTCCTGCAGGAGAGGGAAGAAACTTGTTGGAGAGGATAGAAGAGTTAAGGTAGAAAGTGAGCAGAACATCAAAGAAAGTGCAAGGTTTCTTCTCTCATCAAAATATTTCAATCCAGGAACATTTATTCATTTCAAGACTATATTGTAAGTACCCATAAATAATTACATTTCTTCTAAATATATATTTATATATAAGGATAATATCCCAGTTTCTTTGTGGTTGAGTGTACATATGTTTAGTTTGCTTAGATGTTAACTCAGTTACTTTAATTCAATTTAATAAATATTTATTATTATAATAATAGTTACAGTGAGCTCTGAATATTTTAGCAATAAGAATATTTGAGGTGGTCGTATAGATTTATGCATGTTGAGATTTTGGTCATTGGAGAGAAGGCATTATTATTATTACATTGTATTTTATGGTCAAAATCAGAATGCTATCAGGTGGTGGCTATAAAGTCTGTCAAGATTTAATATTTTTCAGTTTTTTTTTAAATACCTAACTTTTCTATTGCTGAACACAACAGGTATGAAACATTTCAATGGATTAGAAACAGTGTTACAAATTACTTGTCTGTTACCTCAGTTATTGTATTATGTAAAATTTGTAATAATTGCTGGTTTCAGTAATATCTTTGTATAAATTAAATGTATATTGTTAGTTTTTTTTTTTTTTTTTCAAAGCCATTGTTAGTTTTTAGTTAGTGACATAATTATATCTAACATCTGTGAATGCTCTTGAATGATTTCTAATTGCTGACTGACAAGTTTTTTAGATAAAATGTGTCATTGTTTCATATTGCCCTATTTGGGCAGATTATAAATTTTATTTGAATAAAACAGTTTGTATAGAAATTTTTTATATTTATTCATTTATTTTCCATCGACTTGTGAAGCCAAACATAGGCTTTATGACAATTTATGTAGCATAATAGTCAACAGTACCCTCACTTTTGGTGAATTGTTTTAATCACAGTCAGTCGCTTAAAATCAAATGATAAAATACCCATGAAATTATGCATATAAAACCTATGTTTATAGAAATTGTTTACCAAAGCTTTTAATTTAGTAATTTAATTAAGTAAATAAAAATGTAAAAATAAAAAAAAAACATTAAGAAATTAAAATAAAAGGATTATGTGAGATACAGCTCCAATTAGTCTCTAATAATTTATGAAAAAATGTTTATAAGTTAACGTTCGTCGACTTTAGAATTAAAAAAAAAAAAAGTAATAAGAAATAACACGAACGAAAGCTAGAACAAGACTGTTTATTTTAGGTACGTAATCCTGTATATTATTCTAATATTTGCTTGATTGAGATTATATATTCTTTTTCATATAATTTACAAAAAACTTTTATATTTTATAACTTTTACGTTAATTCAGGGTTCTGTTAATAATTATCTAGGAAACTTCTGGCAAAAGGTTTATTGGATTCATTTACACACATTAAGATATAAAAATTGATATACAAATAATAAATTACGTACGTACTAAAAATTACTGTTAAGATTATAATTACGCATTATACTGGCCAGTGTATCTTTGTGTTGATCTTCGTGTGGTTCCGCGGATCAGCATGCTTGTTCTAATCTCCGCGCGTGGTTCAGACGTCTTCGTGCCGAGTGAAAGTGAAAGTCTCTTCTGATGAACCACGAGGCGCCTTAGCGTGGGTTGGTGGCTACAGGTAGCCAGGGGCTTCCTTCTCTGCCTGCCTCTGATGAACGAATGTGGGCTCCTGACGAAAGAATGAGACCTTTTCCTTGTCCTGCGGATCTTTATATTACCTACCACTGCCTTCTTGACTCTTCATCTCTTTGGTTGTTCGGATATTTATTACTTTGCTTAAATTAGAAGTTTATATAATAAATGTTTATATTAAATATGATATTATTTTTATATCAATTATTAATAATTAATATGACGACAGTAAAAACGTTCATACTTTCAAAAATGAATCACGGATCGTTATTCAATGCTCGCTAATTTCGAGTTTATTTAAACAAACACTATTAAAAATCATCATTTTAAAATATCACAACATTCGGGTCCGCTCCGATTTAAAAAAATTTTTGAGCTTGTCTAAAAAATTTTTGTTTGCTTTACTATTGATCTTACATTTACTTGTTCATCATATTAATTATTTGTATTTTCTTATAACTAAATTACAATACCAAAATGTATGTCACCAAAATTTTACATGTACTATACAGAGATTTTAACATTCAATTATTACAATAATTTTTCTTTTTCAAGTCTTTACCTTGCTTGATTGAGATTATTTTCATAATAAGATTTCTAAATTAAATTTAATTCTCTAGTCTTTAGATTTAGACTTTCACATTTTCAACTTTGATTGTATAGTTAAACATTCTAACATTTTAATACAATATAATAAACTTAAATTTCCAAATTCTTACATGGGTGATTGATGTTATCTTGTAATAAATTATTTTCAATTGATTTTACTTTTAAGCTTTTCAATGTCTTTTACCATATTTTCAAATTTTATTTTACAACTAAACATTTTAACACTTTAATACTCTATGATAAGCTTTAATTCCAAATTTTTACATGGGCCTGATTGCTGTTATATTAAATTATTCCAATTGATTTTAATTTTCTAGTTTTTCTATATCTTTTACCATAATTTTAACTTTGATTTTACACTATAATAAACTTTAATTTCTAAACTTTACACGTGCCTAATTGCCATTTTTTAATAATAGTTTTTTCTATTAATTTTTAATTTTTTATTTTATTTATGTATTTTTTATTTTACTTTTTTACATTTATCCGATTAGCATTATTTCATAATAATAAAGTATATCTGTTTTTTCCTTTTCTTTTTAAAATTATACTCTACAGCCCAAAAAGTATCCCTGTGGTTATTTTTAAATTTTGTCAATTTGTTTATTTGTATGCTTTTTATATTCAACTCGCCAAGGGGAGTTTCATTAGCATGATAAAAAATGTTAAATTTGACTCTATTCCAATTCAAATTTTTAAATATTGTACTTTTGAATCTATTTATAATTTCTATTGGGTCTGAATTTTTTAATTGCTGAACCTCTAAATTATCATGATTGTTAATTATTTGCCTTTCATCAGGATCAATTACCGGTTTATTATTTATGCATGTTAATTGTTTCTCGAATTTAACTTCCATTTTTAAAGGATGTACTTTTTTATCCATTTCTATATTAGAATTTTTGAAAAAATTTTGTTCAATGTTCTCTTTTTTATTGTCAATTTTTTCATTACTAATTTCCACAAATTTATCGAATTTGTTATTTTCATTTTTAAACTTATCTTCAAGATTCCGTTTATTTTCTTCCACATTTCGTTTATTTTCGTTAAATTGTTCGTCCGTACTACGTTTATTTTCGTTAAATTGTTCGTCAGTACTACGTTTATTTTCATTACATGTTTCGTCAATATCTCGAATATGTTCGTTAAATTTTTCGATAAAATATAGATTCCGTTCGTAATTTTTCTTTTTAATAATACGGTTCATATCAGGTGTATGTTCGTCTATAATTCGACTCTGTTCTTTAAATTTTTCGTCAATTTTTTCCAACATAAACTTAAAAAACTTTTCCATCTCACTTTCCTCGCGACTCGATTCATTTACGTTTTCCATGACTGAATTTAACAATACAAATTCCTACCACACACAATTTTCAACACTTTTTGACCTAACCTTTATATAAAATTTAAACAATTTTTTGTGACACACTCTATCCAATCAATCCTTTAACCAGATTTCCTCAATTAACATGTCCTAGTTCGCGGGCGCCAAATATTCTAATATTTGCTTGATTGAGATTATATATTCTTTTTCATATAATTTACAAAAAACTTTTATATTTTATAACTTTTACGTTAATTCAGGGTTCTGTTAATAATTATCTAGGAAACTTCTGGCAAAAGGTTTATTGGATTCATTTACACACATTAAGATATAAAAATTGATATACAAATAATAAATTACGTACGTACTAAAAATTACTGTTAAGATTATAATTACGCATTATACTGGCCAGTGTATCTTTGTGTTGATCTTCGTGTGGTTCCGCGGATCAGCATGCTTGTTCTAATCTCCGCGCGTGGTTCAGACGTCTTCGTGCCGAGTGAAAGTGAAAGTCTCTTCTGATGAACCACGAGGCGCCTTAGCGTGGGTTGGTGGCTACAGGTAGCCAGGGGCTTCCTTCTCTGCCTGCCTCTGATGAACGAATGTGGGCTCCTGACGAAAGAATGAGACCTTTTCCTTGTCCTGCGGATCTTTATATTACCTACCACTGCCTTCTTGACTCTTCATCTCTTTGGTTGTTCGGATATTTATTACTTTGCTTAAATTAGAAGTTTATATAATAAATGTTTATATTAAATATGATATTATTTTTATATCAATTATTAATAATTAATATGACGACAGTAAAAACGTTCATACTTTCAAAAATGAATCACGGATCGTTATTCAATGCTCGCTAATTTCGAGTTTATTTAAACAAACACTATTAAAAATCATCATTTTAAAATATCACGACAATATATTTGTTCGGGGTCTTTACTCTGAGATTTACTCGTGCCACTCGCTTGGCCTTTTCCCCCGCGATCCTGTCTTGAACTTTGCGTCATAGTTTGCCTAGTTCTAGGTGGGTATTTATCAATTGCTCCGCCACCGTCTCTGCCCAATTTTTTCCTCTCGCACGCAGCCCGAAAGGATCTCGAACGGCGTAACCCCGTCGTGGTGTGGATGGAATGATTGAAGCCGGCATCTCCTCGTTCGCTGCGATCTCTTGTCGCCTGGTACATCTGCAGGTGGTCATTTAAGGCACTATGCAGTCTTTAAATGCCCCCTTTACTCTTGGGGTGTTGAGGTGCCACACGACATCAAGGTTCCTCATCTCCACCCGAACTTTTGCATTATCAAACTCCCTACCCCAATCAGACAAGATCGGGTCCGGTATCCCATAGAACTGGAACCACGTTCGTAATACAGCGTCGTATGACCTGTCATGTATGGCATGCGCCATAGCTACCTTATTGAAGTTATCGATTGAGGTAACCCACCTTCCAAGTTAGGTGTCAACTTGTAGGTCACTCAGTGGCATCTCTGCTGTGGGTGTTTCTTCCTGGCGTCCCTGTGGTGGGTGTCGATCATATTTGGTTGTAAGACAGATATCACAAGTCCCTATAACTACTTCATCGTCTACTTCATGCCCCACCAAAAGTACCGCCGCTGTAATGTTTGCGACGTCTCCTGCACACCGCGGTGGTTTGTATTACCTTGATGGTAAGCAAGCGTTACTTCCCACTGCTGCTCCACATCACGGAGGGTCTGGACCATGGACAGACTGCGAAATAACGATCGACCAATTCCCAGTTGTTCTGTTCGCCATAGTTATTTAATCTGATTTCAAACCGTGGCGTTTCCGATAGGTATATATATAATAAGTGGTAGGTCTTCCTTGGTCAGGATGCATCTTTTAATGCACCGGGAAATTACAAGGAAAGGTGTATTTCCATACAATTATTTTAATTCGTTTGAATGTCTAAATGAAACTCAACTACCTTCTAAAAAATCATTTTTTAATGAATTATCAAAAGAATCCATTAGCGATGTAGACTATGAGCATGCAAAAAGTGTGTGGGAAACGTTTAAAATCAAAACATTAAAAGATTATGTAGAATTATATGTACAAACCGATGTAATTCTGTTGTGCGAAGTTTTTGAAACCTTCCACCTTCTCTGTCTACAAATTTATCAATTGGATCCATCATGGTTTTTCACTTTACCTCAGCTATCGTGGAATGCAATGTTGAAATATACTTAAATAAAATTAAATGTAATAAAAGATATTGATATGGTACAGTTTTTTGAAAAGGGAATAAGGGGAGGTATTTGCCAAGTCGTTTCCCGCTATGCCAAAGCTAACAATAAATATTTAAGTGAGTACGATTCTACTAAACCCAGTAATTATTTATTATATGTAGATGTTAAAAATCTTTATGGTTATGCCATGAACCTTCCCCTGCCATATGCCGAATTTGAGTGGACTGATGAAAAAGTAAATGTATTAGATCTGGAAAACAATTCAGACACAGGTTATATGCTAGATGTTGATATTGAGTACCCCGTAGAAATTCATGATACTCATTCTCAACTACCTTTTTTACCTGAAAAAAATAATCCACCTAATGCAAAAACTGTTAAACTATTAACGATTTTGCTACCCAAAACATGTTATATAGCACATTATGTGAATTTAAAACAAGCTTTACAACTGGGGGTAAAAATTTCAAAAATTCACAGAGTATTAAAGTTTAAACAAAAGAATTGGTTGGCACCATACATAGAAATTAATTCAAAGATGAGGGCATCTGCAAAAAATACATTCGAGTCAGATTTTTACAAATTGATGAATAACAGTTGCTTTGGTAAATTTATGGAGAACGTGCGTAACAGAATCGATTTGAAAATAGTAACCAATGAAAATTCATTATTTCGTCAAGTAAACAAACCAAATTTTAAAGGTAGGATTATATTTGCAGATAATGTAACAGCAGTCCAGTTGGAAAAAGACAGTATTATTATTGATAAACCGTTGTATGTAGGATTCTCCGTGCTAGAATTGAGCAAAGTTTTGATGTATCATTACCACTATAATGTTTTCTTGAAAAAATATGGTATAGAAAATGTTACCTTATGCTATACAGACACCGATTCATTTTTATACAATATTAGGACGGAAGATATGTATTCTGATATATCCGGAGAGTTACAAAAATATTTTGATACTAGCAATTTTCCTACTTCTCATTTCTGTCATTCTGGAAAAAACAAAAAAGTAGTTGGTCTGTTGAAAGATGAAACCTTTGGAGATCCTATAGTGGAATTTGTCGGGTTGAGACCTAAAATGTATTCTTACATAACAAACAAAGATATAACGGTTAAAAAGTCAAAGGGAATAAAAAAATCAGCTGTTGACGATTTTACTTTTAACGATTACTTAAACACGCTTAAAGAAAGTAAATGTGTATATTCTTCGTTTTATATAATTCAATCTAAAAAATATAACGTTCAAACCTCACTAATAAATAAAAAGTCATTGTGCTCATTTGATGACTAAAGTCGTACATTAAGCGATGGAGTGCAAACACTCCCTTATGGTCACTATAGCCTTGATGAATAAAAAAACAACCGTTAAATTTAATTTGTATTGTAACTGAAAAAAAAAAAGGATTTTAAATCAATTTAATGTCTAATTGTAGTATTGTTATTAATTGCTTAGAATAAGCATAGGTCAAAAAGAACAACAATTTGTATGTACTAGATTTATTTTTTTAATGTAGAGTAACAATACATATAATGTATACAGTTTTTGTAAAAAAAATAATAAATGTCTATTATAAGAGTAAATGTTTGTTTCTTTCACAACATTATGCAATATCCTTCCTGTCAATCCAGCTACGTTCTTCTAATCCCAACCACTTTACATACAATTTATTTCCTTTTCTTTTTAAAACCCTCTCTACAAGGTATATATTTGGATATTTAACTTTTTGCAGCTCTTCTTCATAGAATGCACCACTAATCGGTTGTCCTTTCAGATCTTCCAGTAAGTAAGTGAAAGGGTATGTCTTTTGAATCTTGACTATCTTAAAAATTTCACTTGACCAATTTAAAACATATCCTTTTGAAAATATGGATTCTTGTTTAGATATTCTGACAAAAATCATCTTCTTCAAATTTCTGCTTTCGTACTACTTTACTCATAGTCAATGAAGAATAGACATTATTTTTCAAATATTTCTCTACTTTTTTATGGTGAGCATCAATTGGACTCATACCTATAGTCCTATGAAATGATGAATTATACTCTTGTAAAATTTGAGGTAGGATATCTAAAAATTTGTAATTTCCTTGCATGATTTCCACATTTTTCCTTTTAATGTTCTATTAAACCTTTCTACAATAAAAGCTTTCATATTAGAAAAAGTGGAATAATGATTAACAGAGTATTGTTTCATTAAAGATTTAAACTTGGAATTGTAATTCCTTTCCCTGATCACTTTGAATATTTTTCGGAGTTTGTCTACTCGAGCGAAACACACTCTCCATTGCTTTAGTCACATTGTCCGCTGATTTCAGCTTTAGAGGCATGGCCCAAGCATATTTGGTAAAACAGTCGATAACTGTCAATAAATATTTGTGGCCTTTATTTTCTCGAGGATAAGGTATCATCTCTACTAGATCTATCTGCCACAAGTCATATATTCCTTTCAAAACTGTCTTTCGCCTGGGGTATTTTTTGCGTGCTGGCTTATGTAATTCATTTACAACAGTCCTTTTTATGTTTGAATCCATCTATAACTTCTCTTTGAGTATTTTGTTAAGATGTCAGCGCATCAGATTCCTTCTCAGGCTCACCTACGTACTGAAACTCATTATAAAAATATGTACATTAATATACTCTATTTTCTTCTCGCAGCTCTTCAATTAGCGATTCTATTTCGTTTTGATGATCTTCATGCCCTGCATAACTTGAAGACATTAACAGCCTAAGACGATCGACTAGTTCGTTTGGGTCATTCCAATACTCATACAGAGGTTTATTGGCTCTCATAAGACCAGATCCCCGTTTGTAAGGGTGAGAACGGAGTGAAGTTAGCCTGCTCGAAGCTGATGATGATGTGGAGGAAGGGGGGCGAGGTTTTAAAGTTTGAGGTGGAAATAACTTTGATATGATATTTCTATATTTCTCAGACCTGTTTCCTAATACTCCCTGTTCCTCACTATAGCCTTTTTTGTGAGCATTGGTTGAGAGTAAAATATTATTATAATTTTCCAAGTCGTACTCTGTGTAATCTTTAGGATTTTTTAAGTAGAGTAGCTCCAGCAATCCCAGTGTTCCTTCATAAACCACATCGTTAATAGACATATCATCACTGTTTGCAAAAAGCTGAACATCAGTCGAGTCACCAATGGCTAATCCCCCAGAAGGCATGACTCTAATGCCGTAACAAGAGTCATGTGTCTTATCACCTTTCAACATCTTATCCAAGTATTCTCTCTGTAGATTTCCAAATGTGGCGAGGTGCTCTTTAAATTCTGCTTCTCCCTTTGGAGTTTGAGCATATTCTTTAACTTTTTCTGATAGTGCTTCATCTATCTCATATTCACCCTCATCTACTTCTGGTGATATGAACTCATGAGCGGGAACCGTTAAGTGAGATAATGGCGTTTGCACAGTACTAGTTTTTGTATCATCGGATGAAACTGATGTAGCTCTTTTGTAGTGAGACATTGTTTTTGGCAATAATGTTGATTTCCTGTAAATACTAGTAGACTCTACCCCGCTTTTATCAGGTGATTCGTCCTCAACATTAGTATCTCTCCTTTTTACTTTTCTTGGTGTCACTGCGGGGGTGGTCTGGGACAACTTTACTGATTGTTTAATGTCTTCTAGTGGATGGAGCACGGGGGTGAAAAATTCTTGTCGACCTTTTTCAACATCCTGGACAGTACGCTTGAATGACCGAAATTTGTTTTTCAAAATCTCACGAGTGACTTTTGGGTCCTTGATTGTTAATGACAATCACTACCACGCAATGCTCTTTATATATCCACAATGAATGTATCGATTCCTTTTCGAAAACGTCCATTATTCAGGTCCCTACTCTTGTCAATTACAAGGTAATTAAAAGGCTCTTTCCAACATAATGAACACATCTCTTTAAGAAGTGTGAAACTTAAATCAGGAGTGCTCACATGCTCCTCGTAAATATGTTTCAAATTTAATTCATCTTGAGGAAATACTATTAAAAAGTTAATGTTACATCTGATAAGGTGTCTTGGGATACAAACATAACTTTGTGTTAAATAAAAACAATCAAGGTTCATATGACGACCATAACTAAAGTATCGTTTAATTACATCTTGATTTTCCATAGTGACGTCATCGAATATACACACCGGATTGGATTCAACTACCTGAGGCAATTCATTTGCATCTTCAAATTCATATAATCCTATTTCAGGAACAAGATTTATGACACTCTTTAAATACTGGTATTTAGGTTGATGTAATGTTTTTCAAAAAAGATAAACATTTTTAAATTTTAAACCATTTGGATTTAATAAAAGTGCAATAATAATATTAGTCTTTCCACAACCACTAGGTTCGAAAATTGATGCTGGAATGGTGTTTGGTAATAATGCACTATGTCTCCCTTCTGAATCAACTTTAACTGGAGAAAAGTTGATAGTGGAAAAACGTTGTTCTTGTGTGACTAATTTCATTCTGAATGCATACGACGACATTATGCATGAATATATATTGAGTAAAGCTCAGGCTCATTAAAGACCCACTCATCAACTCTTATCACCTCCCCAACGAGACACCTCCCTATGTACGTCACAAGGACACACAGCTGATCCCAAGAAATACCCTGACCCATGAAAAACCCCGCGCTTGGGCGGAACTATGAATGGGACACATCTTATCAATGGACTAGCCCCAGCTGTGCGTCACCAGGACATAGTGAGTCACAGTGACTCACACAACCATGTGACGTTGCCAGATCTGCCAGGCGACATTGTCAGATCTACCATCTAGCGGCTCCTGGCACACTTATAAACTCTTATCACCTCCCAATGACGCACCAATTCCCCGAAATGACACCCCTCTCGCCCGGCAGAGGATGGTCAATCACCTCAAGGTCACGTGATACGACACCCTTCAAGGTCATCACCATCTTACTCTTACTTCGCCAATTGTACCTTCAGGATAGTAACAGAAATCCCATTCTGCCCTCTACCTCTTGGGCGCTAATATTTTCCTTTAATTTTCTCCGTTATTTGACCGTAACCGACTACGAGACCTGCTGTATACTGGCCGCTACTCTGCCTTGGGGATCTTAAACATCTGAAAAATATCCTCTTCTGGGGTCCATCGCCCTCCTCCATATTCTTCCCTTAACCGCATCTTGACAGTTTCCCATGAGGTTTCCTCATCCACTTGAATCTAGTTGAGGATACTCCTCTTGACCCAACCTTTTTAGAACCACCCTTAGTGACTCCGCGTCCCTGGAGTCCAGCAGATTTTCCTCTGCTTTTGCTACTATTGACGCAGTGAGACGGTCTCCTCCCTTCAAAAAATTAGCGAGCTCCCTTAATTCAGCGGTGAACCTTTCTAGCTCAGAAATTGCTTTTCGCAGATCCTGCGTGTTCGTCGCTTTCACTCTCATCAAAGCGAGAGCGTTAGCATTAGCTTCTGGCAGAGCGCCCACTCCTCTCTGTGCTAAATGTTCCGTTAAATTAAAAACAGGTTGTCGTAACACTCTTCCTTCTACCATTCTTTTTTCGATGCTCATTGACTTAACAGCCGCCGCTTTTCAGTTTTCTGCCCGCTCTACAAATCCCGGTTTCGGCGCCAGTTGACGTTTGTTGACTTTAGAATTTAAAAAAAAAAAGACCTAATATGATCCTGAGTAAGGAGTTAGGGGTTTCCTTATAGCATCTCCCCTGGGGAAAAGGTGCGAACATGAAGAGAGACCCTTGTGCTGGAACGTCTTACGGTGATGAACGGGTTTCAGGGTTCAGTGCTACCAGACTCTTTAAGAAAAACCCCGGAAAATGAAGAGGCAGACTGTATACAGCTTCGGCTGCCGTTGTTTCCATATCCTCGCGAAAGACCGACCTGAGTCCTAAAACTACAGTCAGAAAAACTTGTTGTAGAAGTCTTGTATAGCAGTTGGATGTCTGCATCCCAAATAGAGATGAGCTACATCTGAAGTTTTTCTTCTGTACCACCAGTTCACTTATCGGATTCATAGCAAGGGAGTTCTCCTGAAGTAGCAGGATGAGCAAGCTAGGCCGCTTCACTGAGGCTTTTCTTGCTGGCCTCGAAAGCTTTGACGTTTCAGAAGTCCAGTTGAGGGGTGTAGTCCTTGCACTTCCTGTTATGCAGTAGTTTCTTTAAAGTAGCTTGAACTGTGGCAGCACATGGAATGCAGCGGTGATAGAAATTAAGCATGCCCAGATATCTTCTAAGTTCATGAATGTTTTGAGGCTATTGACTTTAGATTGAAGAGACGTAATTGCGCTAGGATCGATTCGGAAACCGAGGAAATCAACTGAAGTAGCTGACAGCATGAAGGCTATCCAAACATCTTTCGGTAGACAGTGGTCCCGTTTATGACGCAACCTTCGATGGGTTTGACGCTCACGTTCTCCCTCGCCACTCTCCTATTATTTTCGGCCTTAATACTCGCGTAGGCCTTCCCCTAGAGCTTCCCCAACTCAGCGCGGTTGTTGACGAGCTGTGCGGTCGTCTCGTCTCCTCCCCCCGTTCCTCTGATGTCTCGACGACGTCCCCGAAGGCCAAAAAGAATTTCGAAGGGTGAAACCCTGTGGCCAAGTGTTTATCAAGGATTTTAAGAATGAAATCATTAATAAAGAATTATAAATTGAAAACTATCTTTCTTTCTTCCATAAAAATTATCAAATAACATACAATCGAATGAAATCAGTTGAAGAGGGAATAAAAAGGATGATTGGTGGAAATATAATTGAACCAATATGAAGCCAATTTATTCTCCTCTGGTATCATTAAGGATATGTACCGATGGACTTTATTTGAACTCAAGAATTAAGTCAGATTACGAACAAACCAATAGCATAGATGTAATTTTATCATCATGTTTCGATGTTAGAATATTTTCAACCATCGACCTAACGAAAAGTCTTTATCAAGTAGAACTTCGTAAAAACTCAAGAAAATATACGGCTTTCATTTGTAGCGGGAACACATCAATATAAAAAGATTCCTTTTTGGATTAAAAATAAGCTAACCTGCTTTAAATAGGGAATTGAACCCAATATTAGAGGAATTTGATCTTTATGTTAACATTTACGTTGACGACATTTTAGAAATGACCAGTAACATAGAAGAACATATTGACTTACTGGAACGCCTATTCAACAACTTACGGGAATACCACGTAACAATTAATTTCAATAAGTATAAATTTTTCAAGGACAAATTGGATTATTTTTAACACCACAGGGTAGATACCACAATCAGATAAAGTCAAATTAATACACGATTTCCCAATACCGAAAAATAGAAACCAATTAAAATCTTTTCTTGGTTTAACAAGTTACTATCAGAAATTCTCTCAACAGTATTCATACTATTTCGGAAAATTAAATAGACTTCTAAAACAGCAAAATAAGTGGCATTGGAACGACAAGGACACTCAAGTTTTCAATACAATTAAGGAGCTGTTCTTAATGTAGTTACGTTACTACATACTGGGTGGAATGTCACAGGACGAGTGTAGGGAGGTCTTGGAAGGATGAGGTTATATAGGTTAATAGCAGGGAACCATCAGTGACTTCCATGAAGTCACTCACGAAGGAGGTATACAGTTCTGCTCAAGCCCCTTCTACTTATCCTTAGCATTATAAAAATTCTCCCGTTTTAAATTCCTGAACTCCTGGGCAGGATGGTGATATTAAGAAATAACATGTTTTATAGACAATACATTAGTCTCTAAATAAATTGTTCTCAATTTGGTTATAAATAATTTCCTTAGTGTTTAACATAATAATAGAGGAGAAGGGTAAGTGTATACATAAGGTACTATTCCTTACAATGAATGCATATGATAAATTAAAAGTTAAATATACATCTATAAAATCGTAACACTGAATGAAAGGACTAGGATTTATGCAATGCATTAGATATGCAATCATTGCTAATATTCTTAATGTTAATACAAAATGAGTTGGATTTTATATAGTTACATGTTCCAACAAAGGTTTCTTGTATATTGTACAGAATTAAATTGTTTTGTATTTGTTGTAATGATATATAACCTACTCCTGATATATATAGTAATCAAGGTTAATCAATTTGATGTTGAATAAAAGTGTACTCAGTAACTGTGTTAAGTACTTTATTGAAAACCCATCAGTACTATAGTGGTTATTACATGATTGTCGTTTTGTATAGGTACAGGTAAGATAGATTGAACTTTTGGTCCTTTCTTTGGTAATTGTATGATGTAATGAATGAGTCCGTTTCGTATAGCACATGAAATTTTACTTGTTAACCAATGAATTTCCAAGGCTTGTGATATAAGTTTGACATCAATTAATTCGGTATGTTTTATCTTGTTAGCATGAAGGATTCCCATTCTACATTTTTCCAAAGACTGTTCTATATCTAGTATTTGTACAGTTAAGTAATTTAATATTTCGGTTAGGTGCATAGTATATTGGGTCATGTCTATACCGTTGATTACTTCCATGATTCTATTAATATTATTAGCAGCTATTGTGAGTGTCACTGTCAGTATCAATGTCCATTTGTTCTCCATCTGAAACATTTTGTTCTTGTGGTATAAAATGTCTCTTTTTGCTTTTTCTTTTTCTAACTACATTATCTGTCTGTACTTTTATTATTTTCTTTCGTTTGTCAATAAAATGTATAACAGGTTTGTATCTGTGTTCGTCTTTTGTTCTTGTTATTAGTTTAACGTTGGGTTTGTCTGTTTCTATTCTGAGGTCTTCTCGTTTTTTATTCAGTTTGTCGGTTCTTTTTTGCTTTTTCTAATGTTACATTTTGTTGTATGTCTTAGATTTAAGTCATTTAGTTTATTATATAAATGTGTTAGAGTTATATAGATGTCGTGAAAGGCTATCTCTTTACCAATGTTTATCATGTTTTCTCTACCCTTATTAAAATTGTCCTTTATCAATCTAATATCAGTCTTGTAAGTTTCTATAATTTGTTTGTTCATAGCTACTGTCTGCTCGATATTATGTTCTGTATTATAGTTGTTTCGTTTAACTTCACTTATGACATTGTCATAATTTTGTTTGTCCATAACATCCATAGTACCAGTTAACCAACTAATAACCGTTCCTAGTCCATTTAGCAATCCACGTTTTTGTATTTTATTATGATTTCTCAGTAAGTCAATTTTATTCTTAGTTTCATGTATCATATCTACTATTAAAGGGAAGATTGTTAAGTTATGATAGAGTATAGTATGTTTTAGTATATTAGTTAGTTCTAAGTCTAATCGTGTTAAAGTGGTAAGTTTTAAAGTATATTACAATTATTTAACGTATAATGTAGTATTCCGTTACTGTTGGTTAGGTCAGTTTCACTTTCAGGGAAGTTGTTGCAGTCCATAGCATTGTTGAATTAGCAAAAGTGTCTTTATTGTTATGTGAAACATATTTTCGGTGTGTCAGATGACTTACAGATTTCTTACGAGGTCGTTTAATATTGTTATCATGCGATTTCTTTTTTTCATTTTTGTCTCTGTATTTTATTACTGGTTTATAAGAATTATCATGCTTTTGATGGCTAGTTGTTTTTATTATTAATTGTTCATCAGAAATTGTCGAAATGTCTTCCCGATTTTGGTTTAGTTTTTCTGTTCGATCAGTCTTTTCTTTTATTATTTTTGTCTTTACTAAGCCATTTATTAGGCGTTTATCATCATGATATTTTTGAGCATATTGTTCTTTTATGGATAGTTGTTGGTTATTTTGTTTAGTTACTCCAAACGTCTTTGTTCGTTACGTATTCTGTAAGTGATTGTTTGGTTATATACTGTCGAATATATTTTTTCTAATAGTTTAACGAATGTTATTAAATTAGTCGTATCACCATTATAATGTGGAAGGTGTCCATAGTCTTCTTTAGTTATATAATAGTCGTTAAGAGCCATTTCTGATTCGTCAATCTGTCTGTTTCTATCTAAAATATCTCTTATATCTGTTCTTGTCATAAAAATAAAAAAATTTAAATTAATCTGTACGCAAAAATAATACCTTAAAGTATTTATTGCTGTTGACGAAGTCTTCCGTGTGGTCTATATTAAATCTATTGCTTCTGTATAACCTGCATAAAGCGTTGAAACGCACCTTCAAGTTAGCAGTCCCAGCTCTGTTAATATTGTCTCGAACCTTCTTAGCCTGTCCGTCAGAGTAGTTGCCAAACAATCCCAAATCCTGTTATCTAAGCAATCTTATAATTCAGGAATTACTCACAGATGCAGAGAATATTTCTTCGGATCTTCTCGGCTTGATGACGAATCGTCTTCTCTTCTGACTTGAAGTTCGCAGGTTCCAAGTGGAATGTCTTCAATGAAGTCCAGCTTTCTTTCTTCCTTCAACTTCCTCAGATATATAACGAATTTCTTTAGGTGATTACCTGGTGAAAATCTATTGAAATAGATCAGTACCCAAGTCCTGTCCTGTGGGGTATCTTTCCAGAGGTATTTGCATCGGCCTTCTCACACTATTGGAGTGGTCTCACTGTCCGTTGCCAAATGAGGGATCTCTAGATAGATGGTGGACTAACGTGAATTTGCTGAGTATACTGCCAGGTGCCTATTCGGGTCGCCAGTTAAATAATCTTTGTAGAGGAGAGTCTTTTAAAAGAAAAGAAAGAAAAGCTTTATTATGAAGTACAATCAAAACACTGGTATATACAAATATTAAGAGATCAGTTAGAACATACTGGTTGGAATGTCTAGGCACAAGTGGGGTCTGGGGCAAATGCTGAAATATATATGTATAAGAAAAGGATAAGATTCTAGGAAGTAGGGAGGTCTTGGAAGCATGAGGTTGCTTACTTAAAAATAACAGGGAACCATATGGGCTGCAACGCCATTTAACATTTACGGTGGCACCCATTACGTGATAAAAACCCAGAATACCCCATAACTCAATACCTGGAATGGAGGCAGTACACATTAAAAAAATATTTTATTAATGGAATGAAACCTGAAAAATTGACTTAATAATTTAATACTTAACCCACAATCACATAATTAGATATTGGATAATGAATTGAAAGTCTTTATTAGTGGTAAATTAAAATGAATCAACAGGACAATTTCAGACAGACTAGAAGCATGAATAAGTTCATGATATTGATCTAGGCCTAGAAAAGTAATGGAGGAAGGGGTTAGAAGTGGGGTTCAGGGAGAATATTTCTCCTGGGATTATGACTGCCAAGGAGCGGGTAGAGATGAATGATTTGAACCAGCGAAAAAGACATTGATAGTAGTTTTGATAAAAAATTGGCGTGGTTAAGGGAACCAAATGTGGTGAAGTCTAAGAAGATAAGGTCAGTTATATGTGTTATTTATCAATGGTGGATTGGGGATTTTGTGTAATTTTGGTGAAAGCAGATTGGGTGGAAAATCCAGGCAGGAAGGTAGTAATTAATACGTGTTTCTAGAAAGGTGGAAATTTGGGATTGGACTAGTCTTCTGAGGAGTTTAGAAAGGTCAGAGGATATTGATACAGGGTGATAGTCTTTGGGGAGAAGGGGTTTGCAACTTTACTCAATGGGAGAACGCTTGCTCTTTTCCAGGATGAAGGAAATATGAAATTTTGTAGGGTAAAATTATAAATGTGAAGAATTTTAGGGAGACATAATTTGAAGGGGATGCCATAAGAACTGACTTATTTTGTTGTAGATTTCATGATCGATGAGATGAGGTCACAGTAAGAGGAAAAGGAAGTTGCCAAGGTCAAAATTACTGATAATTTTGGTGGGCTATAAACCCAGTAACAGGTATTACAGATGATTTATGATATCCAGTAAAGATAAATAGGCAGACACAAATGAAAACATGGGAGTTTCTGATTTAAAAAAAAAAATCAGCAAACCCATCCATAAAAATGGTCTCTTGGGTGATTCATAAGCACACAGTTGTAATAACTTAATCTTAATACTTACTCAATGAACATAAGGTAAAATATAGTTCTTAGGGGGGGGGAGTGAAAGGTTGCATGGATAGATTAAATTAGAGGAAAAAATAATATTAATGTATGTGTGGTGTATAGAAAACTATTATGAATTATTAGATCGAAGTGAGATAAGGTACTAGTAAAATCAGGAGTGATAAGGAGCAACAAATATTCATGGAAATGAGGCTCCATAGGTTTACAGCACAGATTAGAAAAATCAATCAAATGAGGCTGATCTGTGCTATGGGAAGGAAGATACAGAATCTAGTATTTCAAAATTTGATAGCTGATTTTAATTGTAGGAGCATGGGCAGACAGGTGCTAAAGCCATCCTAACACTGTGAAATGAAACATTCTTCAGTGTGTTTTTGTCTTTAATTTATCTGCAATGTTTTTCATAGCTTCTCCTTTCTTAGAAAGGATCCTTCACCCGATGGCTTTGTTAGTTTTTTCAAACCAAGAAACCCTCAAGTTTTCATCTTTGTGAGTCCCCTGTTCAAACTTAAAAAATAAAAATTTGTCTATAATTTTTAGTGGGGAATCAAATTAAATATCTCAACATCCTATGACATGAGAGTTTTTTCTCATCATTACAAAAATTCATTAAAACAGCCATTAACATCGTGCTGACAACTTTTAACTCAACCAGCGATTTAATCCAATCAGGAAATTTTGTGTGGTGGTTCCATTTGTGCAAAAAATAAATTGAGTAATGAAAAATAATGGTCTCTTAATAATAAAAAAAAAAAATTTCTAGCACATTGACTAAGATACCAAATTAAAGATCTTGAAGTTCAGTTTGCTTCACTAGATTTTGTTAAGATTTAATAGAAGAAAACATCTGCTTGATATCATATAATTTCCCAACTAGCTTTCTCCCACGTCTTCCATTTAATTTTCATTGTTTCTGATTCATTTATCAACTTCATTACTGTTAAGAATAATGAGTAAGTGTTTACTAAAAAACACAAGCAACTTCAAACTAAATATTATACCAACCCAAAGCAAACTCAGGATTGGAAGCAAATTTAAATGCATTGTGTTATTAGTAAGCGGTCTGCAATAAACAGTGGGATGGACAACAATAACATACAGGTTTGATAATTCCCATTTCTGATACATGCTGTTCGTATAAACTATCAGTGATTGCATAGACAACTTCATTTTGTTATTAAAAAACAATTTTGATTCATCCAGAGCAGGGAAAGGTAGAGAAAATTTTATAATGAATAAAACATATTTAATATATCACTGTAACTTTTTTATATTTTAAAAATATTTAATATACTATAAAATCCACTCAGGAAAAACTAAGTATTTCTAAATAATTTTGAGACCAATATTTAGCTTTGGATTGCACTTCTACGAAACGAGGTTAAAAATGTATAATTTTGGAAAATAATATAGTTTATTACCAATATATATATATATATATATATATATTACAAATTAATCCCAGAACTTAATGAGAATTTGGTCAAAATTTCATGAAAATAATTTTTTTAAACAGGCATACTTTCCATTAATACTTTGGAATAGTTAATAACAAATAAATTTATTACCCGATAGATAACTCAATCATAATTTATTATGTTACAAAAATGTGTATTGTACTATCTTATATTATATTATCGTTGACCTTTAGAAGACACCAACAACAAGAATTGATAAAAATAACGTTTTTACACAATCAGCCATTTTTCTTAAGTTGTTATATTATATTTTATTTCTCATATCACTTCTTCAGTTATAATTACTTATTAATTAAAAATGTTTTTTATAAGAACAAACTTTGAGTTGGGTGTAACTAATGTGTTTATTGAGAATCAGTTGAAATGAGAGGAATATTTTCAAAACTGAAACATATAGTTCGGTCAAAAATAGCCTTACAGCTTTATAGAAACATATAGGATATCAATTGAATATAGCTATTCTGTTATTATTCTCTTATACTTAGTAAACAAGTGGAAATTAAGGGGTGAGTAAATAAAGGTTATTTATGATACATAAATTTAACTAAAGACACTTTGGTTGAGCACCTGACTGGATATTGAGGAGGTTCCGATCATGCGGTATAATGTTCTTTGTTCAATGGTTATTAATAAACTAAAAACAATTCAGTCAAAACTGAATACAATAACAATTACAGTTTTCGTTCCCTCACACATGGTAAATGAGCTATAGAAAATGAGAAAAAATAAAGAAGGGAGTAAATCATGAAGATAATTTATAATGTATAAATTAAAAAACAGTCATTCAAAACCGGATATGCAGATATGATACATAAATTAAACTAAAACCAGTGACGAAATATTCTAATTTTGGATACCATAAATATTGGCTATACTAATTTAGTTATTGTTCTCTAACACTTTGAAAATGAGTAATGAAACCCTTGCCAATACTTTGTTCCTTAATGCCATTATGACATAAAACAATTACCTTCCCCAATTCAAATAAATTACCAAGATTTCTAGCCCATCAGAACTTTATCACCCTTTATGTAGATCTCTATTCTTTTATAATCTGTGCCGCAAAGCTGAGGAGTTCCATGCCCATCAATATTTGAAGTTCTCCAACTTTAAAACCAGATTTTACCAGTTCAAACTAATTAGATTATTTTATCCACCAACTGTAGATTTCATTTTTATTGATCATTATGCATCTATATATGCACTCTTTTAATCTCATATTGTCCCAGAATCAATTCTTAAATTTCTTTGTTGCTACTGTTAACGAATATTTTTTACTTATACTCATTTATGCATTCTGTTTGTTCAATATGCTGTTGGTTTATTTTAATTCACCATATATGTACATAACTCCAATATTACTTTAGACAAGTGACAAGAAACAAATTACCTTATAGTATGATTTATGTCAGCTACCTTACTCTGCACTTTTTAATTATCCTGGCGGGACAATGTCCTAGAATAAAGATTTTGTTTACCCATTCAATAAGGTATGAGTGTTCATTAAAACACAGCAGAGATGACTGAATATTGATCATTCTGTGAGGTTAATAGGTGTTTCACCACTCATATTTATCACGCTATTAATGTAAAAATCAATTTAATTTATTTGATTTATGATGTAACAACAAATAATATTTTATACACGGTAAAAATGAGAAATATAAAGCAACAAAAATATCCTTTGTCACATTTGAAATGAAAAATTCTATTAGTATCTAGTATATATCAAATATACAGCTTTTCATAATGTATAAAAACTTAACGAATGGGTACCTATAGAAAAATATAATGTCAGTCAATCATTTATATTTTGGACAGTAAATGATATCATCATTAAATCATATTTTTGTATTAATTGGCATATTTATCTTTTTTATTGGTAACACTATCTCTTAATTTTAAAAAAAGGTTTAATTTTACTTCAATTTTAAAATAATAATAAATTTAATTATATTTCTAATCACTGTATAAGTATATTTTTTTAAATAATAAAGTTTATTTCATGTAATTAATTTTATAATGAACAACCATTAATTAAATTATATTTATTTAATATTAATTAAATTATATTTTGTGTTATTTAAACATATAGCATTCAGAAACGATAATTTACACTCATACAATCGAGTTTTCAGTCTGGGTACATCACTTAGTTAAAAGTTCCACAAAAAGATAATAGTTAACTTTTAATTTGTTTTCACTAAATCTGAGATAGAACGTGGACAATTTCCCCATCATTAGTTCATACGACAGTGGTGTGTGTGGTTCATTACATGTTAACAATACAACTCTGTTTTTATATACTTTTTCTACTTACTGAATAATCAGTAACATGAAGAATTGAATATTTGTGTATTAATATATTTTTTTTTTTACAAATATAAGTAAGTATATAAAAAGTAGAACAAGTTAATTTTGTGTTGAATCACAAATTACAGACAAATATTTTGTCATATATATTTATAATTATTACATTTTTCAAATAAATTTCTATAAATATAAATTTGTGAAGCTTGATGAGGGGTAGAGATCATTGCCAGAGAGAATTAGATGTTGGGGAATTCAGGAATTTTGTCGTACCATTTAGGTTTATTTCAGATACTTGCTGGGATAACTCCTGAAATGGTAAATGAAGCAAATAAATATAAATATATCTCAAGCATTCAACATTTTTATGTCAATATGTGTATATTTTATCTAACTAAAAGTTCTCTTTTTATCATTTAAGCTAATACAAAAGAATATTAATCAGTATACAAATATTTATTTCACAGTTCAACAACAGACTAGTAATTTCCAATTAATATTTTGGCTGTTCAGTTATCTTCAGAACATTGTTAATAAGTTTAAACCCATAAATTATAAGTAACAACTACAAGTATAATCAAGCATAGGTTATAAGTAAGTTAAAATTGTTTATTGTAAGTCCAATTACTCAGTAAATCCTGTAAAGTACACACACTTAATTGCATTGCCAAATGGTTAAACCGAACAGTAACATTAATCAATTTAACAGGGAGCAACAGTTGTTACAAACAGTACTTAAAAAAATAACTTGATCAGACGATGCAAGGTGTTTATGCAAAAAATTATAGGTGACTGCGAGTGAAAAAGTGGCCCAGTTCAAGCCAAAAGGAAATTAAATTAAAATTGTGGACTGCATATAAGGGGTTCATTAATTGAAAACATGACACTACCATTAACCCTTATCGAGATTCCTTATATCAGTTATAAAATCAACTGCAGTGTTTAATCACAAATCTGATTTTAACATTACAGAAATTTTGCATAAAGAAAAAAATACTGGTAAAAGGAAATGTATTAAAGCATTTTTCATAACAAAAAAATTTAAACTAGTCGGACAATTTAAGAACTTATGTTGAGAATCTCAATAATGTTATTCTAAAACACTGCCAAAGGTTGGACATCATGAATTAACTAGAAATTCAGTAGTGACTGATAACCATGTATTCAATAAGTACAATTTTATGAATATAAATTACAATCCACACTAATGGTGCAATTTTAATTATATTATTTCAAATAATGTGAAATGTTGTTTTTAACTACGTAATTCAAATGTGTTTACTATAAAAACCCTGCATCATCTGATCACATTATTCAGAATCATGAGCATTACGAGTTAGTACGCACCTAAATTTCAATATTGAAACATTACTACCATAAACAAGGTGCTACAGTACTAACAGTTGATCCCCCTTTACTTGGACTTCCTCAACTAATGTAAAAAATGGACTCTTCATGACATAGATTTCACTTTTTAGGGGCAAAAATATCGTTTTAATCATAATAAAATAATGATTTGATATATCACAATTTTTTCTATTATAATATCAAAATTGAGTTTTATAAAATAAAACAAAACTTACAGCACACACTGGTTGCTGAAGATTTTGCCCAGCAGGAAGTTGCGGCTGCTGAAGCTGCTGCATGTTATAGAAAGGGTTTGACGTTATGTTCATACCTGCACCAGTTTGTTGGAAGACAGGAAGTCGCTAAACCACATCATAATATAAAATAATATGTACATCATAAGTTTTATTAATTTCAGAGCCAAAAGGACTATGGAACAACTAACACAGTATTTTGTCTATCTGTATTGCAATAGTGGTTGCATATACAATTGATCACATATATTTGAAAATTTAAATATTTATTCCACAACACCTTTTACACTGATCACTGATCACATGTGGACTTCTTCCGCTGTGTCAAAATCATCAGCAGTGATCTCAACGTTTTTTGACGTAGTTGAGGCTGGTCCTAATCATTGCTGCCATGGGGGTGTCTTACCAAGCTTCATAGAGACCCCTCTTTGGAGAATTATAAAGGAAACCCTGCGTTTTGTTTGTTTAGGGGCAATGGGATCATAATTGTTTCTTTATCTCAAAAATTCAACAGAACCATTTTTATAAGCATATAATTTTACAAGCATTCAAATGCTAAAAAACATTTTTAGTGATAATGCATACCAATATATCTGAAATAATCGGAAAATCTGTATTTTACAATAAAAAAAAACAACCTGTGTTCCAATTTTTTTTAAGAAAATCTAGTTAAGTGATTTTTTTTTAATGAAAGTAAATATGAAATGCCAATGACTTGAAAAGATTCCTCTTAAAAAATAGCCATGTAAATAGGCAATAAATGTTAATATAACATCAACCTGTAAGCAAGTTGTATTTCATAGAGCATGGAATAAATACTATTTAGGACAGGAAATTTTCAATTAAAAGCACAATATATGTATTGACTAAAATGATGGCAACTGCGAGGCCTTAAAAAAATTTGGTCGACTGCCATTCAAAAAAATATTTCATGTAAAAGTGAAAAATGAACAATAAGGATAAGTTACTAACAAAAACAAATGATACTTCCTAAGAAAGTCACTGCAATGGCCCGAATAAAAAACATTTTTTCTTCTAGCTATTTTTGGGTACAACTGAGTACTATAGATGTATGTATCCTTTAGCCAGATTATCTACTGTCCGCAATCCTTTTATCGTTCTAATAGGTCATTACAGTGATCTGTGTGTTCATCAATCAATATGATAAGATTAATGGTTAACGGTTAAAAGTAATGTGAATTATGCAAAGGTTATAGCTTATTTTAATGAATTTGTGAAAGATTTTTCACTGTAAGAGTAATAAATTTACACTTCATCACTATGTAAGGAAGGCTACTAACATAACACTTATAGACAGCCCACTGGAGCAGCCACGGAGTTTAGACATGTCTTGTGAGTTTTCCAATTTCTTTCATTAAGTTTTTCATTTACTTAGACATTTTCAGTTTGTTTTTTTTCTTTAAATAAGAGCTCAATTATACTAATTTATACTCATATTTATTTATATTACATATACTCTGTTGTATCAACTTCTTCACCACAAATAAATAGAACTCCCCTCTTCTCGGCCCTGAAAATACGCGCCTACGTTTTCATATTTTAATAATAAAAACTTTAGGTGTCAGTTAAGTGAGGGGGGAACTAGTGCAGGATACAACTGAAACCCACTAGGAGTTGGGTGGGTGGGAGGTGGGTGTAGCCCAGCCTCTTACCTTCCTATATAAGGCCAAGATTTGGCTTTATAAGGAGACTTTTCCATTCTTACGGAACCCAGCACCTGAAGTGAACACTGCTCTCTCTCTGAACTGGCGCTTGCTGCTCTACTCAAACCATGACTTTCTTATTGAACTACTACCTCTGCATCTCTCTTTCAGGGGTTGACAGACCCCACAAACACACTTTCCCTAGTAGCATCTCCCCCAGCGATCCAGTCTTCCTCTCTCTCTGGTTCACACTCGCCTTTGGGATCCGGACAGTTTTCAACTACCCTTAGACACGAACGTGAATTCGTGGTCATTCCAAGACCACATAAACTACCTATAATACCTACCCTTCTCCTGAACATAGTGCACTTCCCGGGCATACCTCCTAAGACCTTATGGAGTCTGATCAATATGAATAAAGCTGCCCGCCGACGATCACAAAGATTTAAGACCACAGGTCTACCCATTTTTATCTCTTTCTTGACACCCGCCGGACAGCGGCCGGGTCATAGAGACCCTAGCCCACGGCGGGCGTCTCCCTCCTAACATCCCAACATACTCAATTATACTTATTTATGGTAGTGTAAATAATGTCTACAGTGCCCCTAGTGGTGGGAGGGGGTCATGCATACCATGGGTGTATCTACTCCAGGTACATCAACTGAAAATGAAACTTAGAAAAGAAAAAGAGGAGAGTCTATTGAATGTAGAAGTTGGAAACAGTTATGGAGTCTTCTCAGATCTGGGTGAAGATGATGCCAACAGTCACAATTAACCATAAAATATCGTTACCATTAAATATAAATAAAGTGGTTAGTAAGAGGTAAATGATGACAAGTTCATCTACTCATGCATATAAATTTAATTCATCTTCTTATGCCTATGACCAAATCGTAATCTCTTTTGCTCCTCTATGCTAGTCTTCATGGTGGCTAATGGGGCTAGATGAACAGGCAAGAACAGATAGTTTTACATCAGTCTTCAAGAAGTTGCTTAAAGTTCTCTCTCTCTCTCCCTCCCTCCCCCCTCACACACACAAAGAAATGCAACATTTTGCATTGAGTGGTATTTGAGAAATGTTCTTCATAGCAGTTGCAGCATTTGGGCATGAAGCTGTTAATTATGATGTAGCATTCTTTTGAAAGATCCTCTTGGCTGAGCCAAGTGATCTAAGTGCAAAAAAAAGTTTACTAAAATTTAAACTTTTTAAACTGATTTAGAAGGAATGGACATACAGACAGCTCCATCTTTTGGTGCTCATTTCAACCGAATAGAGGTTGAATCTGTTAGCATGTTCATTAACAGTAAGACTCTCAGGTAAAGGAAGGTGAAAATGTCCGAAAGCTCACAAATTCTCCTGATCACTAGGAACAACACTAGGGAAGATGATATTCCTGTTTATATTGGATGCTGGTACATTTGACAGAAACAGCTTGTTTCTTCTAATTGACCTGTGCACCCCATCAACTATATATGAAGTATAAAAACAGGAAATAGCTGCTGATTCCAGGTATTAGTCTGAGCCATAAACATAAACAATTTTAGCCAAACAATGAACTAGGTGTAACCTGAACTATTTTGGCCTACTTATAATAACAACACTACAACAATACTAGACAATTACACAGAAATGGTGCCTTAAAAATGATATAGTGGCGAGATGGCACATCACCACCCATGATTCTAGTACCCAAATTATTATCTGTCTGGCACAATTTTTGTTCACTGGGGTATGTGTGCAATTAAGACTGAAACATGGATGAACAAGGCCGTTTTAATTGCAAATTACGCCAAGCAGCCACACTCCTAATGAAATATGGTAGCTTACTTAACTTCCAGATAAACTACTTATTTTCATTCACCTAAGGAAAATAGTAATAAACTGAATCTTGGCTGTAACAAGTTCGTTAATAGGTAATTTCATGCAAGCTGGTTTCTTCTAATGTTTACATCTTCTGAGAAATAGATAAATAAACTGATTAAATTGACCTGCTAAATAATTATATTGCGAGTTTTCCCCTCTCTTTCTGCGTGCCCATAACCCAATTTTAACATAGTCTCCTGTCTAAGTGATGTTTGGGTTCCTCTGTTTTCACTCTCCTATGAAAATCTTAGGAGGAATGCGACAAACCAGTATCCCTGGTATACTACTACAATAGTAAGTGTATGGACTACTGGCTGTACATAAACCTCAGAGAAATAATTGACGAGTGGCTGGGCCAAGTGCCAACATATTAAATAGTTTTTTCATGCCAAAATTATTTATGTGCCATTGCCAATGTTGTGCTAACAGATTCAACCTCTATTCGGTTGAAATGAGCACCAAAAGATGGAGCTGTCTGTATGTCCATTCCTTCTAAATCAGTTTAAAAAGTTTAAATTTTAGTAAACTTTTTTTCGCACTTAGATCACTTGGCTCAGCCAAGAGGATTTTTCAAAAGAATGCTACATCATAATTAACAGCTTCATGCCCAAATGCTGCAACTGCTATGAAGAACATTTCTCAAATACCACTCAATGCACTAAAAATTTCAAAACTAGTAATAACAGAAGAACCCTTCAACTAAGTAAAGAAATATTTAAGCAAACTAACCAAGCATTTCCAGCTCTTCCAACATCAAAATCACAATGTTCTGAAAACACCTTCTGTACAAAAAAATAATAATGATAATGAAACATCATGTCTGACTGTTTTAAAGAAATAAAACATATTTTCACAGTTAAAAAATGGTATGTCACAAATTTTTATTTAAACAGATGACATTGATGGACATTACATAAGATAGAATAAGTATTTATATTATTTGGTTGCATAAAAATCTTTTAATGTGTACCACTATAAAATTACTCACACACTTCGTTTCAGCTAATTCCAAATGCAATAACCACATTGACTACATACAGCAACATCTTAAAAAACTAATAAATTAAAAATATAAATCTCATGGGACTCATTTTCTCGTCTTTCAGCCACTGGATACTAAAGTTACTGACCTACATTTCTAGCGAACGAAACGGCTTATATTTTCAGCGCATCAAAATTACAATTAAATTTGTGGTTCTTGTCATTGAAGAAAATTAGTGATGAATGAATAGAAAAGTTTTCAATCTTCAAATGTGCCTCACAAACAGCCAAAAAAATTAGGTAAATTTAATATTTTATAATAAGAAACCATATAATACACTGATAAATAGAGTAAATATAATAAAACTTGGTAATATGTCAAGTTTCACTTACCACCATGGGTTGATGTTGAGGCTTTGGATAAGGAAATTGCTGCTGCTGCTGCTGTATAGGCTGGGCTGCCAAAAAAAAAAACGTTATTTTTTAATGAAAAAAATAATTTGACTGCAAAATTAGATACTTTACTTATACTAAAACCTTATGATAGGAGAGGATACAAATTGATTTGCCAGTTTATAGGACAAATTTCAACATTCAAGGCTTTATTTTTAAGTACAAATATCTCACCAAATGTACATTCTTTCTTATTTTCATGTGAGATTTCAAAAAGTTCACATAGGGTCGATAAATGGGAACGAATATAGAACATCTAATTATAGGCTATTGGTCAGGAAAAAACATCATTTCATGGAGGGAAAAAAAATTTGAAGAGCTCATGAAACAGGGAGGTGGTCTGAGACCAAGCCATTAAATAGTGTGACATGGAGGGTAAGTAAAGTTATAAATCAATGCCATTTCCAGCATGTCATGTCTGCTCTAGCTGGTGTTGGATAGAAAGCAGGCTCATCTAGGAGTGAGGATACTTGTAGTCTTAAATAGGCTTCTCTAGGTAGCATGTTGAGCCAAGCTTTGGGCGGTGGGTCAGAGCCACCACAATTTATACAGATTAGGTCTCTTTTACTTATGTTTTTTGTATGTCTTATAAGTTGACAGTTTTCCATTGTACTTGGAAGAGAGATTATCGCCTTATTTATACCTTACTACTGAGTAGTATAACCTATTTAGTTGGAATATTTTTTTTGTTCTTTTGCCATTTTCATTGTTTTCCAATTGTACAGTATTAACAGGGGTTGGCTGATATTCTCAATTACTTAATAGTGTTACTTTTGGTTGCTGGAATGAAACAATTTTGAATACTTTTGGATATTACTACTTTTAACTTCTGTGTATGTATTTGAATTTCATTTGTTGTTTTTCACATTACTATTTAGAATTTTTTCTTGGATTACTTTTTACAGTAATTTTTAATAGTATGTGTCGGGTCATAGGTTGTCAAATATCCCCAAAGTGGGGAGGAGATCCTAGACGTGAACCGGAGAGAAGCAGACTGGATTGCCGTGAGATACGCTAATAGGTAAAGTTAGTAGGGCCACAGTAACCGTCGTCTGTGAGGGAGAGGTCTCTCCCAAGGAGGTGCTAGTTTTAGCGAGACAAAGGCAGGGATTCCCACTAGGAAGGTTTGGGGCCTCTTAGACGTGGGGTTTATATAGGCAGGGCAGCCGTGGTGGGGATGGCTCCCCCACTAGCTTCTCTTCCCTCTCCGCCTGACGTCATAAGCTTTATTTACAAAAAATATGGAAACACAGATTTTTCTGTGCTATGAAGAGGGGAACTTCTAATTATTCGTAATTAAGAGGTGGCCACAACAGTATGCTTTCCCTTTTTTATATTGTCGTCTATTTTATGGATATACCTATTTATCACATTATATACTTAATATATAATGTAGGTATATATACTATAGTAGGTACTGCAATGTATCGAAAAATAAAGATTTTAGGTTTTATCTAAATTTGTAGTACTGATCAGCCATATGTTGTTGCAATTATGCTTTATCTCCAAGTGGTTCGATTGTTAATCGATTGAACGAAGTCAATAGAATCGGGACGATCAATTGTGAGGCACTATCGACCATCAGTCATCCCTACAAGGTCTATCAATTGCATTAACTTGTTTATTGTTCAAGGATAGCAGTTTAAACTAATAAATAAATATTATTTACTTATTAAGTGCTGATAATAAATAGATATTATTTATTTATTAAGTGCTGATAATAAATAGATATTATTTATTTATTAAGTATTGACACTCCCTTTTGACTTATTTTCTATATATGCCATTTTTCAGGAAATTTAAGTCTTTTTGTTCTATATATAAACCATTTTTGGTAACACTTTACTAAAAAATCAACAGTATGAAAAAAAAATAGGCAACCGTTGCCAAATCCTTGCATCTACCCTCGTGAGCGCGATGCAAGAGTCAAACAAGGGTATGCTCTGCCTTTACTTAAATAAAATATTGGAAAATATAAATACTTATTCAGGAACAGTATGATTTAAACAATATTATTTATTTTAAAAGGAATAATACCAAAACTATTGACAGGTATCGGAGGTCCCTTGGCATAGAGCGCCAAGATGGAGTCTGTAGTTAGCTTGCCAGAGGATAAGGCCGATGCATTAGAACTAGTGGAGGTGGTCGCTGGCGTGGAAAGGCTTTGGTTGAAGAAGCTTTCTTCTTCCTGCGATCTTTTAGTGACAGGTGCTGCCGACAGGAAGCTGCTGAACACATCATCACTGTTCGGCCCACCATCTGATGAAGGTGTATCTATCACACAACAGCAATTGCCTCAACACTATAAACACTTAAAATCATTTTATCATTTATTTATTTATTCCTAACTAGGTAAAATAAGCATTATTTTAATCAAAAAAATATGTTAAATTCAATTGTATTAACAGAATATATCTAAAAATAACTTTAAAAAAGCATTAACAATTTGATTACTTCTTGAATTTGTAGTTAACTTTTACTGTGTCAAATTGTATTAACTGTTGATCTACTAATTTAAATTAAATGAATTTTTCACGATATATGTAAATAAACAAGAGGAGACAGAAAAAACAGCAATAAGTATTGAAAATATAAGTTTGTTACTCTAATTTGCAAAACTGTTATCGAATTTCTGAAAAAAAAAAAGAATTATTATTCCTATTACAAAATGTTTCAATCAGACCGCTCCATCTAATTATTACTCAATATCAATCTCATGTGCACTTTAAAGTCCTTGAACACCATTCAGTCACAATTCTCCACCATACAGCTAAGGAATATCCTTGATCCTAAAAATAACTCATGACTTGCTATAGACGACAAGAAAGTAACCATACTTATCAGCTTAGACTTAGTCTTAGTCAGCATACGAGACACTAGACCATAACCTCCTTTAACTAAGCTACACTCTCTCCATTTTTTCAAAAGGTCCTGGCTTAAATACTTCCTCTCTAACGATGCTCTTAAATAAGAAACAAGTCGAAAAGGATTGAAGGCACGAGATAGCTAAGCACTTTTAGGAAAATATTAAAAGCCAACAAAATATCAGCATTTTTTTTTTTATCTTTTGAAAAGATCTCTTTTTATGAATTGATTAATAAAATTAGTAAGAAAAGTATGTTTAAGGTTTCCAGTAAAAACCATACCACCGACATTTCCCCAAAACAATGAATGATATTTGTACATCTGGTGTAACCAACAAGCACACTGTAACTCTCTTTTTCGCTCTACCCCATTCTATTCTGTGCAGGCACTGTGAGTACATCTCTATTTCGTTATCTCTTCTGGTAAAACAGTCAAATTTGGTCCTCTGAATTTCATACTACTCTATTTTTCATCTGAGCTCTCATATCAAAACCATCACTGGATTGTTGGAACCAGAGAATTCATTGGCATTCCCTGCATGTTTTTTTCAGTCATCACAAGGCATTGTTTGACTGATAAGGAACATCTATTTTTCTTCTTCAATATTTTGCCTTATTTCCTTCCCCCCTTTTTAGTCGTCAAAGTCAGAGCTCCTGATTTCTGGTAAGTACCCTTTACTATTTTCATGCATGCTAACATTTTTTCTCTTGTGTAACAGTATTAAGTGATTTTCATCAAACCGTCCTATTCAAAAATATTTTATTATTTTTTTGTAATTTTGTGGGTTTTATTTTTTTTTTCTATTTTTTATGTTTTTTTTCTACCTTCTTCGGGGTAAATTGTTTCATGCGGGAATTCAGTACCAATACAAAAAAATTTATTAAAATCCATTTTTATATTAAAATAATAATGTTTCAACAATTTTTTAATTTACTCTTTAAGGCTTTCCTTAATTTAATCTTGTAAGGAGCAGCGTCTGATATAAATAATAATACTTTTTCATGTAAGACACTTGGCCACAGAAGATTCATGGGAGTCATTGAATAACCTAACTATGATTGCATGGTTACATCTTACTAAAACCTTACAATTCAAGAGAAACGGAGTAAATGGAGAGTCAGAACATAGTTTTCCATCAACTACATTGGCAATATACTATTACAATATACATTCTTAACTGCTGTTTTCTATTGGGTTGTTCTCATCTAGGTTGGCCTCTCCTGCCAAGCTGAAAACTCACAACACTCAGACCTCCAGTCTACAGGAATAAGAAGAGCAAGGGCTTGTTGCTCCAGCCATATTTACTGAGCTAACTCCATTGCACAAATTGAGTAATTCTCCACATGTCACAGAAAATCCTGTCATTCACCCCCTTTAGTGGCTCGAGCCCGTCGGGCCCCCCTGTGTGTGCGAAGCCACTTTAGTAGCTTTGGAAGTTTACTATCTAACTGTGCGAAGCCAATAATAGTGGCTTTGAAAGGAGCATTCTTCTGAGTAAACAGCGAGTAAACTGTCCCTGGTCCCACTTGATGGCTTCTGATGTACGGTCTGCTTTCTCATCTCTATCAAGAGAGAACAGCATGCACTAAACTGAAACCTTGTCAACTTATGCCAATGTTTTCGACCGATTTTATACCAGTTCTGGTCTCTTGCATATCACAGAGCAAATGGACATCATAGTTTTTTAAATAAAAAATTTAACTAAAAGTAAACAATAAATTAAAAATGAAGTACGACATTGTTATCATTAATGACAAATTTGATGGGATAATTACGTGAAAAAGCTTGAATTAAGTAGCTATACATTTAAGCGAAACATTGTCAAAGAATTCAAAAGTAGTACACAAATAATGCAGAAAAGTATTGCAGTGTGATATCAAACTGGACCAGAAATCCCTCAACGGGGGTTGGGTGACCTTCAGAGACACTAAACACATTCGCTTGGTTCCTCTCAACCATGCTGCATGGTTAAAGGGTTAAGGGGCAGGCCAAGGTGGATCTTTCCAGTATACCTGTATTTTAATCCTAAAGGTACCTGGTCTGGTCCAGGTCAAAACATTCCTTGCAATATCTCTCAGCAGTGAATTTTCTTTTTAAATTCAGTCTAATAATAATAATAATAAAAAGAAGAATTACAATACCAACAAACAAAAACATGATTATTACAGGAATTCAAGTACCAGGCCTGATCTGCATTCAAACAGCTGTTAAGATGACCTCAGTGGACACATCACCTGGACCAGTTGGTGTGCTAATAAGGACAATTTAGGCAAGCCCATATTATCAAGCTAATAACTGACATAATATTAAAAGCCAGCAATAACTCTAAAACACTTCAACATGGTCAAACAATTGTCATACACAAAGGTAAAGAAAGGGTTCATCAGTAACCTATCTTCGGTGTATTATCGAGAAGGTTTTAGACACAGAGTTAAGGAGTCGAGTCTCCTTTCACGAGTCAAACTGCAGAAAAGTATCAGAGAGGGTTCATGAAAGGATTAACAGGTTGTCATATCATAATCCGAGTATTTATACGATACTAAAAGATGATGTGGTGTTTTTGGATGTGGTCAGAGTATTCGATAATGTTGGACATCAGCACACATTTATCACCTTAGAAGGGAAAGGTATAACTCCACAAAACGACATAATTTATGTTTTCATTGAAAATAAACCTTGAGAAGCAATTATGATTAAAACAAAAAACTATCAATTTAAACCTTGAAAAATGCATGGGAATAATATGCTTTAAAAGTTATTTTTATCCATATGAGCATAGAAAAAATATTTAAGCCCAATTTTCAGTTCACTATTTCATTTCATACTCCATGCATTCTTACCTAATCCTAATAAGTCAGTTGCTCCACCACTGTCTCTACTTCTTGATTTCCCATCACGGTTCTTAGGACTGGAATGTGGTTTGGGCAGTGCCTGAGGTATAACATCTATTTTTTTAGGTACTGGTATAGGAACCTAAATATAACAAAAATACAATGTAAATTCATAAACATGAAACATTAATCACATATAGCTTATTTTCACTTATACATGATAGGAGTCTATATCACTGTATATTTGTTCCCTCACTCAAGATTCAATTGCAGTAATGTTGATTATGTTTTTTTTTTACAGACTTAGGCTAAAAGAGACACATTTTCCTTCAATACGTTTAGTAAATTACTTGAAAAAGAACCTACTGAAATGAGTTATGGCAAAGAAAAATAAATTACCAATCAGGGACAGATATGGCTTACTGAAAACACTCACTCTGAATAAAAAACTTGAAGAGGCTTGATCAAGTTTTGTTTCTCTAAACCTAAATAAATCACCACTTCCAACTAAAAATTTAATTATATATTTATTAAAATACTTATCTTGTCTTATTCTTATGTTGTTGTTTTTTTTCAATAGAATGACAGGTCTTTACAGAACCTTCTGAAATAAAAAAAACAGCTGCCAGTAAGCAGAAAAAAAACACTATGTAGAGACTAGCTGCTACTATAGACCCACCACTCACTTGCAGCTAATCCACATCTTTATACGGCAATAGTAAAAATGCTGTTTAATTTTAACATTTATATTTTGAGAATTTCTATATTTCAAACAAAAATGTTCACATTTTATTAAATATATTTAATATAGAGGCTGAATACCCCATCGATCAGGACACCACGACACCTTGAAAAAGATGATGATGAAGTTGACTGCAAAACTTTCTAGTAAACAAGTGATGTTATAATTACAAAGTGTGACACGACTTGATATTTCTCCTAATGTTCCTCTGAAAAACAGGAACAAACAACTACGATTCAATTGACTATCTTGACTATACATTTTTTTGTACCTTTTTCCATGGTAAAATTATAATATAACACACAAATGTGTTTATTATCAAACCACAACCAGCAACCAAGATATAAGCCAATATAATTTACCAAAAATTTTACTTACTGTATTTTTAATTTCCCTCTTCTTTTTCCTCGCCTTCTCTGCTTCTTCATCTAATTCTTTATCCCAATTTACCTGCCATGTACAGAATAATTACATTATCATGATTTTATTTATGTGTGTTAATTAGTAATATAGCATTATTTATGTTTCAATTAGTACAACTTTACATTGACATAAATTTGTCGAAAGCACTCATTATTCAAACATATTTTTTGAGAAGGCTGGAAAGTACTATATACCTATAAAAGTCACCTCTTCCAAACTGCTTGAAAAGACGGATGGTCAAGACCAATAAACTTAACAAACTCCAGCTTGTTCAGCCACATGACCAAGTTAATTAAACTTATCAATAATAGAAAATCTTATTACAGCAATGGCAAATAAGCATTTACTACAACCAGCCTTCAAAAAATTATCTCAGGCCCCAAATAAAACATTTATCATACATTATTGATTGCTAGTTGAGGTAAATAATCCTAATGTTGTAAGAATTATTGCAACAACAAAACTAGTGGCAACTTTTTCTTTGACTAGTAATTATATATTTAATATAATGATAATTAATATGATAATATTTATCTTAGAAAATACGAAATATATTTTCATGTTCATGTTGTCATACCATGGGAGATAAAGGCTTGAAATGGAAAACTCAAGCCTCAACAACTAAAATTCTAAAAGTTCCAGTTCCTCCTAGTAAAAGGACTCGAGTTGTAGGCTCAAAAGGGGTGACTCTTGTAAAATTATTAAATTAAAGTCACAACCCCAAGAAAAGATTAGGCCAACCAAAGTGGAGTAGGTAGTCCTAGTTTGTTAACAATGAACCTTAATTTCAGTTTTGTGAATGAAACTGACTACTCACATCCCCCAAACAAAAAATCTTCAGGGGGCCCAGGAATCAAATACAGATTAACTTCGCAGTTAGAAATCAGTACACTAACCACTAGGCTACTGGGGTCTACATTGTCCTCAGGAATTAAATATCCTGAGGGTACCTACTGAGGGTATTGGTTAATCACATATAGCAACATAGACTGATGTTAGAAGTATCTTCATAATTGACAATCCTTTGTCATCTAGGTGTATTACTAAAACTATGCAAGACATATGAAAATATTCACTAACTATCATTTTAATAATTATTCATGAAGGTAATAAAATAAGATGAGACTACTGGTTCCTAGTTACCTTTGGTAATGCAGGTGGCACCCACTCTTGAGCTATATACTTTTTTGTTTCATATTTTCCTCTAATGAATGACTCGAGGGCAGAGTCAGTCTGTGGTCTGCGAAAGCTATCGGGGAGGTTTGCTTCATATACTGCCCTCGCTCGTGAATTACCCATCTGCTGAAGGCTCTGAAAAGGAAATAAGTTAATTATGTTCAAAAAATGTGCATAATATCTTTCTTAAACTTGACCTATCACTTGCTTGTTGCTAAGTTTCAGACTGACCTCAGTCCATCCTCAGGCAACATCTACACAACCAGAAAAAAAAAACCTTAGAATAACATTAAGTTATTAACAATTTTACTAATAAAAATTCTTTTCTCAAAAACAATACTTTATTCAATGGAAAGCAGATGCTTTATTACTTATATGTTGCGTTCAAAATAAAAAATGAGAAATAAATTAAAACAGTCATTAAAATATTTCCTGGCTAGGAAATCGTCATGCTAATTAAAATAATTATTGTTACTTGGTCTGTACTTCTATGATTTTCTGGTGGGTTTGAACTGCAAAGTTCTGTATAGTCAGCTATGTCTAATTGTTGTTGAATATTGCTTATGAATTCAATTAAACCTCTTTATTCTATCTACATAGTGCAATCCTACACCCTTTACATCTGTTTTAATGATAACTTTTTATTTTTTTTGGTTATGTAAACAGATTCTAAAAGTTTCAGGGATCTGTTATTCTCTTCATTTCTTATTATTTTTAGTGAGTCAAAATTAAAAGAATGTTGTTTAATAACACTACGAGTTAAGCTAAGGGTGTGACATTCAATTTTTTTTTAATTATGACAATTTTGTATATCACATTCTGCATATCCCCGGTTATGGTGATCATCGTTTTAAAAACTATGGTTATCTTGTTTTTCAGGTTAGGAATATATCTAATTTTCTCTTAATTGTAGTATATGATTGGTTTGTTTTCCTTAGCAGTATTAAAGATGTTTCATCCTTGCCATGTTTCTTTATGCATTGTAGAAATCAGTAAACTGTTTATTTTAGGTTCCAGAAATTGTAAGTTACTTAAATTGTCTAATTTTTTTAAGCTTCAGAATCTGTGTATTAGTATTTTTCAGTTTATTATACCTAATCTTATTTATTAATGCTCTGGGTAATCCTTTCCTAGTAAAATATTTTAAATAGTTGTTTTTAATTATTTGATATATTTGTTGACTGTTAGTACATTGGCTCTAGTGATATAGTTCCTGGCGGTATTTAAAATTTGTAATTTTGGAGGATTTGAATTATAATTAAATGGTCTATTGCTGCTAATTTGCTTTTTAGTCCATTTTGTCTTAAATTTATTGTTGTCCAAAATAATGTTCATGTCTAGATACCTTACTACATAGTCCTTTCCTGGTTCTATGATGTATCTTATGTATTGTTGTAATTATTAAAGTTTATTCAACAGTTCTGTATATTGCAGTTTATCAGTAAATCAGTAAATCAGTAATTATGATAAACGCATCTATGCATTTTTTCTTAATGTGAACAGTCGCTTATTTGATGTTATATTAAATTGTATTTCAATACATTTATTGAAATATACATCACTTAAATTTTTAAAGACATTCTACCTCTTATCTTAAAGGAAATAAGTTAGTTTAACTGGTTCATTCTCTCATAAAAAATAGAAACAAAAGCCTCCTCACAATGACTTGTTCTGGTGTCCAAGTGTCCAGGTTCACTGATTTCACTTTGGATATATGAACTCCTAGGTTTCTATGTATCCCTGCACATCTTATGCACAAAAAAATTCCCAAGTTCCAACTCGCCCATCTTGGACCTTGAACAAATTTATTATTTCTATTACAAATACAATAAAAATAATCCTCTACATAATTGGTTTATATTAAAGATAATTATTATATCAGTACAATTCTTTAATAATAAAAAACTCTGGTCTCCTTTCAAAGCGAATAAATCTTTCGCCTTTTACTAAGGATTCCTTTTTAATAATAAAAAATAGATAGATAAGCAAATAGTATAGAATATTTTTCAGTACTAGCAGTTTAGTCCCTTATCTAGACATATTCCCATTTTCATCACTCCTATTAGGTTATAGGTGATACTATTCCATTCATTCTGGAGTATCCTTTCTAGATCTTTCAGTGTTTCAGGAAGGACCTCTTAAAGTATATATGCTAAGTTTTATTTTCACTAAGTTACATATATTAAATCCATGGTGCAACAACTCATGAAGACGTAGGGCCAACTGAAGATTGTTCCCATAATTGGTAGGTGGTTGAGGCTCACCAGCAAGTGAGGTTAGCACTAGGTGTTACATATCAATCTTTAATTCAGTTTTCTAACCGGATTCACAACTTTTTTTATTCAAATAGCTACCCATTTATCCTCACAAGGTTGAGTCAACACCAAACACACCAATCCTCCAAAGAAACAATCCTTTGGCGAGATGGGGATGAAATCCAGGTTCAAAGTCACCATGCTAAACACTAAATGAAAATGATAGCCATCCATTATTAGTGATAAAACATTTTATTTTCCCAAATATTGCAATAGAATTCAAACTGAAATTTTTATATAATAAATTATTTCTTTTATATAGTTTTGTCAGGAATATTCCTCGCCTATCCACTTAAGATATCAGTGTTTATAGATAGATATGGTGTTCAGATTTTCAGAATAACAAAATAAAATATAAATACAATCACCCCCCGCATTGCATGACCACACATAATGCGAATTCACAAGGCATTATTATGACAAATAAACACGTGATTACATTATACCACTAATGTAAATTGTTGGAATGGAAAATCGACTTACCATAGTGCCCCCACATTCTCTCAGATTGTTTTCCTAGAAACCCATCAACCCCCCCCCCCTTTCAATTGTTTTCAAGATATCATCGAATTAATTGAATTTGATCTGCAGCCATTGACAAAAGAAGAACTTCTGGAACTAAAACCCCCAAAAGCGGGGAAAACAACAACTGATTGTTCCTCAAGAAACGCTGAGAATTTAGTCAACTAAAATTTTGCAGGAAAGTTTAATGTTAGTCCAAACAGCCTAAACCTCATAAAACAAAGTGAATTTGACAGGGAAAAAATCACGAATGTCAAAAAAGTTGTCAGTGATGATTACTATTCCGTACATACTATCAACACCTACTTAATGATAGAAAACTAAGCGAAAACATCTTTCAAAAAGGCTCCTTAAGGGTCTTGTTAGTGATTGTGTTTGTGCAGTGGCAAGTATGCATATCTTTTAAATTAAAATGCCTTACAGATTACATACACATTATGAATATTTATTTATCAAAACATTTATACTTAAATACATATTTTATTATGTTAATAACAAAATTTTTTTTGGTAAAAGCAAAGAACCATAACAACGTATTATTGGTATAAAAAAAGTCATACCCTGTATAGCACGATTTGTTTCATGTGAATTGCTGAGGAATGTATCTCTCTTATTAAGCAGGGTATGATCTTATGCATAAAAGAATAAAAGGGAAATATGCTATTATGCATGTAATGAAAGTGTTCTCTCTTTAATTTGAATTTGCCGCGCTGCTTCCACTGGCTGCCACCAGATGGAGCAGCCAGCATATAGAGAAGGTTATGTTGGGTAACAGAACATGTAAATAGAGAGGTGATAGTTATAAGCTGTAATTGTCGTTTCTTTGTTTACAGGTAAGATTGTGTAAATCAATATTAATAATTGTTATAATGTAATATATAGTGAATAAAATTGCTAACTTTGTTTACAGAGAAACTGATTTCAGTTTATTCACCCCACCTTCAATAATTGTCTTACATGCATACCCAAAATATTATGTAATAGTAATGTTTATAAATCATCTAATTAAATTAATCAAAGAAGAGAAATCTCAATAATATGGTACAACCAGAATATATTACAGCAGAAAAGATATTGTAATAATATTTTATCAGGGTTCAAAGCATTTTTGTGTCATTTTCATTACATTTAACCTTGGGAAAACTCCATGTGAGGTATCAGAGGACAGATGAAGCAGGTATCTAGTAGAGTGGGAGAGGGGAGGTAGTCACCCAGTCATTTAGCCAATGAAATCATACTTGATTAGCTAGAGATACAACATACATGCAATACTTTTTCAAGAATCACTGGCTAGTCCATAAAGTTAGTTATATATCCATATAGTAGCTAGTTCATTTATAATAATTAGGAACCACAACAAGATCGTCAATTTTATAAGTTATTAGTTTCAAATTCATTGTTTAAAATTGATATAATAAATATAACTTGCTATATTATGTAGTTATTTAAGAGAGCGTAAGAAATATATTGTGTTTTAGAGTTATCACCTTTAATGATAAGACACACCAATTATTTTCTTATCACAAAATAATAACTAAAATAAGTCAGCTTATGGAACATTACTTGTTAAGTTTTTTTGTTCCTGAGACATTTTTTTTTTCCAATCTGATTCATAGGTAATACTGTTAAAACATTTATTCAAGTAAGAATGCGGTAATTTTATTTGTCTATTGGATGAAATAAATAGATTGAAGATTCGGAAGAAAGTAAGGTGACGGGTGACCCACGAGAAGACAAGTGCCCAACCCCACAGAAAATTTCACCAAATTGAATTGGCCTTCAGACTCAGCTATTAAAATTTTTGAAACTCCCTACAATCTTGTAATTGTAATAATTGCCACAAGGTGGATGCAATTAAACTACATAGGAAATCTAATTTACATAACAAAAAATATTACACAATTCCTGATGGATAAATTTTTACATAGATGGCCCAATTACAGGTAGAAGGGAATCTAAAAAACATACACAATAACTCATTTTATAGTGTTAATGACTTACATAAATCAGTGGTTACAATAGCACAAATACACAAGTTGTTTTCAGATGGGCCATGCATCTCTCTTTATACACCAGATGGATGGATGAGAGTTTATTAAACTTCTGGTGAGCGCTATGCTGAGTGTAATGTCACTGGGAGAGTTTAGTGTGGGGCAGAATTTCTTTGACGGCGAGCAAAGGACTGTACGATGTTCTTTGAGGGTTTAAATTCACTTCAGTTCAGCAAGTCTTCTTTTGACAGTTTCTGGACATATTGCTACTCTGCTACTGTACCTGTGAGAAGTTGATCAGTCTCAGCAGCAGTTGAAAACCGATTCTGAAGCTTGTGTAGTACAATAAACTTTTGGCTCTGTCACTTGTGGCTAACCAGATCTGGGTCTGCGATTGCACAAACCTACCAGCCTCAGGGTAACATGTAATTGCTGTCAGGAAGGTAGTTTCAGGTAAACCCAATACACGGGCTGCATATCTTTGGCTTTGACTATCTTCCACTAAAGCAACAACCATGGGCTACTTGCTCGACAGTCAAAACCATTTTTTAAATTAAAATGGAAAAAAACTTTATTTAAAAATCTCAAATGTTCTAGAGTCTGTTATCCTGTAATATAAACACATATTCCCATTATAATATAATAACAGCTGCTTTTCGTATTTTTTTAGAGAAACCTCTGGCTTCCTCTTGTTCTCTCGCTGTTTTTTTCAGACCAATATGTGAAAGATGCAGTGTAAAATTAAGGACCGACCCTGACCTATGCACCTTTCTAAAAATAGAGAAGACTATAATATTACAGCAAAATAAAAAACTATTTTAAAAGGGCTGTGGCTCGCACTAGGGATCTCCTTAACCTCTGGTTAGATTCTAAACCTCTGTGCTATCCCTATACGAACAGCTAATTCATCAATACTACAACTAATAATTAATTATTTAGAGATAACGAAACTTGTTCAAATATTATTGTTCAATAAATGGGCTCTTCACCAGGGATCAAAATGGAGGTACCACAATCTTACTAAGCCAAACATGTATGATTTATATGTGAAATTGGTATGAGAAACTTGAAAAAATTCTATGACCTTTTCTTATTATTACCAAAGAACATGAGTTTGTATTAAGCAACTACCCCAAGAAAAATTATAAATTTGTATGTTTTTTTTACTAAGCCAACTATCTGCCTATTTATCTTCACAGACAAATCAAAATTAGACAATTTAACAGTAAATGCCTTTACTATCCCAAACTCAACTTACAAATTCCACTGCTAAACCAGCATTTACACTGCAGAGGAAAGTGCAAGTTCATCTGCACTATATTATTACATGTCAGAACAAGCAATAAATATAATAATAATATTACATTACTCCCTAGGTGCACTCAACAAGTCTAACCAATATGCATTCCGACCATCCAATAGTTGGAAAACCCAGGAATACACAACCACTTTCTTTCAACAAAGAAACAAATAAAACAATATATTTTACATTGCCTCCATCTAATCTGTAAGGAAGCCCGAAAATAAGGATAGCCGATAGATGGCAGCAGATGTAGGATGAAAGCCCCTAAACATGCTTAAAGAGATGAAGAAGGAAGGTGGTGAAGATATGGGACAGCTTTAGCTGCAAGAATGTTGTCCTGGCAAGACTTTGAATAGGACCCTACACAGAGGAAAACCTCATAAAGCAGGAACCACCTTAAAGGTGCAGCAAATGTAACAGTTCTCTTATGATTAGAGCCCAAATTTTGTGCACTAAACAATTTATAAAATTTGCAGTAAAAAAAAAAAAAAATGACATCTATTTTGTTTTCTTAAGTAAATTACTATTTTTTATCATAGAGTAGGATGGAGAAATAAATCGATAAAATAAAAATTTCAAATGAATTTTGTTTTGTAATTCATAGAAACAAACCATTTATACTGAAGATACAAATTTATTGTTTACTACATTGTTTTTATTACAAAAGTAAATAATGTATGTTTTATTATAATACAATAATAGACAGGCATAATATGTGGAAACAATAAAATTAATTAGAAAAGCATATCATTTGTGTTTTTGTTTTATAAAAAAGTAGAAATATGAAAAATATTTAATTAATAATTTGTGATTTATTTTCCATAACAACGATATGAAAAATATAAAATTAATTGCAAAAGGATATAATTTGTATTTAGAAAATATCAGAAATAGTTTACAACATAATTTGGTTTATATTTAAATGTATGTGTATTTTTTTAAACCATTCCTTGAATTGAAATTTATGACTTAAAACTAAAGCAAAATAAAATTTAAGCATATTAACCAGGATACCTTAATTTGTGAAAATAAATTGTTACTAATCGATTTAAAGCCAGCAGAAAAAAAGTGCAATAGTACAAGAAGCCGGGCTCTACTTATGATAAAACTTATTTCAAAACTACCCATTCATATTGAACTGACTGACTGATGCCAAATTTATTCTTAATTAAATTGGAAAAGATAATGAACTGGTAATGTCTAGATTTAGAGATTGGGAGAGTTGGTAATGATGACTATTGATGGGGATAGAGTTCCAAAGATTTACCGCATGGATAAGAAAAGAATAGTCAAAGGAAGCGCAGTTTTGAAAGATTGGAAATACAGGTCAGATGGGAATGGATCTAGTAATGTGAGATTAGATAGCTGATTTGAATCTGAGGAGGTTGTATAGGCAAGGAGCCTTTTTAGTCATGATAGTACTGAAGAGGAGAGAGTATTGGCGATGGGCAGGATACCGACTTCTCATCTCCGACTTACCCAATCTCAATTCTTTAATCATAAGTCACTATCTTCTACTACCATATATAACCACCCCAACTCAATGAAAGGGGTTGATCAGGGATGAGTTCTACTTCGGGGTAAAGAATGATTTAAACTAGCTGATGTCACCATTAGAAAAGGACATCAATTGTAGTTCTGATAAAAGGATGGAGTCATCAAGGGTGTCAAATGCTTTGGCAAATTCTAAGATATGAATAGGTATGTGTTGTTGGACAATGGAGGATTGGAGGTCTCCCATGATTTTGATAAGAGCGGATTGGGTGGAAAATCTTGGCCAGAAGCTGGATTAGAGGATTTTCTAAAATGTGTTTCTAGAAATGAGGAAATTTGGGATTGAACTGGTCTTTTGAGGTTTGAAAAGGGTAGGGAGAATTGATAGTGCACGATTGACTTTGGGGGAGGTGGGGTTAGGAACTTCATACAATGGAAGAACATTGTTCTTATTGTTGCTCTTTTCCAAGAAGGAAATAATTTTGCATAGAGAAATTATAAATGTGAAAAATTGTGGGAAGACAAAGCTCTAGGCCATTTATAGGAATGCCTTAAGGATCTACTGAATTTGTTCTTAATTTCATGATTGAGTAAATAATGTCAGAAGGAGATATAAAAGAGAAAAGGAAGTTATTTGGGTCGAAATAGGTGGTGGTGTTGATTAGTTTGAGAGGGGGAGGTGCTGCGATGAAACCGTGGGATGGACAGAAAACGAGAATTGAGGTCATCGAGAGAAATATATATATATAGGAGAAGTATTGAGTTTATTAAGGGAAACTTTGCGGAAGGCCCATTTGGTGTGAGAGTTCGTTGCTGAAGATAATGATGTCATTGCCACTACCAATGCTTCCTTGAATCTCTCCTCTTCAGTACTATCATGAGTAAAAAGCCTCCTTGCCTACACAATCTCCTCCAATGAAAATCAGCTATCTAATCTCACAGTAATAGATCCATTGACATCTGACCTGTATTTCCAATCACTCAAAACTGCTCTATTTTACTGTTTTTTTTCTCATCCGTGCCGGAAATCGTTGGAACTCTATTCCCATCAACAACTCTCACAATCTTTAAATCTAGGCTTTATGAGTGCATTGAAGATAATGAATGGAGGAAGATCTCCTTTTTATTTATTTTTCATTCATTTCTTATTTGAATGTATCCCACAAACAACCTTTACTTTCTTTTTTCCCTTGATAATAAATAATTGCTATATTTTCCTTATGTTCTAAGTTACAATCGTTAGCAAATGTCATTCTCCACTCCCTCTACTCTTTTATATTTTTTGTTTTAATATTAAGCTGTACTACATTATTTGTAAGCTAATCACATCTGTGTAATTTGTGGTTTATATTTTTCTTTGATTTGTCAGCTACACATACTGATATTGGCACTTTTTTGTTATTCTTAGGGGACAATGTCCCAGAATAAAGTGTTTTTTCATTTTATTTCATTTCACAACCTAATTTCCCTCGAGAATTAGGGATGCACCTCCAGAAGAGGTCAGTCAGTGGAATTAACAGCATTCCAAGGAAGTGAAGGTAATTTTGTTAGAAAGAGTACACTGCAACTACAACAAAAATAAGTTTAGTTGTCATTTTTTTCAAAACTTTTTTGTTTTAATTGCTGGATGTGAATTTTCGATCTTAAGATTGGAATCAATTTCGATGGAGATTAGTGGCAACATTATAAAGAGCATTCAAAGGAGGTGCAGGAAAGTGACAACCTGGACGCTACTCACTACTGATAAAGAGTTATCATTTTTTTAACTTATCTGTTTTTGAAATATAGTTATAAATTTTTATTTAAAAAAAAAATGTTAAAACAGGAAATGTTCAATGCCAGATACAAATGAATTGAGGTACATCCCAAGCAAATGTCACTTAAGTTTTTAGTATATTTATATGTTCAGAACAAAGTGGTATATTGAAGTTTATTGCCGAGCCTGAATGTAGAGACTGTACTTTTTAACAGGTTTAAAAGTATGTGGACAGTTTAAGTCAATATACCAATATCGGTTTAGCTGTACAAATCTTACTTACTTACTTCCTTCCTCAGTTCATCTCATACTAAGACCTGACATACTGATATAGGTCAAACTATTTTCTATAAATAAATTTTAAAATCTTACATTTTGTTTTCAACCTAAGCCAATATCTAAACATAAATATAAATCCACTTATATTTCATTTAATATAGGTAGCCTCAATATTTAATTCAGAAGAACATTTTAACAATAATACAAATCTCAGGTTGATGATTATAATGCTTAAAATATGAGATTTTAAATCTGAATTATGTTGTATTATAGGGGACACGTTTTGACAACACAAGGAGAACAAAGAAGTAGTTTTTTTTTTTAAATAATTAGGAACACAGTGGGTTCATTGAGTATGCAATTAGGTATTCAAGATGGTATTACAAAAAGAAATTGAAATATATTTCAAGGAAGCTGAGAATGAAAATTGGATATTTAATGTAGATTGAACTGAATTCAATGGGTAATAGCCCAGTCAAATAGTACCATAAAAAGAGGCCTGGTTGGGTAGCTTGCTAAAGGTTGGGTAACATTTTTTTTTATATTGTTCAGTAAATGGTGAATATAAAAAATTAAATTTTTGACATTGAAAGACCTATGTGTTCACCGCAGTGCCCTAAAAACAATTGAAATTTCATACTTTTTTTGTTTACGCTAAATATCTCCTTTTCTAAGCAATGTAGCTAAAAAATGGACATATTAAATTTTAAACAGTTTGCAATTTGCTAAGATTTTTTCTAAACCCAACAGCAATTGGAATACATAGCTTTGGAAATAGGTAAATTTATGAAAATTCACTAAAACATGCATCATGCATCCTTTTTTGTTTATAGATAAATATCTGTTTTATTAAGCTATGCAGTACTGCTGATGTAGAAATTGTGATGACAGCAATTTCTAACGCGTCTTTATTTTACCCTGTCGTGATCGTAGGAGAGGACATAGATCTGGTTTTACTCACAAGTTTGGATTCTGGAGAGGAAAATATTCATTTTCAGGATCCGTAGGATGCAATTATTGTTGTGCATGTCTTCAGTGATTACCACACTACCTCTGCCCTGTACGGCTTAAGGGAAGATTAAATTCCCAAAAATCACAAGTTTGGATTCCAGAGTGGAAAATATTCATTTCCAGAAAGCTGGAATTGCGGAGTTACTGTAATCCACTACTTCATTCAAACACAGTTTACAGGATGCAATTATTTTCGTCTATGCCTTCAGTGGTTCCGACACTACCTCTGCCCTCTACAGCCAAAGGAATTCTGTTCTACACTCGAGAAGTCCTCAAAGTTGCAAGAAATGGTCTGTTTTTTTACAGACAGATACTTGCAGCGAGAAGATAGCTGACGTGGGAGAACGATTCCTTGTTACTTTGTATGGTGGAGACTTAAACTCTTGAAGAGTTAAATTAACACAACTATGTTAAATCAGTGACAAAGAACAAATCAAATATAGCATGACTGGCATCAGATATCATTTTCTCAGGGCTTTTGGGAGTAGAAAAAATCCTGTGAAATGGGATTGGATGAGCAGCAGTTAGGGCCTCACCCCAATTACAACTACAAAGGATCCGGCTAAACAAACCTTGCTTAAGTTAACCTTGCTTGGTGGAGTTTACAGTAGCAAAAAAGCAAGACTGAAATGTTCTCCAGTCTGCAAGCACTGTAATGGTTAGTCATGTATCAATATTCGCGAAGTCTTAGACAGGGATGATGAGGACTTCGATGCTCTGGGTATCATCGAGCTAATGGAGTATCATAGCTTATCTCCACCTAAGACAGCCATCACAGACTTCTCATTACCTGGGGCATCAAAACCAACAAAAAGTGGTGGTTGCATTTTCAAACCACCTCATTAAAAAAAAAATTATTTATTTTACACATTTTTTATATTATTATCTAAAACCAAAACACTATGCATGTTTTTGCGAATTTTCATAAATTTACCTATTTTCAAAGCTCTGTGCCTGGTGCTGTTGGGTTTATAAAAAAAAAACGTTCCCCACAAAAATGCAAGTTGTTTAAAATTGAATATGACCATTTTTCAGCTACATCACTTATTTTTTATACCATCATACACCTAAAAATATAAAAAAATTTTTTTTTTAATTACATGACCTTTTGCAAGGTAACAAGTCTAATTTGACTGGGCTATTAGTTTTGGTCAAAATTTTAGCAATTTACACTTCTTTTTTAATAAATTTATTGATTGGAATTGTTGAAAATTTTGTTTTTAGTGACTAAGATATAAGGGTCTAAGTAAAAACTTTTTTTTTTAATAAGGAATATTCCTACAGTGTTTTGGTAAAAAATATTGAGTAGTTTTGGCCAGACCCCTTGATATTATTCTTTTATTTTAGGTTTAAATTGCTCCTTAGAAGTTCATAAACAAGTTAAATATTAATTAAATAAATGGCTTGTCTTCGTTGTTTTTCTTTATTTGCTACCTTTTCCGAAAGCCCATGTCTATCATCATCAGGCGCCATATTACATCTGTCCTGGCCAACAGCCTATGGAGCACATAGGGCAGGACTAAAGAAAAACAGGTGAGAATCAAACAATTGGTGTCTTCAAGCCTAATTATACTATCAGTTCCAATCTAACACTCTCATTATATAACTATTCCTTAAAAATCTATGATGTTTTTATTGCTGATAATTATATTTATTCTGTAAATGCGATTTAGTTGAAATGAACTAAAAAAATTATGGGAAGAGCACTGATCCTTGAATTATCTATTAAATAACATATGGCAGCAAACAATATTGTTGCAAATATTTATGGAGAAAATTGGCATTGCTTGATAAATTTGGTGTGTTAGAGGCTACTTTTTAGAAAAAAAACTACATTATTAAATTAGCTCTTTCATTATTCCACAATCTAACAAATTTCATTAAAAAATGAGCTTGTTAATCATGGGCTAACATTTTGTGTCACAAAATGGTCAGTTGAACATTTGTAATTCAATGCCTATATGTAACTTTTTTTCTTTCTTTTAGTTGTAAAATCAAAATAAAACTAATATTATTAGTTTAGTAGGCACTTGCCTACAAAAATTCTTTAAAATTTAAACACCAATCACAATTATTTATTTTAGATCCCATTTGTTTGTTTCATAATCCCAGTTTGTTTCTTCCAGAAGACAAAAAATAATCTAATTACAACATTATATTAATTTTTTTTATTTCTCTATTGGAAGCTAGTCACCAGCTTGTAATCTCACCAAGTAATTCATATATACCAGTGGTCACCAAATTACTTTTGAGTTTCTTTCAACTAAAGATCAAAAAGTAACAAGCAAACACTTAACATTGAAGAAAACGTGGCAGTCATCGCATTTTTGACTGATCTATTCAGGCACCTGAAATTACAAGGCAAAGGTAAACTTTAGAGCGAACTTCTCTCAGAAGTAAACAGATTTATCTCTTCTACAAAGATATTAGCAGACGAATTTTTACACTTTATACATCTTAAGTTAGCTAAGCTAAGGCCATATAAGCCAATTCAAAGATTTTGTTGCAAAAAGTTAAATTTGAAGATTTAATTGGCGGTTTATCACTAGTGTTCCCTAATGGGTGTATGGACCAGTGAAGCGGAAAACGTTTTTAAGAGTAACAAAGCTGGCCTACAGTTGGAAATAATCGAGTTACTTGGAAATGTTGTTTTACACGACATTTAGGCTGAAGTAAAAAAAGTAACTAAAAGCGTAAGCCATAAAATTATGTACCACGTTTGTCTCAACTTATGAATGTGAAGCAGCATTATCAAAATATTCTAATTTAATATGCATTCTTAATTTTTTTCATGAAGAACAGCTACAGATCATGAAAGTATTTGGTGGGGTGATGGAGGATGTTGTAGGGAGTTGAGGTGGGGAGGCTTTCTGTTTTCTGGACCGTGAACGTTTGAAAAGGTTTTGAAACGGACCTACAAGAAATATAATTTAATTATGACTACTTTTGGTGACTAAATTTAAAATTTGGGAAAAGGGACAAAAAGCTTAAAAATTCCTTTAATAAGACATTCATGACCTAATTAAACTTCATTGCTAATTATCCAGAAAATAAAAATATAGTTAATTAACTAATATAAAAATACTATAATATATAGAAAGTTGCAGCACACAAACCATGGTCATTTTTTTCTTCTATGCAACACATTTTTTTTTCAATGGCCGACAACAATTTTATTGAATTAATTAAATATTAATATTCAAGTAAGGCAAGCATACATACCAAATACATTTCTGTTTAAAGCCCATATCACTAAAATTTAAATAAGTATTTTTTGCAAAAAAGTAAAATGTTTAATTTAACAATAATATTTTCTAAATTAATTTTTCATGAACAAAATTTCAAAATAAATTACTTGAACGAAAAAAAAAATTCAATATAAGTACTAGTGTAAGTTTTATAAGAACAAAGAAACAAGATGAAGCAACCAACTTGAATTATTTGCTTATCTTCCATTATTATCAATAACTCTTGCAACCTGTCTCTTTTTAGTTTTCAGATTACAATAATATTAAAATTTAAATCAAGAAGCTACAATATTTCATATACTTAGGTTATAAAAAAATAATCAACTAAAAAAAATCCATACAAAATTTAATTATGTACATTAATATTGCTTAAAATGATATGCAGTCCAATCTCGCTAATCCAAACTAATTGTTGCTAGAGGGTGTTAAGATTAGTGAAAAATGTAGATTATAGAGGTTGGGGAAAAACAAACAAGAAATAAACAATACTTACTTTTTATTGTATGTAATGCAAAATGCCAGCATAAATGCATATTAAAATCTTTCAAAAAAAGACCTTATGTATGTTAAAATATTTTTAAAAAAGTCAAAATAAACTAGATAAAATTTTCTTCAAAAACAAGAATTTGTCTTTGTAAAAACCATTTGAAGGAGCCTTTCAAACGGCTAAATTACCCAAGGTTCTGTTTTAGTAAAGTAAAACCATGGATTATTCGCACTTTTTTTGATCAGCCTCCTTCTTGACTACAGATTCCCCACTTTCAGAAAAACTTCCTTGTTTAATAAGCTTTAATTAAGTCTATGTTAATTAAGTTGAGGTTTGTTACAGATTAAGCTGATATTCGCTTCCAGTTTTGTAAAACAATTATGTATATGAAATTCTGTCTCATCAAAGAACCAGTGTGTCAGTGTTTCCAGCAAAAAAAAAATTACAAAACTTTTATTCTATTTTTTTTTTGACCTAGGATATATTGTAATAAATTAATTGTTAAAATACACTTTGTGTTTATAAAAAAAAATGTAAAATTAAATATTTAAAGTGGATATAGCAAATGAAATTCTTCTTTGAAAAACAATGAAATCTACATGCAAATTGACTAGAAATAACAAAATTTAATAATAATACTTAACATTCCTGGTAATGATAATATAAAATGTATTTTAATAAAAATTATCAATATGCCCTCCACCCTGGGGATGGGCACTCCCTCGTCCTTTCTAACACGGCATCAGCTGCTGCAAGGACCTCTGCCTCATTAACCTTCATTTCATTGCACTTCAAATTATTCTTCGAATCAATGCTCCTTTTTCAAAAGATAAAAATTTAAAAATTATCACCTCAAGTGATAGTGCACTAGTTATTTTTACGCAGATCTCAATTATGGGAATTAATGATTATTGATTTTTTATGAAGACAATGTTACTTTGAGGAGACAGATATGTCTCATCACATAGTTGTTTTACAAAACTGGAGGTTTCTGTAGCAGACCTCAACTTAATTAACATGGACTTAAACCTTATTAAACAAGGAAGTGGGGAATCTATAGTCCAGTAGGAGGCTGATAACAAAAATTGCAAATAATCCATGATTTTAATTAAAACAGAACTTTGCGTAATTTGCCCACTTAAAAGCTCCGTTTTCAAATGGTTTTTACAAACAATTACGACATGTTTAAGAAAATTGTGTCTAGTTTACAATGCTGGAATTGGGACTTACCTACCTTAAATAATTTTTTAGTTATCGCTTCTTATACAACAAAAAACATGGCAACATAAAAACAAAAAATTTAAATTTACGCCTTCCCTGTTCAGAATTGAACCATACCCCAAATGAACTTTTCGTTTCATTTGAGGTCAACTATCACTAATTTAAGTTTCGTACACCATTTACTACGTTACACCCTGTATAATATATATGTATGTAATGTGTTCATTTTATTTAGGGAAAACTTTTTAATTTTTGAAAAAAAAACATGAATAGATGTTTGTTTTAAGTAACTTTGTTTTAATGCTTCTTCTCAGAGTGCTAGAAAAAAAAAATCTGCTGCCACCGTAAATCATTCTCCATAGCCCATTTGATGGACTGGTTGAAATTTCCAATGACTTTTTCAGGTTTCACTGGGGAGGTAGAAGATAGTTGCTTGTTTCGTACTTTTTCTTCATTTGATTATTTCAAAAAGCCTTTACAGTTTCCTCATCTGTTTCGAAAGTGAACTTATTTTATTTGTTTCCTATAATCCACTTAGTCAGATCTTCTTCACTCACAGTAATAATAGAATTTATTTTTATGATCAAGTGAGAAATCATTTTCCAATCGGATTTATCAACAGAAGCTTATTCAGAAACACATTCTTTTCACAATTAGTTATTCTAAAAAGTGTGTATGAGTTTTGGGTTGATTAACTCCTAAGCAGCGGCAAGGAAAAAAAACACTTCCTTTAGATCCCAAGCTTTTAAAGTCAAAGTTATGTCCCTGTCTTGTGATTGTGTGCGAAAGCAGTTCTTTCTGTTATGGTCTTTATTGTAATGCGGTACTGTAAATAAAAGTGTTTATGCAAATCCACTTTCCTTCAGACTTTAGCCAATTCACATTAAAAAAGATACAGTTCGAAAATTTGGATTACTGGAGTGTTTGGATTATCAAAGTTCAGATAGTGGGAATAAATTTTAATATTATGTTTTTATCTATATTTATCTTAGGCCATAAGAAACAAAAAAAAATCAATAGGGAGCTCTGAATCTAATCAGTGTTATTTGCCTATTTCTATAGAGCTTCGTGAAATGATTAGTTGAACATTTGAAATAAAAATGTAGTATAAAAATGGTTTTACCTACAATATACAATAATTTTGTATGTTACTTCTAGCTCATATTAATGCATAGAATTTTAGAAGAGCTTACTCTTCTAAAAAATGTAACCTGAAGAATCAAAAGTTTGTAAAAAACATGAAATAAGAACACCAGAGAAAATAGATCTGGTAAGAAAATGTGGTATTTTCTATTATTCCGGAACTATTAGGTAAGGTACAGAATGACAATAAACACAACATTCCACAAACAGGTTCTTCAGGAGTACAGGAATGTACTGAAGAGGTGTAAAAGACATCTGCTTGAGCTGTAGCTCAGCAGAAAAAGTCTGAGATTGATAATATTAAAGTTGTTAATACCAGATAGAATATAAAGCCATTAAATCTCTTTAATTCAAATTTATGAGAATAGAAGATACATATACTAATGGTGCACAATATAAATAGAATTATCACCATAAAATCACCAGAATAAGAAACTGTATCTACCATTAATTACTACCACAATAGCAACTAAAACAGATTTTTAAAGTTTTACATCAATAATATGAAAACAATAATGCCAAGATATACATTAGATAAGTTAAATAAGTTTGCGAACACAGATTATAGATGACCCGCTATTACGGCAGGAAATTTATTTGGATATCTTGCAATAATACTGAAATTTACCAATTGGCAATATTCACCCAGTTTTTCAAAAACATACCTAATATGACAGCTTGCTTAAACTTACAAATACATAAAGACTATGTACTATCTACTTATGTCCACTTTAAATTTAATACAGAAAACATCAATTTTGATTAAGGGTCGGGAAATATTAACAAGTGCTTATATATACAACTGCACGAAAAGATTTCTTTAACAGAACCTGATTTCCACTCATCTTAATTTTTTTTTACCCACTTCCGAAATGATAACATAATAAACCGTACTTCACTTAGATAAAAGATGGTAAGAGCACTGAGATAAAAAAAGACAATCTTTAAAAACCCAAAAGCAACGATTTGACACACCACCTCTGATAAAAGGTATCTCACTTATGGTTAGCACATATAAAACTATATTTTGAAAGAAAAATTACATAAAATTTCTTAATAATGGTTCAGTAATGAGTAGAGATAAACCTACAGTAATGTTCTTTTAAACATCAAAATGGGAAAAATAAAGGACTACATATGCCCAATCAATGAAATATTTTTTTTGTTGAAAGAAATTGACAATGAAAGGTACAGTAAACAAGGGATTCCTTATTTTCCAAAATTGAAATTCATCTTTCAAGGGAGCATAACCTAACTAATTCAAAAGTCTTCCTATTTGACAACCAATAAAAGCTTTACCTTTTGCATCGCAATCCACACAATATTTGTTGTCTTCATCTCTCAGCATTTGAGTCAATAAGCTCTGGCACTTGTCTTGAATTTGTTTATTACGTTCCTTTTCACTCCTTGACGACATCCTGAACTTATCGTCCATAACTAACCTAAGCGAAGATTGAGTAAAACAAACGCTTTTCAGCTGAACGCCAGACCCTCTAAAACACCATTCAATATCTCATTTATAACCATTCTGTAAAAGAATCTCGTCGCAACAAACGCCTTCTGTACTACATGCTACAATCGATTAATGAACACTTAATTAAAAGAAAAAGCTTAACATCAAATTCCTTTAAACCAGGAATCATCACAATTTATATCACATCTTTTATACAAATAATTTAAAACTTTGTAGCATTAAAAAAATTAATAACGATGTATTGCTGTATTAATGATTTGAACAGAAAATGTTGGGCATTCTGTACCTACCAGAATTCTCTGTTGCGCTCAGGTCTTCAAATTTGATATTGGCTTATTAGATAACGTTTTATATTTTTTCATCATCATTCATATTTTTTCATCATGTTGTAATAATTTTAAATATTAATTATAATTAATTGTGGTATGTAATCCGACTGGCGTAGTTTTTAATAATTATCGGTGAAAGAGAATACTAGTTGGATCGTCGGGTTTTGAACCAGGGGCTTTGTGGTTTTTGTCCATGTTATCTCCCAAGTGAGTGTCACCAAATTACCGCTGTTCTGAGCAGTCAGCCCGAGAACTGGTGTTAGTTCCACAATCGCCGCTTACTTATAAAAAAAATGTATTGAGGTCCCTTAGAAGAGTCATTAAAAACTACGTCAGTGGGATTACCTACCACAATTAGTAATAATTAATATTTAAAATTATTACAACATGATGATGAAAAAATATGAAATGTTATATAATAAATTTGAAGACCTTAGCGCAACAGAGAATTCTGGTAGTTACAGAACGCCCAACATTTTCTACAAATTAATATCATAATATCAATTTTTGTTCAACTGAACTACAATGGGACAGGCACTTGTCCACGAAAAGAAGCAATATTCTTTGCTTACATTGCACATTTGAAACTCTGTGAGGCTCTTTAAATTTATTGAGTCATCTGTCTGGCTAACTTGGAAGCCAGAAATTCCTAATATGGCAGCATATTCAGTTGTTTTAATAACTACAACTTTATTATCCTAGTAATATGTCCCTTAAAAACAAACATTTATTAAATATAGGGTGGGTTCTTGGACAGTATCAGTCCCTATTAAAATTTCCGATGAACAAATAAAATATTAATATAAAAAAAATAAATAAGAAAAGATATAATATATATTTTTATCAGGTATTAAAAAGTTAACTAAACCAAAATTATGAAGAAAATGAAACAAGTACTTGCTAGAAAAATAAAATTTCGAACTTTAATTATTTCTTCCCACACTTAAGACTGTTGCTCCCTCGTATACGATGGACTTTGATTAACTGTAGAAAAGCAGCTTAAACAAGTGGTCAAGGCATCCATTATATTTACATTAGGTTGCTCTAAATTCTAAAATCTGTTGAAATACACTTCCCCGCGAAAAAAAAGTGGCCCACTTAAAAAATGTTTAATATGTGCTTCCTAATAGAATTATTCAGACTTTCAATTATTTTTAATAATTATTAAACGTTTTCAGTGAACATGAAGGAAAAACCAAATAAATATTCAAAAAAATTATACAGAAATTTCTATTTTGATTTCTTGTGTAACTCCTGTGTCTGATCTGTTTGTTGGATTGAAGTTTCACTTAACCCATAATATCTGACCATAGTGGCATTATCTTCAAATATTATTTAATGGACATGTTCTGACATACACCATCAGAAGAGTGTACAATCAATGATAGCACATTTGGATGAGACATAAAAAAAAAAAAAAAAGTGGCACACTTAAGAGAATTCAAATATTTGCATTCCTAATAGAATTATATCGACTTTGAATTATTTTTTAATAATTATTAAACGTCAGTGATAAGGGACTATAAATGTGAACGAAAACCCAAATAAATATTCAAAAAACTTGTACAGAACTTTATATTTTGATTTCTTGTGGAACTAATGTGTCAGATCTGTTTTTTATCTCAAAAAATTAAGCAGGTTATTTTTAATTTAAAAAATGGTTTTGACAGTCGAGCAAGTAGCCCCTGTCCTTGCTTTAGTGGAAGATGGTCGAATCCAAAGCTATGCAGTCTGTGCATTGGGTTTACCTGAAAGTACTGTTCAGGGAGCAATTACACATTACCATGAGAAAGGTATGTGCAATCACAGCCCTGGAAGTGGCAGAGCCAAAGGATGACCAGTTTATTGTACTACAGAAGCTTCGACATCGGTTTTGAACTGCTATTGTGACTGCTCAACTTCTTCATACAACTTGGGGAGAAATATGTGCAGAAACTGTTAGAAGAGTGAATTTAAGCCATAGACCAGCAGCAGGGCCATTGTTGACCAGAGAACATTGTAGAGCTCTGTGTTCACCATTGAAGAAATTCCAGCCCACACCTAACTCTCCCAGTGACATCACAGTCAGTTTTAGGGCAGTACATTTAGGTTTAGTCTGGTATCTTGCATCAGTGCACCAGTTGTGTTTATTCTTATTCAGAGGTCTTGTTAACGTTTGGTTTGGTTTGATTTTTGATGTGTGTGATGATAAAAAAGAAAAGTTGAATTGGAAATCAAGCAGTTTCTGCCAAAATTGACTAACTTATTCTCATTGCCAAACCAAGTTAGAGCAGTACTTGTTTGTATTAAATGTCAGCAAACTGTAGCTAAAATTAAAAGACTAAATATTTGGACTTCATTCACTGGTATCTATGGTATTTTTCAAGTAAGATAACTGATTTCATAGAAAAGTTTTCCTAAGCAAAGCAAATAGCCTAGGTTATTAGAGTAGTTGGGAACATGGAGTGGGGAGGTTTATTGTATTAATTATAAAAATTAGTCTTAATATTTTTATTAAAGCGAACGTGAACATGAGCAATCTACAGATAATTATTACTTAATACAGACATACAATTCAAAATATATATAAAAGAAGAAAATGATAAATTAAAATTTTTAGTAAAATTTTGTTGAGATGAAAATTTATTCAAATAGCAATTTTGTTTCAGGTTTTAGCTTTCCTTCAACAAGAAAATTTGACATGTTAAGTTCTTCCGGCACCAAGAGTTTTCCTGACTGGTAAACAGTTTCGGGTTCCAGATAGATAACCCTTCTCTGATTTACTCCACTGGGGTGCGGTGGGTCATTGCCTAGTGCCACTGTATGGAAAACACTGCCGTGAGGCACGAACATTATTGGTAACTTAGCATCCCCATTCACAAGAAACGCTTTTTTTGGCGTAAAACCTGCTGGAGGGGTCACCAACAAATTCATAGATGTCCTCTCAGGATAAGACCTGCAAAACATAACCCATTAAATTAATTGAGAATTGTTATAATTCTCTGGTATCAATCAATCAGCTGTAATTGTATTAATATTTACTAGTTATCGTATGAAATTCCACTGTTAGATTGGAGGGAGATAAGGAACTAGTAAAGTTTAGATTTAAAGATCGGGAGAGTTGAAAGGAAGCAGATTTGTAAGAAGTGAACTACAGGTTGGAAGGGCAGGATTTGAATTGAAGGAGGTTGTAAAGGTAAGGAGGCTTTTTAGTCATGATAGTATTGAAAAGGAGGGATCCAAGGAAGTATTGAAGTAAGAAGATTACCTAATAATGGGTATTTTACCAATAATTATAATTGGTAAGATTGTGATTTATATATTAATTAACTACATAGTACTATAACAATGTTTACACATGACTTATTATAATATTAGTTCATTGTCAGCCATCTTATAATTAGCCAGGTCTGGAAAATAATGGAGGATTTCAGTGTCCAGAAACAAATTTTCTTTAGTTTAATCCTGAAATGTCCAGAAACATTAATGAAGTCTGGTGTGCTTTCACTGCTCAATGGTGATTCGAATGATTTCATGAGGGGATATTTCAGCCTTGAAGATAAAAAAAAAATTATTGAAGACCTTCTATTGATGATAATCATCTGCAAACATGATTGAATAAAATCTGAAAACAAGTGTTCAAAACTTTATTTGACAACTTCTATTTGCGGACAATTAAGTTGGGAAATCAACTGTTGCTGGCCATCACTTAGCAATAAGCAAGGCGAAAAAGCTGGGAAAATAAGTTCCTTGTGAATTGGATGACCACTACTTTTTATTGCTCTCCTGAACGATCCTTTAAAGAAAACATATTCATGACCAAAATGCTTAGGAAAATGCCTTTTTAGAATTCATAAATTCTAAGGATATCAATTTCTATTCAGAGGATATGAAAAAGTGATAATACACCAGTAAAAGGTAAATGAGCCTTATTTTGATTGATTAAATCTTGTTGTAAATATGATATTTTTTTTTCTTTAAGTTTTAAGACCCTAAATCAACAATTATTTATGGTCAACCAAATATTGGTTTAGGATCACTTACTTTCACCTCAAAGTGTCTTGTAAAAGTACCTGATGCAGACATAAATAGACTTGAAATGGCCACTGTAAATAAATTTGATGAAAACAAACATTTTTTTTTTCCATCGACCTAAGTAGATATCTCAACAAATACATCCACTAAAATCACAAAAAACAATTAAAATCAACACTATTTTATTAATTATAAATTTTAGTGAATAAGATTATTATTCAAGGGGCCGAAAACCAACAATGTCTCTGAAAATAATCATCATTTAAGCTTAAAATTTACAAAGATACAAGCCTAATATTGTTGTGTGCGTTCCATAATGTTCAACGGTAGGTTTCATGGCCACACATAATGTAATTAAGTAAGCAGACTACATTGATAATTTTAGATTTGTTTCAATTATTAAAGCTTACCGATAATTAAAAACCTAAGAAATATTATACTATCATAAAATTGATAATTGAGAAGATATTGAGATTGATAACTGATCAGATTTAATGTACTCTCCCCATGAAAACACATGGGCACATTATATATGCCTTGGCAAATATAAATGTAGGGGTGGAATTAGCTAAGAAGAATCTGAACGTAAAGTATTATAACAATACCACAATTTCGTAGTTAAAAATTGCCACTACCCTAAAATGCTTTTATTTCTAAAATTTCTTAATTAATTATGCAAATTACGCTAACTCTATGGTGGGGTGACCATTACTAGTTATTTATCCTACTTGATGTAAATGAGTTCAAAGCAAACAATGCTATATTAAAAACCAGCAGCTGAACCATGTGGGCCCTAACTTACATTCAAGTTTGAAGATGTCCAAATTTAACCATTTAAATTATTTAATTTTATAGCAAGTAAAACGAATTGCAATGTCAAATAATAGAGGATAATATTTCACTGAGGTACTCACATGGTAATAAAAGATGGATTCTGTGATGAAAAAAAAGCCAAGATGGTTGCAGACAGCCAGTGGACAATGACGACTAAGAGAAGCAGTGTTACCGCTCACTCTGATATCTCATGCCTGGTAAGTAATTTATCTTGGAAGAAAAATTAAATTTACATACTTATTCAGTTATGCATTTATATAATGGAAACTAAAGTATTATACATCAATTGTGCTTACACATTATATATATGCACAGTAGAACCTCGCTAATCCGACCATCTGGCATCACCCCCCCACTGGGTACTTATTATTCTTGGAACTCTGGGGGACCGAACCGGTGAGTTCGTGATAATGGGTTTTCCAAAAATGTTACAAAGACTGGCAACGTAAAATGAAGGAATTAGAATCATTTTCAAATGATAGTGGGCAATGGTCAATCAGTATGGAAGACGTTAAAAAATCCGAAACTGGAAATATGAAGCGATATGGATTTGGTTTAACCAAGAACGGAAAAAAGGGACCCCATTATCGGGGCCGATAATTCAGGAGAAAGCAATCGCCTTACATGGAAAAATAAATGAACAGAATTCTTAGGCTGATACGATTACTGCCTCAAATGAGTGGCTCCAGTGGTGGAGAAATCACCATGGAAATAAATAATTTTCGATTTCGGGCGAAAAGCTTTCATCTGACGTTGCTGGGACAGAAGTATTTATCAATAGGTTTAACAACTAGCTATAGAAAATTACTCGCTTCCGGAGCAAGTTTATAACTTCAACGAAACCTGACTAAATTATAAACTGATGTCCAATAAAATATTGGCATAAAAAAATCAGGATCGCAAACTTCATATGTAAACAATGAAATGTAAAACAAATAAATAGTTTAGCTGACTCAATCGACGGTCTTCAGACCATGTAGTTGTTTAAGTTATACATTAAAAAATAAATATTTAGAACACGTATCTCCTTTTCATCCAACATTTTAGCTCTTCCTCCATACCCATTCCCGTCTAACTATGTTTAGCATTAAATTATTACTCTAATTAGTACTACATATATATAATTAATCTACATATATGTACAAGTTACACATAGGCATACCATGATAAGGCATTAATTGTGTTTATTATTCATGAGGAAGTTTTTTCTCAAAACTGGAATTTTATATATCTAATTTAGCGGAAAATAATGAATTAATTATATATAATTACACTTGTAAATTTATACAAACTCTTTCCTTTGAAAAAATAGCTTTATTCTAAGGGCTGAACCCCCCCAATGGTGAATTTAAATTTTTCTGTTTGATAACAAACAAATATAACCAATATTACATTATAGATCTGAATGTATTTAGTAATGTACTACTTTTTTTTTTTTGAAAAGCGAATGACAGTAGATCTGCAACCTGTAACCTCCATTCTAGAAACAACCGATAACCATAGATATAACCTTCGTTTTCATCCACAGCTTATTTTTGTATGTTATCAAAAAATGTGGTATATTCGTTTATTGCTATATAGTTCATCATGGTAAGGTTTTTAATGACTCATTACTTGGAAATGACATTGATAAATTGCAGTTCTACCCTACTCTAAACGTTGAAGAAGAAGGCACTTAAAACTGACTCATCCATTAGTATTAACACTGGATGTCAGATCATGAACTTGAATTGGATGCACATGTGTCATGGTGCTTTCCTTGGATGGTTTTTTTTATAAAAGAAATTCAGTGACAATATATGCTCTTGTATTGTATTCCGGGATAATATTTTAATGATTGTTTAAGTACACTTATTGTTTTAGTGTATTTCTTCTTCAGGTGTCATGCTTAGCTTTCAATCAATCAATAAAGCATTAAAGTCACAAGGTCCTCATGTGGGTGCTAGTTATAGTGTTAAAACGTGGTCACCCCCATTTAGTATATCTGTAGTTTTTGAGATTTCCTGTTACATATCATTAGTAATTTTGGAAAGGTTAGCCTGAAACCTGCTCTCATCTTCTAATTTGAGTTTCAACATTCATTTAGTTTATTATTTCGACTGCCATCAACATGTCAAGTTATTAGCAGCTTTCAAGAAAAGTCTTACAAGAATTTTCTGAACTTATAAGTCAGTTGTTTTTTCCGCTTGTTATGAATCAGTAGACAGGTAGATAGAGGAAGTATAAAAAAACAGGGAATATGAAATGAGCACAGGTAATTTTGGTGAAGTAGCATTTTCCGCAAGGGCCTGATAAGCCAGTCTGACAATTCGTAGCAATAGCTCTCTTAAGTCAAGGAGCATCTAACAGTGTGCAAACGTCAATTGGTGAAATAAATAATTTTAAAAGCCATTGCCCAATAAAATAATAGACTCCTCAAAATATCAGACTATTAGTATTAGAATAAGTTGATATTGCCCTAGTTGAAGAACGGAGAAAGTGGCCTGGATTAATTCTTAAACTTTTTGTGAGCCCCTTTTAAGGAATTAAAAGTTAGTGGCTTTTCTCAACTCTATATGGTAAACACGATGGTAGTTTCTAGCTTAAAAATATTTTGTGGCAAGTTTTATGAATTGAAAATGCTTTATACATAATTCTTACTATTTATTAACATTTTATTGTATCTGTACACTGATGCTTTCACACCCGATGTTCAATCTGTGGCACAAGTTGGTAAGCCTAATTTATGTAACAAATATACCTTTGAATAATTGCTTATCATAAGGAAAGAAAAAAAAAAATTTAACAATAATGTACTCTTTGTATCAGTCTTCATAATATGTTTATTATGGGGGGTTTAATGTAAAACGCTGATTAAAGTTCTCTTGTTTTTCTACCTACAAATTTACTTTATCATGTTAAAAGTGTTTTCGGTGGCTATGCGACCATTTTCATGCATCTAATAAAAAGCAAATAAGACCCTATAGATCAGGTTATCGAAGCCTAAAAACCCGAGACTGCTTTGGGGTTTATAAGTTGACTTGTGGCAAATAAGATGCTTTATATGTGGGGGGGGGAGGAGGACTTATTGCATGTTTAAGACAAGGCATTTACACTATTAATAAGTTTAAGACAAGGTGTTTCAAACATTTTGGGTGGAAGGACATCTCTTGTCTTCACAGTGAATAGTGCTGAAGCTGACCACTGCGATGCTTTAACCGCTATCAGTGCAAGAAACAATCAATATACAACTTGAACTTGATCGATGAAATGAGCTTATTATTTCAAATTATTTGTAGGAAGGTTTTACATGGGCAGGGGTGTTTGGAGATCCTCCCCCCACCACCATACTCACTGGAAGAGACTAAATCAAATCCAGGAACAAATCTGACTCCAAATTTCATTCAGAATGAGATATCTTTCAAAGTAATTTCATTGTTTCATTTTCTAGTTATGCTCATGTCTGCTCCAATTTCAATTATTTGAACATCCTGTGGTAGGAATGGTTTTTAATCACTAACATATATGTTTCTTGATAGTCTGTGCTTCTATAGATATGTTCACTGATGAGAATTTGTATTTTTCCGAAATTGTATAATTTAGTATTTTAAGTTATAAATTTAAAATTCATTTTAAAGTTAAACCGGGGTCTGTCCCCCTGGATTTTTGTATTTTCTTTTCCACATGAGTAGTTGACTAAAAACCTTCCATATTAATGTCCAAACCTTCCCTGCTCATCATGGTGAATTCCTCCCTTTCTCCCTTGATAACTTAAACCTTAAAAATAAGTTGTTTCTGAATCCTGGCTCAAACTCGACATCCCCTACTTTTTCCACAGTCACTCTGGACTTATCAGTGATCCTTAAATCCCAAATCCTCCAATCTTCCAGCCTTAAAGCCATTTTCTAAAAATTTTAAAGAATTAATCGCTTCAAAAATACATACAAGTCATGTTCAGATTTTTTCTGAATAAATTTTATTTCAAAATTTTGGTTCAGTTTTAGCACTGATCGTGGGCAAATAGAGAAAAAACACTGTTCATTTATAAAGCAACTCATAACTTATTATTCAAAATTAAATTAAAGTGGAATAGTGATTTATACTGCCTTTTGATGTTTTGCAGGTAGGTTGCTCCAAGTTAAAGGAAGAGCGATGAGGATAGAAATGTACCACAATACGTCGAAAAGTCAATAAATTGTATAAAATCTTTTAATATTTTTTCATTTCTTCAGGGAGATACATTCTAAGAATTTTAATATCATTTAAAACATAAAAGGGCATTAAACGCCATTAAAATAAGAAATACATTCTCATGCAATGTGTATAAATACACAAGTAGGAATGGGTAATTTTGTATCAAAATAATGTAATGTTGCAGATTTTTCTGTGGTACTTACAGTAAATTTGATTTTTGACAGATTAACTACTCCACTATCACTTTGTACAGGAACCATTATTTAGGAAAGTTGTGCTATACCCCCAAAAAAAAAATTCTTAAAGGTCCTCAACAGTGCCAACTAACCCAAAGTATGGGGTCAGTTGGCTGATTAAAGTATAGTCATGGAAAAAAAGTATTTTATTTTGCTAGTATATGTAAATAAAATTGAGATAAACATTGAACATTGTTAAACGAATTAATAAATAAAACAAATATTGAACGAATAATGTGCCAAAAATTTGTGTTTTTATTGCTTTGTATTAACTACAAATAATGTTGGCTGATTTCTGATTTCAATAAAAGGATCAAGTTTCCACAATATTTTGTTCCTTTAATACTAAAGATGTTCCTCGACATCCAAATAGTTCACCTGCCCTATGCCAACTAACCGCGACAGTGCTTCCAAAACAATACGTCCCCACCTTTTCACAAAATTGTTATCAGGTAAGTAAAACTTAATTTCTTGAGAAGCAGCCCTAGTAGTTCTAAATTTTGAACTATTTCATGAGCAACAGAAAATTTGCCAAGTTTTTTTGTAACAATTGCATCTCAAACATTATAAAATAAACTGTTATTCTTTAAGAATTTTATTTTACCTTTTATAATAAGAAATCTTTTAAATAAAAGTGGAATCACAACAATATAGATAATTACATTCATTTAAATATTGCTTCTCCCAGCAATAACAGTGATATCTAAAAAAAAATTCATAAGTGTTGAAAGGTGTTTGAATGCAACATTTCTGAATTGAATTTGTCAATGCTTTATTATAAGTTTAAATAGTTTATATATTGTGCGATGAAATGAATTAGTATACATATAATAAATAAATATTCTACTTGAATAAGTCATTATTAGATTTGGAATGCACAGATTAGAAAATGGAAAAGGCATGTTGCAACTAGATAGTTCAAAAAATTAATTTATCGGCCAATTGCATGGATTGATGGAGGTTAGGTTCAATACAATGTGGACAAGAAAATATCAGCAACCAGTTTATAATTTTAAATCAGCCTAAACATCAAATAAATAATAATTTATTATATACACATAATTTTATTTTTAGTCAGTAAACTGGCCAAATGGAAATATGTTAAAAAATATAGTTTCGGAATGATTATTAATTTATATCCTCTTTAATATAAATAACAACCATACTTCAGCCAAACAACCATGTTCAGAATAAGACCGATAGTTAAGATAATAAAGATAAATATAAAAATCCAACATTTTTTATTTCTACTTTATTCAAGGACTATTATAATAATAATAAAGTTTAATTTTAAATTCAAACATGTATAAATTCATAGTTAATGATTATTGCAGAATAAACTAAGGCTGTGGTAACTAGAGCATCTGCTAGAGTTCACCTGGTGAATCATGATAAAATTGAGGGGAAAAAAAATTACTTGCTGTGTTGACTCCCACACTATTGGTACACAAAATACACATCCCCTTTCACAGAAATATAAATATATCTATATACATGTATAGAAAATATACAACCACATTGTATAGACACATGTATATATATACAATGCAGCATGTATACAGCAATACACATGTACATAACAAATGAAAACAATATGAATTAAAAACAAAAAAAAAATACTCTGAGACCTCCTGGAATAATTAAGTCAGTAATTGAATACACCTATCGGTATCTTTCAATATTTTCCTGCCCGACAACATAATTGTGAATTTCCAAAAAAATGCAAATCAATATATTTTCAATATTTAAAATAAACTCAAGGTGTGACACCCCTATTACAACTATGAAGAGAGGGCTGATGAACGAAGGTAAAAAAAGAATTGCATCATTGACATGGAATAATGCGGTATATATAGAATATAACAAAATAGAAAATTTTTTGGGACCATGTCCCTGATTAATAAATAATAAAATATAAATATAGTACTCTCATAACCGGATTTATGTGGGCTGGGGTGATCCAGATATGGGAAAGTGACTAGGATATATAAGAAATGTAAGTAATTATAGATTTATTATATATTTAGAATAAACTTTACAATTTCACATTAAAATATTTGTTTGAAGTTGTTGATTTTTGTTGTCGTTTCCTGAGCCGGGATGTGTCACCAGTGCCTTATGAGCATGACGTCAGCAGCGGTGGAATAATCGTGCTGTTACAAAAATTTCAACGCAACCTTAAAATAATAATAAATGATAGAACTACTAGTTTGTTCGCTAAGAGAATGCTGTTAAAACGTTTCCCATTAACAATCTAGCTTGCCTCTTGAGAAGTCACGAGTCGATAGATTGGTGATGTCGATATATGATGAATTAGTAAGGTGGGTGGGGGTATAAGATGTAGGGGAACGAAAAAGATGTGCCCCACTACTCAGAGGCATTCTCTTGGCGAGTGGACAGTAGATATATATTCGTTATAATACAAATAAATATTAATTGAATGATATGTAAAAAAATTTTAATACATGATTAACCATTGTCCCTATTCGATAATCGATATCATACAATCAATTATCCAATTAACCATCAAACATCTTGTAGATAACAAAATAACATTTCAAAACTTTAACTGCAACAACACATAGCTGTTTATGCTCCACATTTAGATAAAACAGAAAACCTCTATTTATCCATATATATCATAATCCTTTTTATATCAAGTGTATAAATACCTGTATAGTAATGTCATTGTGATTTTTTGAAGACAAATACTCATTATTATGTTTCCTGGTGAGGTGTTCTCTCAAGTTGCTTATATTGGACTTATGATGTATTATTTTTTCATATAAAATACACTTAGAACACAAGGAATTAAAAAACCCTTAACGTCTGATTTCTTCACTGCACTCATTTTTCACAATAGAAATGCAAGAATCACCGGCCAAATACATACTAATTGGGTTGGAAGTTAAGAGTCAACTGATGAGAAATTAGAGAAAAATATAAGAACACAATTGTATTTGAGGGGCAGAGAATTCCATAAACTATAGTTGTATGAATTTTCAGTTTAGTTGCCTGCGTTGTGCCAGGTAACTCGTGTTATTGAATTTTCTAGAGAACTTAGTAGGCATTCTATAGTTTTCAGAACCACAATCCACTACAGCAACCATCAAAATAGGCATCATGTTTACAAGTTTTATGCATATGTGAATTCATAACAAATAAACTTGAAACAGCATTGTTTCCTGCCTTAAAAAAGGTAAAAGGAAATTTTTTGTAATAGATTGAATTTATATTTTAAATTACCTAATTATGTTACAAATTATCTACAAATAATTTAAAACATAGTTTTACTATTTTTTAAGAAATTAAAAAATGTCATTTTTACTTCTCATTTTCTATTGTCAAGTTTAGTAAGAGAACTCGTAAACGAAAAATGTTTGTTTAAGTTAATAAAATAAGGTAATAGCTTTAAAGAAGGAATAATTTCATATTTGGGTAAGCTAAAAAAAATTGAAATCTAAGTGAAGAAAGTTCGCAGAATATTATTAAGTTTTTTTCCAATGAAAGATTAATGTGAAACTGAGTCAGTGGGAAAGAGGTTCGGGTTGGGACCTCTTAAAAAGTGTATGCAAAAACAATCAATTGTTTGAAAAATAATCGATAATACTCGACAATCAGTCATCCTGAATACAAGGTAGTAGCTATAGGTTTATAAATATATTTGGTAAGAAACCAGTAAAGTTAAATAATGAGACATTTTTAAGCTATTTGGAAATAATAAACAAAATAGTATATCTATAAAAAAGAAAGAACAATAGTAATAATGAATTCATAATTAATAGATTAGCAAGGGTTTGTCTGGATGGTGAGGTGTTGGAATGAGAGGATTGTTTAGGAATGTTAAGAAAAGTATGACGGATATTAGGAAGGAAATAGAATTATAGAGAGTAGTGGAATGAGGAGAAAAAAAGAACGGTCTAATGGTGCAGTTCTGTGGGAAGGTTAAAAAGACGTGTGTTTCAGGAGTAGACAGACAATATGAACTATAGGATATTATAAATAATGCTATGAGAATTATTGGTTAGGAAAAGGTATAAGCCAAGAGAATATAGTCTACAGAAAGAGGGGAAGAGCAACTTAAACTTAATGTAAAGGTGTGTTACACAGGAGCATCATGGTGTTAAAAGACAAATCTAATGATATAGTTAATCCTTCAATCTGTCCTTGATTCCTACCAAGAGACCCCTAAATACCATTCAGCCATATTCGAAATTAGGGAAGAAACCAGGATTTTATCTAATAAAGTTAATATAATTAATAAACAATATTGACACACATTTATTTTAAGAACTTTTTTATTTTTCAAGGTTTTAAAACGACAATTTTTTTTTTTTTCCGTATATATACAATACAATATACAAAATGAATTCGTCTTGAGTTACAAAAAAAATCACTTGGAATTGACACAATTTTGTTTAACTCTATATATTCACAAAAAGTAATGCATAATGAAAAAAAAAACTAAGGAAAAATAATATTTAAACATATCAATTATATTTATATGCATACGTTTTAATTTTCAGTTATGTTCTTTGCTTTTTTTTTTTTTTGTAGTTAATATTAAGGCATATTATTTTCTTTGCCTTTATTGGTACTTTGCCACAGTGCAAGACAACCACACTACAATCAAGAGCAAACTTAGCATCAGGATTTAACGCAAAATTAAATTTATTTTTGGTAGTAAACGTAATGGTTATTCTCACCTGATTGCCCTACATTAAACAACATGAAATACTAAAATCAAACTATATAAATAAGCAAAATAAATTTATGCTTACTAAAACAATTCCAAGAAATTAAATATAATGGAAAGACATAAACAATTTGAAATTTTGTTTAAAATTTAACCTGTCAATCATTAAAATTAAATAATTAGTAAACATATTATTTACATAAAAAACAATAACAATAAATAATTAAAGATTTTATTTCATTGATGAGGAATGTTGTAATCATAACAAATTTTATGGAATGATATGAATTTTTTTTGCATTAAATATAAAACAAAGAAAACTTTTTCTATATAAAAACAAAATAATACCAAAATATTTTTATGGTTGAGAATTAATTATTTCTTATTTTAAAAATAAGACAATGATGAAATGAGTCATATTTCTAACATTTCGCCTTCAAGCAACAGCCGATTGTTATTTCAAATAATAGTATGCCAAATATTGCACCTGAAATGAATAAAAATATGAAATTGAAGCATAAATACGTATAATAACATGAAAACAATCTTACACTCATTCTATAGGTATGGGTGATCAGAGCAGGAAGGAAAATGACATTGTGCTACTTAAGAGAATCCCAGACTTGTCAATTTATCTTTTCTTTGGTTAATAATTATTTAAGAGAAGGTTGTGGGAGAGCATTGTTTTTCATTTTATCAGGCAATGCCTGATTCAGACCTTTTTCTTTTATTTCAGTCTTAGCTTACTTAATATCCAAGCTAGAAAACACTATTTCTAACAAAACAGCTACTAAGTATTAAAGACTAACATCTTTAAAGGAACTGTGTATTTATTCCTAAATATATAGCACAATGTCATATGATATTAATTAATTGAAAAAAAAATAATAGGGGTAATTAAATCAGATAGTTTTAAAAGGTGCTATGCTGCATGTGCATGTGCCTGTGGGCACCAGCAAGTACTGAAGATGTGTGCATACTCGGACAAAATAAAACTTCTACCAAATATATACATGTCAGGTCTGAAATTGCCAAACGTCTTTAGCATTGCTTTATAATATCGTACAACTTCCGGTTGATAGTGATGTATTTAGTAATTAGTCAGGTTACTGTTCGGTGGTTACCAACACTCCCATTCCCACTCCATTAATTACTATTATTGTTTAATCACTCAAGTAAAAACTTTGTTATTTTAAAGGATGTTTATGTATATTAAATATCGCAAAGGGTGCAAAATATCATTTTACATCGATTTTCATTACCAAGTCGTACAATTATCTGTGACCTTTTGGACTCGTTCAGTCCATCATCTTGCAATCCCTACACAATCAGAAGAAAAATACTTATACAATCAAAATTAACTTTTATATTAAAACCAAGTTTAAGAAACAAAAAAAACTTTCATACTCACACGTTATGTTGTTCAAAATAAATAATTCAACTGATCAATAAATATTGTTGATATATATGTGATAACTGGGGCTTTAGCTGCAGCCACATGTTGTTGTGAGTTGTCAGTTTGAAGTTCCCTCTTATTTTTATTATTAATTAGTTACTATTATTTGGAACAACACAACATATGAGTATGAAAGGTTTTAACATTTTTTAAATTTTTGAAACATTATTGTTTTTATATAAAATTCAATTTTAATTAATTTTAGTATATTGGAATTTTTCTTCTGATTGTCTAGGGATTGCATGATGATAAAAAGACTGAATGAGCCCGAAATGTCACAAATAATTGTATGACTTGATAATAAAAATTGATATAGAAGGAGATATTTTGGACATTTTGTGATATTTAATATGCATTGTAAGGCAGGTTTGATTAAATGTTTTCCTACGTGTCTGCTCTATAACTGTAGTAAATTTACATTATATGCCTAAGTTTTTTTTAAAGAATTGAAATTAAATTAAAATTTATAACATCAGAATGCTTCAATTAAAAAAAAGAAGTATATTCTATATTCAAAATAAAAGAATGATCGAAACCTCAGAGTGGTAAAGACAAGACTGCCTTGAGCTGTTGCAAAGATAACTTAAATGCATCTATTGTTGCTTGGGTTCGCGCTCGTTCTGCTTCAACTGTGACCCGCTCCTCTGTCAGCTGCTCCAGTACTTCTTCAAGGCGTGCTAGCTCTTTACGCGACTTCTCTATTCGTTCTTCCCAACGCTTTCCAGTTTCTCTCAGCAGTCTAGTTTCAGAATCCCGCTCTGCACAACAAGAAACCAGGATAATATAGTGATTAATTTAGGTTAGTAAATTTTCTATTAATAGTATGTAAATCAATATATCAAATCGCAGGGTTTTGCTTTTTGATAATTTTTTTGAGAAGGTTTAAGGTGTTGTCATTTTTTTAAAAGCTGTTATTATTAATAATGTCGAAGTATAGAATACTAATATGCCATTGGCATTCAATGACATCCTGGAGCCCAAATCAGTTCTAAGAACAAAATTTATTGGCAGGATAGTAGTTGGCTAATTTTAAGGATATGCACTAGTACTTAATTAAGTTTTTATGTTGTTTACATTAATTACAATATGCATGAGATATTTACTCTTACATAGATTTACCTTTTAAGGCCCATTACCATTACCTTTTAACCATCTACCTTTTGTCATTGTAAAGTTTAATTTTCAAAACATGTGCAATTATTACACTAGACATAGTAGAGGCTTTTTGGACATCTTTTATTGAATTATTGATGTTTTTATGCACAGAAAATAAATTTTATTTACAAATTACAAATGTATAACAGTTCATGATGTTATAACTTATGTATCTATCGACTGATGAACATGGATATCTGAAACGAGACATCTGACAACAGATAACTATGCACCATTAAATTCACTAGTACACATTTTTATGAGAAACTATCATAAATATAACAAGGTTATATTTATAAATATATATACTATATATATATTTACAATAATTTATGGAATAATTGACTGCATATAAAACAATAATAATTGTAAGTTAAAAAAATACCTTCATTGTATAATGAATATGCTTCTATTATGGATTCAATACTGGGCCAATTTGCTTTGGGTCGACAGAGTCTACTAAGTTTATCTGCGTACTCAGTATAGTATTCCAATAAAATGCTTTTTCTCTTCCTTCGCCTGCGCTCACTTAACACTTCACTCCAAATTGCCTCACGCTCTGGAAAATAAATTCTTTTCATAAGCTGTAAAATAAACTAAGTACGTACATTTCGAGGCACAGGTTTTTATATTGATTAAACAAAGAAAACACTGCTTTGAGAGCTTGAATAATAAGAATTTCCAAATCTTTGATATCAAGTTCTTCCAGCTATAACTAATCATTGCACTTATTTTTTGTAGGGAGCCACTGAGCCCACTCCTCAAAAAGTTCCTTGTTCCTTTAAGAACTAAAAAAAAAAAAAAAAATGCCAAATTAAAAACAAAAAGATCGTAAGATTTTTATTGTCCATTAGTTATATAATAAATTATAACTGGAAAGAGCAAAATCATGTCGTATTTAAAATTTTTAAATCAGCTGGCTCAAATCAAATAAATGATATATTAATCGAATTTCAATGTTGATGTTTTAAATTTCAGTTGACATGTTATTTATAAAATAATAGTATGTGAAATCACTGTTAATTACACAGAAAATTTTAATTATTTTAACTATATTTATTGACATTAGATTTTAAAATTTTAGGCTTAGAAGCATTACTTAATTGTGTTAATGTTGAAACTGTACAAAATTTTTTTTGCCATATATATATTTCAGCACCCGAAGATAAAACCACCAAAAGTAACGGTGCTGTAAGCTATCAGGTTGGCCAAAAAGTCCGTTCGGTTTTTTAAGCGAAAAAAAAAGACACAACTTTTAAACACAAAGCGATTTATTCAATCAATGATATAATTGCCGTTTTGTTCCAGTATCTTCTGCCATCTCATGGGCAGATTCATAATTCCATGCTCAAAGAATTTCCTGTCTTTACTGGCAAAAAAATTTTCCAAGTGGATTTTTACATCTTCTTCAGAGTTGAAGGTCTGTCCATTCAATGAATTTTGAAGAGACCGAAACAGGTGGAAATTTGAAGGTGCAAGGTCGGGTGAATATGGATGGAGGGTGCGACAAAACTTCTCAGCCAAGCTCCTGTAACTTCTGCCGCATCTGCAAAGAAGTGTGCGGTCTGGCATTGTCGTGATGGAAGACAATCCCCTTACGGTTGGGTAGTTCTGGACGCTTCTGGTGGATCGCTGCATTTAATTTGTCCAGCTGGTCACAGTACACATCCGAATTGATGGTCCTGTTTGTGGGAAGAAGTTCGTAAAAGACAACACCCCTCCAATCCCACCAAATCGAGAGCATAACCTTCTTTGGGCGAGGTCCTGCTTTGGGGGTTGTTTGTGGTAATTCGCCGCACTTCCCCCATGAGCGCTCCACATTGTTATAGACGATCCGTTTTTCGCCCCCTGTCATCATTCTCTTCAAAAAAGGGTCATTTATTCACGGTTCCGCAACGAATCGCAGATAGAAATCCTTTGGGCGAGGTTAGCCTCACTAAGGATGGGGAACCCAAACATCGAGCCTGCTCACGTAGCCAAGATGATGCAAATGGTTTTCAACACTCAATTTGGATATTTTGAGGATAACTGCTATCTCCCCAGTTGTATAACGGGGATTGATGTCAACTAATTCCTTCACTTTGTCACTGTTAATCTCAGTTAGCCGGCCATAGCGAGGTGCGTCTTGAACCAAAAAATTTCCCGATCGAAATCTTGAAAACCTTTTCTGGCACACATGTTCTGTAACAACATCCTCTCCGTATACAGTGCATATCTTCCTGCAAGTTTCCTCTGCTTTCTTGCCTTTTTTAAAATAAAAAAGCATGAGGAGTCGATAATTACGGTGCGGGTAAGCCCCCATTCATTATGGGTTTAATGAAAAGTGAACATTGAAGTGATCTGATAAATGGCAGAATGAACTCTTTCAGTGAAAAACTGAAACTTTGGCCATACTGGCACTACCCAAGGGTGGGGGGGGGAAGAGTATAACCAACAATTTTAATTCAGATATTAGTATAACTATTAAGATAAATTTTTCATAACATGTGGATGTAATCAGAGTTAAAATTTGGGTAGTGTTATCTAAACTACCTTTTAGAAACCTTGAACAGTAAAAATGGTAGAAGTCTGCTACTGGGAAACTCTATTAATTAAATGAGCTGAATGCTACTTAATGTATTGTAAGAAGATGCTAGGGATATATGGTGCTTCAATCAAATATCTATAATGGACTTGTAAACTACTGTTTGCTAGCAGGCAGGTACACACACCACCACTCACATAAGTCATTTATTTCTTTTTAATTATGTAAGATTATGACAAAATCCTGTTATGTTTTCTGTGTAGGCTAAGGATGTTAAAAAACAAAACAAATCTATTTAACAACTAGGCTCCATTCCGATAGGAAGAGAGGTAGATCCCATTAATGATCATGCTTTGCACTCATATAGGAAAATGCGTAGGGTTCATACATCGACCCTTTTTTTCTTTCTTTTTTTTTTTTGTTGCATATTTAAATGTGAAAATCCCAGTAATGCATTTCCATAGAAATTTTGTTTATGGATTACTGGAAAGGGGACAAAATTTGCTAAAAATCTGGTTTTACAGTATAAATAAGCTGTATTTGAAAAATTTTTAATTGACATTTTTTTTATTTTTTCTGATTTTTTTAAAAATAATGTAGTTTTGAGGGCTGGTGTTAATTGAGTTTAAAAATCACCGTGCTGAAATAAACCTTTCTTGGTGAGAACACTCCTGATAATGAACCTGGAAAAGGTACAAATATCACCCTAAAACAGTTTTTATGTTAGGACGCTACAAAGTAACTTTATTGAATAAAATGGGAGACTGATGACTAGAAGAGAACTATGTCGATCATATGCTGACAAAAGACATAGTGAAAGGGGGGAAGAGGCTAGATGAATAGTAGTCTTGAGATGAATCAAATACAGCACAATTAAATATTTCTAGATTAACAAAAACTGTATTACCATTGAGAGCAGACAAATCTGCAGTTGCCAAATCTAGCTTTTGCATGAAGTGACATTTATTGCTTGAGCGAGGCATATCTACAGGAGCTAATGATGGCAGAGGCAACTGTATCTTAGGCTCCTGTTCCACTTCTTCCGGAGCTGGCTCCATCTTCATGTCTGGTAACACCTTACGCCTTAACAACTTCTCCAGCTCCAACTCTAGCAAGGCAAATTAATTATGTTAATTACAGTTCACTCCTGCAGACAGTACTTGTAAAAATACTCGTTTACATTACCATTCTTCTTCGCGACAGTAGTGAGGGCAAAAATATTTAGGAAGTCGAGCTTGAGTGGGTTAGGATCAGGTTTGGAAGGTGGACCTGAAGTGATAATTATTTCAAAGTTTTCATCATCTTCCACTCTTCCTTGTGCCTCCAAGTCCAAGCGACTGACAACCTGCACAAAAAACATACAAAAATTGAACTCATCCTGTAAAAATTATGATATATATGTTCGATTCTACTAAAGTTTGTCAACTTTTAAGAACTGGCACCAACCTTGGATTAAGTTAAAACAATGTTTGAAATGTAAGATAATTGATAAGATTTATAGGCAATTAGCCACTATTAGCCCAAAGAGACTAGGTAGTTGCTAAACCTAAAGGGAGAGGTTTTACTTTCAATTATCTCTATGTTCTCTAAGTAAGTTTGCATGTATGTTCTACGATGTCGGTTATAAAACCACTGATATAATAATTATGACATTTAAAAAGAATATTCAACTCCTGATTACTCTTTACTTTTTGGTGAAGGTATAATTAAAATTAAATATGGAAAAAGCTGATCTTGTATCTTTTAACTGACCCACTTCTCTCTGACTCTCAAGTCACAGCTCAGAACCTGTTTAAGATTTAAAGCTCCAGTATTATCCCCATGGTCAAGGACACACTATATAGATTGTAATGGGAAAATAAATTCAAAGATATTCAAAAAAATAACGTTTCATGAGGCAACAATGGAGATTGTGTTCCTTCAGATTCAATTCTAATAGGTTTCTTTAGGTCATTATTTTAGCTTAATACAATTTTTTTTAATCGATTTCTAAAGACAGATGATTTAGTATTTTTGGTCAAAAATACCGAGTAGCTTTTTCACAATTATTTATGATACTCTCCTGAAGTCCTGAGCCAGGACTTGGCCATCTTTCGGCATTATTCCATCACTTTTCATGTTATTAATTTTGATTGTATATATTTAAAAAATTATAATTTAATTCAAAATTTATGTAATGACTTATGATGTTAATGACTAAAATAGTAAAAAAAAAATTTGATATGGGGGGGGGGGAAAGAATGCCATGGATCCTGGGTAAACTAGTTAAATTTAAGTTAAACTAATAGTAACCTTATCTTGATGAGGAGGTCGTTGAACCTCAGTTAACCCCAGGTATTGATCAACTATTGAATACTCTATGTTCAGGTCTCGACATCTGTCTTCAAGTTTTGGTGACCTCCTCGGCTTAGGATAGTCTTCAAATGGGCGGACAAACTTAGGCGGCTCCTTGTTCCCGATTCCCTTACGGTTACCTGTAATACAACTTTATAGAATATAAGAGAAAGAAGGGTACATTTTAGAAATAGGTACACAGCAATTTGTTCATGTCAGTGTCACAAAAATATTTTTTTCATCAACCTAAACCAAATCACAACCAATACTTACTCGACCCATTTTTCACAGCTAACTATAAGCTCACATTAACTCTGATTATACTCTAATTACAGAATTATTTTTTCAAGTTGACATCAGAACAAAAATGAAATTATTACATAAACTTACTTTTCATAAAGAAATACTAATTGACAGGAGGTAATGTAATTGTATTAAATTATTATCATCTTCTTATACTTTGTTTTTGCTTTGCTGATTTATAAACATCTCTTTTTTAATATTATTTTCCCTGGCTTTCTCCTAAAATCACTGCTCGTTACCTTTCAATGCAACTTTCCCTCGAGCTGATATAAGAACTTCCACTGCATACACTATGCATTGAGTAAGCCAATTATTATAGATGTAACCACTTTAATTTGTCATCTCCATGATCCATCCCTGCCTCTAATGAAAGGTAGAACTGAAACTGAAGTGGTAACATGGGCCATAAACTCTGAGAGATCTTGCATTGTAACTCTAGTCTCTGGGTCTTCAAGGGTTATGCTAACAAGCCTTAATTACTTTCATAGGTATCCATCCCCATGCCTTTAACCATCTTCTCCCAACCAATACTAGAATAAGCTTGGAGGAAATCAATAAACCGATGATGTAGATCCGCATTATCTTCATATGTTTCTTCTAACATTGTATGTATGACTGGGAAACATAAAGAATAGTGTAAATTTTGCAGGCTTGAAGACACATTGGTATAAGCCAATGAGAAGGAGCTTCTCTGCACACACACTCCATGTCCGTCCAAGAGCTACTGACATTATTTAATCTACAGCTATATAAGAGAACTTTCGAGAACGTTTCGAACCAGGAAACATTTGATGAATGAAAACTGTATATCCATAATGGGGAATGCATGTCTTGAATCAATTGATACATCTATTAGTTTTCTTATCTGTTGTAAAAGCCATTTTTTCTTTTGGATTTCAGCTGAAACATTTTACTTGTTAAAACCATTCTTTATGGCATTGCAAAATATATTATTCTTAGCCTGCTGTTATTGCATTGGTCATGCTTTCCAAGCTAATTCCCTTAATTAGCTGGCTGTAGGTTTCTTCCTTTCCGATTTCAAGCACAATTTCAACATCATAGCCAGAGTTAGTTGTTTATTCTTTCAAGATTAAGATAAAATTAATCAGTCACCTCTTTTTTTTAGACATGCACACTTTTTAAGTTTAAATGTTTCTACTATGTCCTTCCTTCCAACCACAAATTCTTTCATTACTTGGCAAGTAACTCCAATGATGAAAACCATGCTATATTAGTTATTCTGATTCACACTAATTATTACAACGAATATCCTGAGAGTAATTTTGTCTGTGTCCTTTTATATTATTTCTTGTAAAGCTGCAACATTGACTTCACAACTATCGACTTTCAATTCCATTCATCTCCGATACAAGCTCCTAAATGTTCCTTGGTGCTATTCTTCAAAATATGCCTCTTACTGTCTCTATGTTGTCACTTCTTTTTTCTTACCTCTAATTATAATTGGAGTTGTTTGGAAACCACATATTTATAATTTGTGCCATTTCATGAGCATAGTTGTATGAGGTTTCCTAAAAACTCGCTGATACTTGAATAGAATTTTTTTGTTTAGTCCTGTGCCTGACCCTCGTAATTTAACCGAGGCTTGTAAGCGGCAATGAGGTCTAGCAATATAACCCCATGCAAGCAAAGCATGTCTGGCAGATTAGGGTGGATAGAATAAGGCTGATGGTACAATATTCCTCCTCGAAATGAAAGCTAGGTTCCTCAAGTTGGTTTGTCCTCACTGGGATTGTGAGGAGTATCCACCCGCTATCCCTGAGAGTGGAAATAACCATAAATAAAAAAATTAATGTTGGGCCTCTTTGATCCAAGAAATTGAGTATTTAGATTCTGGTAACGTGGGAAACAAATATGTAGTTTTTGCAGTACTTTGACATTCATTACCGAAGTTTCAAGATACAAATACAGTTGTTGCCATCAAGGGAAAATCTTATTATTAAAGAGTTATTCTTATCCTGAAGAAATAAAACAGCTTATAACCGGAAACAAGGAAGAATTTTTTTAATAGGTACTTGTGTCTGTTGTTTGAAAATTAAATTGCATAGCTTGGGTGAAGTTTTATTATTAAATATTATATTATTTGATAATTCTCTTCTATTTAACATTAGAGAAGGAATGCTGATGCCATACAATCTTGAGGATTATTTCATAGAAATTGATTCATATAGATGACAGTTGTATAGTATAGTGATAAATTCCTGAAGTTGAAATGACAATTAGAAGAAATCATCCACTAATGTTGGAGAGGTACAAAACACGATTTAGGACCATAAAAAGTTTTATTCATGATGATTCAAAAAATTAAATAAATTTGTTTCTAATATTAAATATTTAGCTCTTGCAGTCATACCCTGGCTTGGCGAGAGTTCATTATTACGTAAAGATGTCAGTACATACATTTAGATTCAAATCTGTGAAGGTATTATTTCTATTGTAACAACTTATTGGAAGTGGATTTATCATAGACTGAGCACTTGCCCTGAAGTCGAGAGGGGTGGAACCATCACTCAGTGAAAATTCACCACTAAATGAGGCAACAGTTAGGCTATATTCCCTTGACAAAGGTAGATTTGTGCAAGTGAAAACAATACTTAACCATTGATAAGTAAAATAGTCCATATAATGTGAGTTGGTATTGGAGTGCTAAGATTTGTTCCAGAATTCGGGACTTATGCATATACACACACACACATATATGTATACATGTACGAATATATATATATATATATATATATATATATATATATATATATATATATATATATATATATATTCGCTCAAATATGAAAACAATAAGTAGATTTTACATCATCCAACGAGACAAAGCAGTGAAGTTAAAACTTTAACCTGAACTAAAGTTAAGAGGGATAGCAATGATCTCAAATAAAATGAAGTAAAAATTTGAAACACTCGGTGCAGTAAAAATAACAGTCTATCTATATAAGTATACGATACATACTTTTTTTGTTCTTAAGTAAATTTCTTTGTGTAATGTATTAAAGATATAGCATTGCTTAATAACTTTAAAAAGTAATAAGTGAAATAGTCCATATAATGTGAATTGGCAAAAGAAGGGCTATGACTGAATATTACTTAAAGCCTCTAGTACCAGCAGAGAACAAAAACCCTTGTTGTGGTTGACATGCCCTAAAAAAAAATAAATAAATAAAAACCTCTAATACATGAACATCTGGAATATTATCGAGAGGCTTGTCGAGTATGTCCAAACAGAGCAAAGGAAGAGAGGAAGCGATAATATGATGGCAAGGGAACAGGACTGCGCATGGATAGAACACTATAGAAGGATGTGCTTATGGAATATATTTAGGATCAATTGTATAAAATATATTTAGAAGCATTTTAACTTGTTTTTAATAATGAATCTGTATTAATATAAATTAAAAGAATTAACAATAATAAGAAATTTACATTTCATGGATTATTTATTTATTAAAATCATCTTTAAACATTTATGCTTATGTTGCTTTATTTGTAATTATAATATATTACTTTAAATTTGCAGCAATTACGTAAACTTTTGGGTACAATCCATGAAATACCCAACAACTTATGTCTACAACTGATCTCCGATGGGGAGACTAGATTTGACTGTATGAACATATGATAACATTTCAAAATTCTAATAGGTTACTGCTACAAATTCCCTGATGTGGGTATTTTCGAAAAGATCTAAATTTTATAAATCTATTATGGATTTTGTTAATTAAGAGTTAGTTAAAAGTTCAAACATTACAAAAACACCAATCAATTTTTGTAACTTTTCAACATCTGTTGTTAGGGTTTACATGTTAGTATTACTAGCATTACCAGGTTCCAATGAATGGGATGGAGATGGACCACGAGGGCTTTTCTTGTTTCGTCTCTCACACTCTCTCATTCTATGTTCTTCTTCCATCTTCATCCTATCGAGCACAGAAATAATAACGTAAATTTCTTTACTTACACTGCATAATGATAAAAATATTCATTGTCATAAAAAAATGAATAACAATATAGGATTATTATAAAACAATAAAATAACAATAAGATAACCAAAGCCCATGTCTGAGTAATTTACTCTCAATATAAAAAAACAAAAGTAAAAATGTAACATGTTTTTATGAAATGGAGAGGTATTATGTTGGGTTTATTTTTAATTCTACATACATATTAATATTATGTATAATATGTAATATTATTCTTTTAAGAATTTATCAAACGTTAATGTGATGTAGTTGCAATGTCAAATTTATATTCCATTTAAAAATTATAAATTAGTTGTAGTAATTAATTTAATTTTTTCCCCTCTGTTACATTATACCAGGCTTAATTTAAATTTTGAATACAAGTTTCATGTGTGGTCTTTTTAGAATTTAGCCAACTTAAATGTAATACTGTTAATATTTCAGATTTGTATTTTGTTTAAAAGTTATTAACTAGAAATAGCACCAAAGCATGGATATTAGTTTTATTTATTTCAGTTTATTACATTACTAGGGGGCTTTGACCCCTGGATTTTCCCTAGTTATTTTATTATTGGCCTTGAAAAATAAGTAAATAAACGCTTTCATTATGTTATATATATATATATATATCACAACTATATTGGAAAATGAGAAAGTTAAAAAATCAAGAAGGCAAGAAAAAGATGAGTGCTATAAGGACACGGGATTGTCCTTGTTCAATTTGACCAGCAGACAAGGTGAGCTTGTTCGTTTGGATCATCGCAGGAGACATGATGCAAGCATATGGAAGAACAGTAGTATGAAGAATTTTTTATTCAGAGAAGAATGATTGAAGAGATGATAGCAGTGGACGTGTACTGATCGCATGGCACAACAAAGAAAAAAGAAGAATTCACTGAAGGACGTAAAAATAGTAAATCTGGCCAGTCATGAGTAATATTAAGGTAAATTTTAAGTTTAGTTTTAACATGGTAATTTTGTCACAGATGTGCTTATATATAATAAATTAATAAAAAGTAATGTTATTAAACAATTTTCCTTTTGCCAGACATTCTTTTTTATATTAACAGAACCTTTAAAACCTCAGATTAACTTAAATATAAACAATTTAGATAAAAAACATAATAATATATATATTTTGATTTTTTTATTAGCAAATTTTATGTATTTATCAGAATTAAATTGATTTTAAGGAAAGAGTTTTGTGTTGAGATAATTTTAATTAAGTTAGTTAAGTGTTTTTGACCTGGGACCAAGACCCAGGTATCCAGCTGCACCCTGAGTTTTTCCAGGAGTTTCGGGTGAGAGTAGGTTGCTATAAATAGCAGCATTTCAAAGCAGCTATATCCAAGATATTATAAAATACATGGACATGCCTACTCCTTGTCCCAGATCTTACAGAATACTTTTGTCACATTGAGTCCATGGCATCTAAACCCACTTTGGTTTTAAGTAAAACAGTACTGTGAAGCATTTAACCCCCATATGATATATAAAATAAAAAATGAGAATAAAAAGAACAAGTGTAAATTATATATATGTAAAAGGGGTCTCTGGTGAGCACAATCAGAAAGAGAGAGCAAATTAAGCCTAAAAATACGTAACTTATATAATTATTAGCTGCTCCAAGCCAGATATATACACACATACATATATATATGTGATATGACGGTACTTAAAAAGCCACAATGTATTGAGCTTGGACCTGACATCTACTTCACGCAATAAAGTCTCCCGTCACAAGTGGGTCAGGTTGGGAAAGGATAGAGCAAGCCAAATTTAGACAGCGAGAACAACCCAATGCGGCTAATTAAATCTTAAACATCATATGATGCAATTATAAAAATATTTAAGTTTAAAATATTCTAAATATTAAGAAAATAACAAATATAATACAAAAATAATATTATATCAACTTAGACTGAAATACTTTTTGTTAATTATAAAATTAATGAGAGAGGGGAGGTATAATTGAAATATGCTATAAATACACAACAAGAGCAGTTTTTATTGTTTTTTTACTTTGTGATATAGTTATTTCATTTTGCATTGTAATAAGTAGTAAAACATTTTTATGTTCTTTGCTTTGATCAATTGTTAGAAGTAGGTTACATTTTGTTTTGAAATATTCAACTTAGATGTTTTTTAACAGAAGGGGGGGTATTTCTCTTTGATTTCTTTTAATAGTTCGTACCAAGGATATTTTTTTTTTTTAGTTATTCAGCTAATTGTACATTGGAGAACTAATTGTCACAGGTGACATTTTTTTTTTATATGGCTCTAATAGGCATAAAATTACGCATTAACCCAGTTATTGATTCGAAAAAGATCTTACATCTCTTTACACGTCTTTTTGTCCATTATAGCTTCATATCCCAAATCCTCTCTTCACTCCCAGCCCCCACATAGGATACCTCTTCGCTGAAGTATTGTACCACTCTAAATGTATCCTCTATGCAGATATTTCTTGTTCTCCTCAAAAGCTCCCTACAATCCTGTATTTGAAAATACTCTCTATAACCTTGGCTCTTCATTTAATCATATTATTTCAGCAGGTGATCTCAACACTAATTTTCTTAGCAATTCCTTAGTGAAACGTTTCCTTGTCAACCTTACCACTTCCTTGAATCTTTTTGTCGTCCCACATTCTGGTACCTATGAATGTTTCAGATTCCTGCAAAGATCTTTTTATCATAGACTTTACCCGTGAATTAAATTTTTTCCTCTCAATAACAATCTCATTTCCCTATCATACAATCTGGATGTCACTCACCCCTTCTCCAGGAATATCCCCTACGTAACCTCCGATCTGACTGGAGAATACTCAATGGGACCTATTATATTCCTTCACCTCCTCCATTGATCCTATGGTTTCTTACTGTCAATCTCCTCTCCAATCTTGAGAAGCATGCACCTTCCTAAGTCTGCCGTTCCCCAGCTTCTTGGTTCAATTTAAGGAAATTAAAGAATTAATGAGGTGTCGGAACACAACAAGGAGAAGGTTTATCTGCATCAGGCACCCAGAAGATGAATTCCTCTTTAAAACCCTTCTCAACCTCACTTAGTCTAAAATCCACCTCACCTAATCAAAATTCTTTCATGAGTCGTTATCTTCTGTAAGACTTTCCCTCCAAATGAGACTATCTCTGCAAAGTTTCTCTCATTAAACCTAACACCTCTTCTGTTTGGGGTATTTCTCCAATGGCCTTAACTCATACTTTCCGTCCACCCTGATTGCTTCATCACAAATCCTTCCCTTTAGTCCAATTAACATCACTTGTAATTTCCACCCAGACAACTTCTTTTTCTTGTATATCTGTCCTTCTGACCTCATTTCCTCAATTATGAAATCAAGAACGAATTCGGTAGGTCTGTATGGCATTCTCATGAAATTCCTTAAGCTGTGTCTCCCTACAATTCTTCCCTTATTACTTCACATTTATAATTTTTCTCTATGCAATTCTACATTTTCCTCTTCCTGGAAAAGAGCAAATGTTATTTCATTAAATAAAGTTACTAACCCCACCCCACCATGTACATAGTAATTAGAAGCTTATAAAACCTGTAAATTTATTTTTTATTTTTATTTTGTTCCTTGGTGTTATTCTTAGGGGACTATGTCCCTTTTATCTTTTCATTTCATGTCATCAATTGGTTACCAAAGAATTGCGTTGAAACTCAACCACCAAAAAATAATTATGCAACACACGGGCACAGAAGTCCTTCAAACCGTTTATTTAGATGTTTTGCTGTATCATTTATGATTGATGTATTTATTTAGATGAGTGCTATATCATTTTGATACAAAGTCACATGCCACCTGGTGGGGGAGAGGGGGGATGAGGAGCCAAGGTCTGAGTCACCTATGTTAGCCATCTTGTCGGTGTAATAAGTTTCATTTGTGATAAATATCGGGGCCTTATTCGAGGGGCATTGTTTTACCAGTTTATTACCTTGACATCACAGAACATGCTGTACCTTATATGTATGCTGAACAGCAACATCGAGAAGTGAGAGGACATTGTTGGCAGAGGTGATAGACCAGGTAAGAAAATTTTCTTTCTCTCTTCTCCCTGGTGTGGCAATTTCATATTATAGTCCATTTGTATATTCTATATACCAGGTGTTGTGTGGCGTATACATAGATGAATAAATTTGTTGTGTATTGAATATCGACACAGCAAGAAAAGAACAATAAACTAGCAGATAGTACAAAAATATAAACCACAAAGAAGAACCGAAACATGTGGAAGTAGATTTTTGCATAAATCAATTAAATAAAACAAGTATTCAAGAACAATCCACCAAAGACTAAACTAAATAACTTAACTATTTAAAATTAATGGACAATAAACATAAGGAAAAGGTAAAGAAGATAGTGAAAGTTGAAGAAACTGAACAAAACACATTATAATACTATAAACATTACACCTATTATGCAAGCCATGTATAGAATAATTAAACCTTTCTGTATTTGGCCTTTATACATACGTAAGTTACTCTTGAACAGAATAGTGAACCAGACCAACAACAAATGGAAGCAATCAATAAAGGAAATATTATATAAGAACAGGGAAAAGAAATAAAACATTTACATTTAAATAAAAATTTAAAATAGGATATTTTATTGTTGTAAAGCTTTAATTAAATTTTACTGTTCAATGATGTTCTCTGGTCAACAATGACCCAGATGCTGGTCTTTGAGGGTTTGAATTCACTTCAGCAAGTCTTTTTATAACAGTTTCTGCACATACTGCTATTCCCCGAGTTGTATGAAGAAGTTGAGCAGTCTCAGTAGCAGTTGAAAACCGATACTGAAATCAGTTATCTCTTGGCTCTGTCAGTGATTGCACAAACCTGACTCACAGTAACTTGTAATTGCCCTCTGAACACAGTCGTTTCAGGTAAACCCAATGCATGAGTAGCATAGCTTCATCTTCGACCGTCTACCACTAAAGCAACAAACAACACAGGCTACTTGCTCGACCATCAAAACCATTTTTTAAATTAAAATTAGAAAAACCTTTGGCTAAATTTTAAAAGATTAATTACACAAGAAATCAAAATAGACACTTCTGTACAACTTTTTTAAATATGTATTGGGCTTTTTCTTCATATGTATAGCCCCTTATTTTACTAAAAATATTTAATATTAATTAATAAGGAATTAAAAGCCGAAATAATTCTATTAGGAAGCAAATATTTGAATTTATTCAAGTGCACCATTTTTTTTTGTTGACTAGTGGTTCTGTAGATGCATTTTCAAATTAAAACCTGCAATGATCAAGCCTCAAGTTTTTTTAAGAGCTAAATGACTATACTACATCAACCCAAATTATTGAAGCATGTTTAAAAGCCCTGATTCTATTGGAGACAATTTGTCTTCCAGATTTTCTGTAACACCCATTTCATTGCGCACTTCTGAAATTATCTCCTGCACAGCTTTAATTTTTTTCTTCAATTTCTTATGTCGACTCTTCAAGTTTTTCAATGCCACAGCTGATCATAGGGATGCTATCAATCAATGATTGTTCTGACTCTCTAATTTTGTTATGGGTGGGCTAAGAAACTGGTGTTTGCTGAAATATAGGCCAAGTGATTCCCCAAAGTAGGTTTATACATAATTATACTACATTATCATTAGGTTTTTAGGACTACTACCGCAACGGAACCTAAATCAAGTTTTTACAAAACATCTTTTATTGAATCAAAGCTCTTGAAGTAGCATTCAGCTACCTCTAATCATGCCCCCCTCTTGTATACTGATTGAGGTGGCAAGCATAGGTCAAAATAGTGTTCCTTGAAATCAGCCCTACTCTCAGATTTTATCCAGGGTTTTCATGTACATAGTTAAATGTGTAAATAGTTTTTCCTCACAGTACTTAGGTCAGGTTTTTTTTATACCAGTATACTTTTCCAAGAAATCTTTAAAATGAGAGTTGGTAATTTTATGTAAGAGGATGTCGACCATAACTAAAGCACGGTACAAGTCTACATTAAAAGTTGACTCACATGATGTGCGAAAACTTGAAGATGCAATTAAAGAAAATTTGTCAAAACCTTGACCTTCTTTCCTTGTTTTCTTTATGTTTTGATATACGAATATGGCGAATAGCTTGGAAAACTTGGGCACTCGAAACTGGTTTATCACAGCACAATATACAGTTTACACATCACTATTAAATGTTTCGTTCACAAATTCAACAATGCACTTGGCAACGATAAAGACAAATTTGGAAAATCTACCAAACCATTTGTGCCAGTTATATTAAATTTATTGTTTTTTGAATATAAAATTAAAGTTATGTGGAGTGCTCTGTTCCACAAGGAAAAGATTAAGTAAATATTGATAGCTCTCTTATATTTTTATCATTTTAATATGAGGTAATTAGAGTGTAATACTATAAATACGATCTGATAGAAGTAGGTACTAAAAAGTCTTTGATTTGAAGAGAAAGTCTGACTCTGACTTAAGTGCTTACGGAAGAATATATTAACATATGAAAACCCATCAGTCAACTTGTAGAGATAAATGTATAGTTTGACATCCAGATACTTAAACCCCACTTGCCCGTACTGGAGTTTTTGAAGCTTTGCATGGTATGTCAATCTAAAATGAAATTTCCAAGGAATGAAAATGTTGTTTGCCCAATTCTCTCCAGCGACTACAACCATCATGGTCAAGTCAATTTAGTTGACTTACAGTTCAACCCAGACAGAAATTATAAATGACTAGTACATTATCAGGATCATGTGAAAAAATTTAGCTTTCTGCGCCCATCGACTTTGAAAAGAGCAACTAAAGTAGGAATGGAAATATTAAAAACCTTTCTGGAAGTTGGTTGTCATCATATACTACAAGGTGACAATGGCCATGAGTTTACAGCTACTGCCATACAAGAATTAACTACCATGTGACCATCATTAAAAATTGTTAATGGTAGGCCTAGATATCCACCAATCTAAGAATCAGTTGAGTGATGAAATTAAGATGTCGAAGCTATATTACTTGCTTGGCTAATTGACAATGAAACAAAAAACTAGGCTTTCGGTTGTTACTTAGTTCAATTTCAAAAGTAATATTCGTATCATTAAAACGATTACCTTATAAACCTTATTTAGAACAGACCCAAAAGCAGGAGTCCAATCTACTTATATTCCAACTGTATTTGGTTAAAAAGCTTTAACTAAAGAAGACCTGGATCAGTTTCTCAAACAGCAACACAACCATTACACTTTAACTTCAGAGGACTTACCAGCTGCTTAATTAATTAATAACAATGTTACAACATCAGAAGATTTACCAGCAGCTGAACTAACTTCTTTAGCAAACAATAAGACACCATGAACCAGTTTACAACTATTTCAAGACCTATATTGTTAGTTGCATCAGAAGGGGAAGGAGCTGACTGAGAACAAAGCATTTTATATAGTTTGAGAAATGGAATTTACTAGAAAAGAAGGATATGGGTAAAAAAACCTATGCTGTTTCTGCCAAAAAGAAGGAAATATAAAAGAACAAAGGGAACACATGCAGCACAAAACCTAAACATATCTGCTGAAAAAATGTAAGATACTTTAAAGACGCGTTAGTGGGTTCTACTATTTTGATTGGTGTATCTAAGGTAGATGGAGGTCCATTAGATGCAAACAACATTATGGGGATTGAAATTAATATGAAAAACAATTTACTTCAAATTGGTACTTCAGGTGGCATCATAAAAGATTGGCTTCCTAGAAACACTCTTTAAATACAACCACTCCCAATTGAGTCCCACCAATTAAGCTGAGTTTGAGTGAAATTGCAGGAAAATTATCTTTATTCGCAGGTCAAGGGTTCAAGGGTCAAGACCAAAAATACAATGACAAATGAATAGTAGCGCTTATAAAAAAAGTAATGTCATTTGTAACTCAAGGTGCCATAAATCCACGTGTTACAATAAAAATGAATAAACATTACAATTAAGTTCCATTTAAAAAAATATATTTCTCGCTAACTATTTCTATATACTTCTTTTAAAGTTCTTACAGTAGAATAGTTTAAGTTTCTGTGATCATTGTTCTATTATATAGACCTAATGAATGTTTGGTTTACTAAATAAATCTTTTTAATAGCTTAGAAATGTAAACTTTATGATTTCACTTGATCAGTTTAGAGATTTAATCGAATCCCTGGGACATTATATAAATAAAAAAAATCATAAATGAACAACACATAGACGCATAATATACAACAAATAATTAACTTGGTTAATACTAAAGGAAACTAATTTTAAATTAATCATCAATTGATTTATTTAAAGTGATTATGGTCACCCTTATCAATCACTACATACATGTCAATACTCAAAAACTAAGTTTTGACAAAAAATAATATTTAAGATTACCTCTCATAAGGGGACACCAAAAGAGGTGGTGGCATCATAGGATATATATAGGGTGTATATATGATTCCACACCTTTCTGGGTAGTAATCTTCAATCCTGAAAATGTTTTATTTCATATTATTGATAGCAAATATATCAATGAAAAAAGATACAATACTACTTAATTAATTCACACTAATTGGGCTAAAGATTAGTCCGAACAGGTATATAGTTCCAAAATACTTTATTCCCCTTTAATTTGTAAGTTTCTTTGAATTTTAAAACTAAATTAAAAGGGCCATTGGAGAGTAAGAACAATATCTAGCATAAACCATTCTTTGGGAGGATAACTGAATCATAAATATTTTTTTGTTGGTAATATCATAATTACGAACTATGTGAAGCGATACATAATATTGCCTAGACATGGTGCTACCTCCACTTAAAGCTACTATAGGAGCAATGGATTAAGACCTATTGCTGTCATTTAGCTCTTAATCATTAGGTATCTTTTCTAAAATAGAAATCTGGATTTATGGCCAGTTTGTCCCCTCGAAAAAAGTCTTGAGCCAAGGTTGACACTATAGTTGGTAGGTGATGGACTAAGGAGCTAGTGGGACAGGTGCTTTTAGCTTTTTTTTTGTTTTAGTTTTCTAAATCTGTTGATTCTTTACTCAATTAGTAACTTATTTTTCCTCATGAGGCTGCGTAAGCGTTAATCAAACCAACCCCCACAGAAAAAGACCCTTACAGGGGAAGCCAGGAATCAAACCAGGATCTCTTAAGTTAGTAGCCAGTTCTGTAACCACTACACTGCAGGATGAAAATTTTTTTTTATATTAATACCAAAAATTTGTTTCAATCACATATTTGAAAGAATTTTTCCAAAAATTCAAAACCAAATTTTGACTAAGGAACTCTTAAAATTGGCATATGATATAGAAACAATTAATAGGTTATACCTAATAGGTAATAAACTTTAAAAATAGCTTTAGTACATAAGAGCTGACCTGTATGAAGGGTGGATGTGCTGGGGGTATATATGATGAGGGTAACCATAGTCTATTGGTGGTATAGCCAGGGTAGCAACTCGAGCATCGTGGGGTCTATATGGTTGAAACCCGCTCCTTAAACTTGCCTCCTCAAATACAATAAAATGTTTTTTAATTAAACACACTTTAATGAGTAAACATAAATCAATATTTTTAAGTAGTATAAATAGATATACACTTATATATCTCCAACAAATAAATTGTAGCTTTATTTTAAAATGAATACTGAGGAAAGTGTCTCAATATTTGAAATAAAATTACATCATTGATCAAAAGTACAGCTTTAATTAGGAAACAAGTGATCTTCATAAAATAAGTGAATGTTTTTTAGGGTTTCACCCCCCCCCCCAAAAAAAACTCATAAACCTTTATGTGAATCCCCTGTTCCACCTAGAGACATGAAGGTTCTATTATATTTAATGTGACTACATGAAAAATACTGCTATCTGTGTAAAACATATTAATAAGATATTTATTTAGTACCTTTTAGATCTTTAATAACCCTTGGTTTCATTAGCTATGATTGGTATATATGATTATTCATAATGCCTAGCGAGTCAAGTATTATAGGCTTAGTCAACCATAAAAGTTTTTGGACATTAATCCCCATTTCTAAAAAAAACGAGCTGGTTTGCTTTGTTATTGCACTTCTCTCTACTCTAAAACTGAACTATCACCAGGTGAAATGATAATATATCATAGCAAAAAAATTTTTCTTTATAAAAAGAAATTGATTTTTATAAATTTTCATTTTCCTGGCTGATCATTTTTTTGCCTTTCTCACTATTGTTTGTTTGGTACCAAATGGAAAAGAATTTATTATGTAAGGCGACCGACCTTACTGTTACCCTTGAAGCCAATTATGTCAGGGTAATAGAATGAAACCATTGTCACCAATGCCGTAGACCTCTCCAAAACATTGGAATTTTCCTTCTTCCACTAACTCCAAAATTTACGCTTAATATGATAGTGTCGATGAGAGCAAAGCAGCCAGCACCTTGTATTTGCAACAAAGGGGTACTACATCTCATGAGGCCTGTTGCTGGTGCCTGGTACACACCATGTAATAGGACATGATTCCCTACTGGCAGCAATTATATAAATATTTCCTTATCATATTAACTATGGGATCAAATTTAAGATCTTAATGTCCTGATTTTTGTGTTGGGACTACAATTACAAAAATTCATTAAAATCGAGTTTGCAACTGTGATAAAACCTTTAATTGTTAAGAAATGGCTTTGGTTGATGAAAGAAAATGTTTTATTTTCATCAGATTTCATAACTGACACACTAAGTATGTCTAGCTCAAGTCCATATATAACATGTTTTTAGGGAGTGGGATCCACATAAGTGTATCTTGGAGACTGGTTTCAATTCACATAAGTACTTGATGCAGAGTTATATAGCAGAATAGAATAGAAAAATTAATATGTCCACCAGTGATGCATGTTATGAGAATATAATACATTTTTTCCTAAGCCGATTGCCAAAAAAAACAAAAAAACATTCACATCTATTTATGATCTGATTCTATATTATTAAAATATGAGATTATATTATTGAAAGGAGGACCCACCATAAATTATAAGTTTATATTCAAATATGATAAATTGACCTTACTTTATCATGAATTTTGTTGTTAGCTGGAGAAGGTGCCCTAGGCAAATTGGAAAGCCCTCTATTTTTCGGTGAATTCCTACCAGTTTCATCATTTTCTGTGGAAAAATAAAATGAACTACAGTGAACACAATAAGACTTTTAAGACTAATTAAGAATTAAAGACAAATGCAGACCATTTGCAGACTGTTTGTTGGCCAGATTCCGCAAGAAGGCAGCAAAGCTTCGCCCTTCCTGTTGGTTTTGTTGATTTGCAGGCTGTCTGTTGGCTGTTGAAGACCTCCTTTCTCCAGAACTGGACACAGATTTTGCTTTTGTACCTACAATGTATATTCCATAATAATATTTAAAAAAAAAAAAAACTATCTCTTCTCACAAAACTAGAATAATACATAAAATTGGTTTAACACAAAACATTAGATAGACAAAGTATAAATAATTGTAATAACAATGCACACACCTTGATATTTAATATTACAGTGGCCTACATCATGTGACTGACTAAATTTACAGTGCTATGCAACTGACACATCAACACAACTTTAATTTCTCCCAATTCATAGACCAGTCGATAGTCCAATTCAAAACAGCGACGAAAACAGACCGATATAATATTGAGTCATGCACCTCTCCCATCCTTTCTTTTTGTTGCTGAACTATTTCCACAACGTTCCACTTCGGTTCTTCATACTAGAGCTACCTTATACCATCTTATTACTTTCCCATAGCTTTATTAGAATATATCAATCCACAATACAGCCAAATCATATTATGCACTCTAATCTAAAACATTTATTATTACCATAACCCCACTTAATTATATTATTTCAATGTCAACTCCTAATACCTTAAAATGAATGTGGAAAAAACCTTGTAACCACAAAAGAGCAAGTGATCCAAACTGTGATGAAACATTATTTCAACAATATTTTCCTAGTTGTAATAAGTAAGCAGTCTCTAACTTCTTAAAAGGGGCACAAAAACCATAATACAAATTACATAATTTATTTTATTAAGTACTAACTAAAGAAAGTGGACCCCATTGAATTCTATTGAAAAAAAAAAAAAAAATGGGATCTACTATAAATGATGTAAGTACCTGCCTAATTAAATGTGTAGATTGTTTTTGATTAAGATTCATTTGTTTGTTTGTTTGTTTACAGCAGCCACATCTTAATGAACTTTTTAAAGGCTAGTGGTTTGGTTTATTTTAGGATTTGGCAAATAAAAAAAATCATTACCATTGTGGGGTACATAAATCAAGTTTCAGATTGATTGATCATTTTTACAACAGTCATCATAATATATACCAGCAGACAGAAAACAAAAGATGCTTACTTGTAACCAATTTCAAAGTAAAGCCACTCCTTTCAGGCTTGGCAATGACAGTAGAAAAAGTATAGGAGAGAAAACTCTTCAGAATATTGTATGGTCCATTAAAATTTAACATAGGAGGGGAAAAAATGTATTATAAAAAAATAAATAAACATGGCTGGTTTAACTACATCCAGTTGCTTGACATATCCAACATAAATCTTAAGAAAACATTTTAAAAATGAAAAGATCAATAATGAATAGAATATGTTAGAAAATAAAACATGTTATACTGGTCCATAGCTGAAACCAGACAGAAACTATATATAGCGAATTTCTCTAAATTTGTAAACCCTATCTAAATTTTAATCATTTTAATGGACAGCTGGGAGCCAGTGAGGATCATATTCTGGGAACTTTTATTCTATTCAGATTTTTTTAGTTCAATTAAATATGTGCACAATTAGATTATTATTATGAGAATATTAAATCACTACGAAATAAAACTCAACGATAACAAGAAACCTAAAAAATATTTCAAAGTATAACGTATAACTATAAAGTATAACTAAAAAGTTAGTTGGTTCTCCTTCAGATTCCATTGGCTACATGTTAAATAGCCTCCATTAAAGTTTAAAATAAAAAACTCACATGTTTAGTGTGAGTATACATAAAAAACTTAGTATTCATGATTCGAGCTTGGGAAAACACAGGTATATAACATTTTAAATAAAAAAAAGAATTGTGTGAACAGTGGGAAGAACACGGAAATGTTAATGCAAAAAAAACAAAAAACGATTTACTAAAGCTTTTGGCGGCCTTGCCATAGATCAAGTAAAATATGATTTATCCGGCCCTCTATAATAGCAATATGTGAGGAGAGTGGCTCTATTAATACAGGACAAATAGCTACCAACACACGAACGGATTTTTCAGCAGATCAGATACGCAGATTCTAAGTCTGTTATTGCCCACTAGCAAATAACCCCCTGTTATAGCCCTTGTCCATCAGATTTTCTTTTTCAAATCTGCCAGTGGTTTAGGTCTGTTTATGTTTGGAGTAAATCTGCCGATTTTTCTGAGTAGATCTGCAGGCCCAGGATTCATGCCTGTTAGATAGTCCAGAGAGACAGGCCAATTTCATCACTTCTTTGGGTTGCCTACACTTTTTTAACTTCCTTACAGTAACTCGATTGTAGGTTTTGAATTTTAATTTTTATTATATTGTGATCCACTTCTGAGTTATTGTCTCTAAACACTTCAACAGTTTCATTGAACATTTTATGTTTCTGTTTGTGTAATTTTCATGGTTCATCTTCTACAAACAACAAAGGCAGCATGCAATCTCCACAAGTTTTTGGAACATTGCGATAGTCTTTTTGCCACCAAACACATCTGTCTGCCAGCCATTAGATTAAGGCATATTAAAAATTTTCAAAGTTTACAACAGGAAACATCTTTTAGTGAACATGGACTCTTAAACATCTGGAAATGACCATGCAAAATACATAAGTGTTTCTGATGTCTTACATTGGATTTCGTCGTTAGCAAATAAAATTCGAAAAGAATCTGTAGTTAATTGCTTTAAAAAGTCAGACTTCTTAAATTCTTCAGTGAAGGTCATATTAAGTACGGCCTTGAATGATCAGAGTGAACCTAGTGGCCTCCTGGCTCTATACAACCCAGTATAATGAATCTTATTCCAACATATGAATCGAAGTGTGTTGCTCAACCAAGGACAATTCTTAAAATTATTACAAAAATAAAGAATGCAACACTGTAGACAATGAAGAATCAGACAACTTAGAAGAAAACCTGGAAAGTAATGAACCCTCAATGAAATGGAAGAAGTGTTGGCATAAATCTGTCAGCTGAAAAAGCTTTTCATTTCCAAGGAAGACACACAATGAGTTATACTGACTTTGTCTATTCAAGCTAATTTGGAAAACAAAATAGTAATGCAACAAACAGTTCAAACAAAAACGACCGATTACATATTACTGCAAGTAATTTGAACTTTCAATTTAAAAAAAAATATCACATATTTATAATAAAAATATACATATTTGAATTGGTAAATTTTAAAATATTGTTTTTTTAATGAATCAACAATTTTATTGATATGTATACTTCGTAATACACAATTTTGTTCTGTTATGCATTTTCCCTTTTATATAGTTTCTCGATAACAGACATTTCTCTATAGCGGACAAAATTTAATTCTCTGAGGGTGTCCATTATTGAGAAGTTTTACTGTATATGTAAATATTCAAATAAACTTATCCAAAAAATTTTTGTAAACTACATCAAAACATGTAAAATAAATTGACAAACAAATACACCAATGGTGAATCTATTGGCCTCCTGGCTCTATACAACCCAGCAGATAATGAATCTTATTCCTACATATGAATCGAAGTGTGTTGCTCAACCGAGGACGATTCTTAAAATTATTCTTGTTAAAATAAAGTTCATTAAAAATTACTTTCTCTAAACTGATACTTAAGCTAATAATTAATAAAACAAACCATTCCTATCAAAGACAAATAAATCACTATAAGGAGATTGAAGCAAACTGTATAATTACGAACAGGAGATGCTATACTTTTAAATAGGTACGGGGCAATCATCTTTTGTATGATAACAAAATTTTCTTATTGCACCCACCACTTTGTGGGGCATTATAGTATTTAAAACATCCAGGAACATGTTTGATGTGGATCATATCTACATGAGTGGTTTCTAGTGTTTGCATGCTTCAAAATTGCTTGTAGATTACATTTTGAATAACCAGGTCTTAAATTGCTCCTTAACTCCTTTTGAGACTAATAGCTGCTTATAGTCAACATTGGATTTTGTAATAGCTTTATAACATGCTTTGGTTCTAATAGAATTCACTAGGGACTATGGGTATTGATGATAATATTGTTAAAATATGTATATAAGGTTATTATAAACCTAAAAGTTATTTTTCCCTACGTTATGATTGTTTCAAAATAGTCATACAATTTAGTAATGGTTTGATTGATGACAAATTAGCATTAATCATCACTCAAACCATTATATTGCTACTCAAGCCCAAATCTATTTTTGTGGCTCCAACAAAAGTATAAAAATGCATGCGAGATTGTTCAGAAATCCAGAAAATATATCCCAAAAACAGAATTGATAGATTCATACACTTAACATAAAATTCAGACATTAAGATATGCTATGGATTAATTATAGACTTCATTTTGTTATATAAATTAAAAATGTGTGCATTTAAGGAAACATTGCATGTGTGTGTGTGTCTATATATATACAGACACATATATTAACACTAGAAGAATGGGACCAGGTCATCATTTGACCCACCACTTTTTTTGATATACTCTTTATTTTCAATTCCATTTTTGTTTTTATAATTGTGCCTACACATTCGGAAGTATAATAAATGAGGAGTTTTAATAGTTAAGGTTGAAATAATTATTTAAAAAAATATAAAGAATATTTTATAAAAATAAAACGAACAGAATCACTAATTTTTTAATAATAAAACGTTAAATTTAAAATCGAACAATAAAAAAAATTGATTATGTACACAATGTAGCTTGAATTACATTTTCTCCAATAATTTTTTTTGCACTTAATACAAATATAAATGATTTATATTCATATCCCTGTCAAATTTGGAATTGTTTGTTTTATATTTGCGCCCTTTGTGGGGTAATTGAAACAGCTTTAGACATTTTTTCCATAATCTTCAATTCATTTCTTCATAAATACTAGTCTTCTTATTTTTTCATTTATCACTTCTTTGTATAGAATCCAAGAATTCAAAGGATCTATATCCAGGATATTATAAAATACATGGATAGGCCATCTCCTTGTCCCAGGTCTAACAGAATACTTTCCGTTCATCTTCAGAAACAATTTCATCTTTTGATGATTCTTCATACATTTCCCTTAACATGGCGAGAGCTTCTTCCGAACTTTTATGAATTTTTTGCTCATATTGATGATGTTCACTGTAACTAAACTAAAGACTTACTAAAAGAGAAAAAATAAGGGATTGGTATTTTTCCATTTTCAGATAAAGTAGTAGAGAGGATTCTATCTAAAAAAGCACAACTGCATTGTCTGGATTTCTTGAAATTTGTAACAAAAGGGTCAATTATAGATTTAAAAGAAATATTTTTAACCCCAATATACTTAGGAGCTTTTTAAAAAAAATAAAAAGTATTTAGAGTGTCAAATGACCTTTTTCCATCCTTCATATACATGTATACCTGCTTATAGTAAATGTAAAAAACATTTTTAATTATTTTAAGACTTTTTAAATCAAAATAAACAAAGTCACAAAAAGTTATACAACAAAATATAATATATAACAAAATACAACAAAAAGTAAAATTGATCTGTAAGAGCTTCCTCTTATAAAAAGCAAGAAGTTAGCGATAAAAATAACAATTCCTAATGGATCCAAGGATCAGTAGCCTTATCACTTTTTCAGCAAATAAAAAAAATTTAAGAGCTAAAATTTTGACATAAAAGGAACTCCTATACTATAAAAAGGGCCATATTTTTTTCATATATAATTTTTTTTCCATACTTCTCATCAATGAATTTTGAACAGAAACTAATAAGCAGTGGAATATCCTTTAAAACATCATTCTAGGATGTCTGTGCTGGTTGTAGGTTGAATTATATAAATAAATAACAACACAAATTTTAGGCAAATGTTATTTATTAATATAAAATTTCAGCTCAATTGAATCATTTTTATGATCGCTATCCTAGAATATACAGACATGTAAATAGTGATTGCCCCATGCTTGAATGAAAGTTGATCCTCTTCCTTTATGCTCAGCAATTACAAAATAGTTATAAGGTATTGAGTTATTTTGGTTGAAAAATTAAGTTACCTATTTCCATTTTGCTGGTGGGAGTTGTTTGATTATGGAGCCTAGATGAGGGTTTGATCGCCTGATTGACCTGAACAATCTGATTGGGCTTCTTGGGATTTCTCTGCATCTCCTTTACTGCTGCCTCCCTTGCTCTGCTTCGCCAGGCCTCTGGGCTATCTTCCGGAGGCGGCGGCTGAGGTATCCAGTTATATTGCCTTTTCTCTGGTGGCAGTCCCCACCTTAAAGTATAATTGCTTATATGTACCATAGAAAAGTAGGAACAAACAGAGCCACATAATTCATGATAAATTTTGGATAGAGCTACATGGCAATAAATAGGCCTTTTTTTCAGCATTACTTGTAACTTTGAGGTCTCAATATACCATATTCATCACTATCATAGACCCATCCCCTTTTTTTCAATGAAAATTAAATTAGATTCATGGCACAAAACCACATAAAAATATAACGCTAACTTTTTGTTTTCACCGTATTTGGAAGGTAGAGCAGAGAAGCTAACCTTAATTTAGATTTCCTAAACGGGATTCGCTGTTTCTTTAATCGAGTCATTTCCCCCCATGAGATTGAGTGCACCCTAACCAAAATCACTCTATAATAAAACAATCTTAAGAGGAAGTCAGGAATTGAACCCAGGTCTCCATAGTTAGTGATTAGCATGAAAACTCACCACTAGGCTATGAGAAGTAAATATAGAACACAAATTTTATATACACAATAGTTATCAGTGAGGAATAAAAAAAAATCAACTAATTAAAATATGTATATTAACTAATTCAGGACATTACAGTGGTTTACCTCAAAATAATCACCACCAACTTATCGTTTTTCACTCAATCACAAAATTTTTTTCTATTGGTGGTGAGCTGACTTTTCTTAAAGTCTCACATTTGCTCAACAATAAGCAACAGTCATACTCCTTGAGATTTAGACAATTTTTTTTCAGGAATACATATTTGTTATATTATCACAACAGATTATTTGGTTACATAAAATGAAAACATATTTTAATAAGAAAAGTGAGGAAAAATCTGTACTTAAAAGAAATTTTGTGTTTAAGACACTCAATTTTTAATCTACTTACAAAAAAAAAAATTAAGCTACGTATAATGCATCGCACAACTAGCTTTGTAATAAAAGTAATTTCAATGATTGTTTGTAATTATAGGCCAATCAAGTCCCAACACATAAGATTGGATTATTATGATAATTATTAGTAATCGAGATTTAGAGATATACTTAATATGATTAAAAAGTTACTATTTTTTAAAAATTAATACGATACTGATTAAAGAACCTTCATTAATTTAAAAAAAAAATTAAAAATGCTTTATTCTGTGGCCATGTATCCCTTTGAATAGTAATATAATAAAGTCAATTCCTGCTAACAAAACATAAATAGTACTGATAGATAAAAACAACAAAATTAAAAAAGTGAACACCTGAATTAAACAATAAAATATTTACAAGCATTCTAGTAAACATTATGAGGAGCGGAAAGTAATTCCATTTCGATATTTGTTTATCATTTATCAGCTGATTGTGTACTTCAAAGTCGTACAAAAGACATTTTAAGTTTAGAGTGACTTGTTTACTCGCAAATAATTAAATCTTAATTTTTGTTTGCAGTTTATGGTGAAATGGCCAGCCAAATACCAGAAGAGGTCCATATTCAGCACTGTATGCTTTTTGAGAAGAGTAGTAACGCAACAGTTGCTACCAAAAATATTTGTGATGTTTATCCAAGTGCATTAGAGATTCGTAAATGCCTAAGGTGGTTTTCTAAGTTTAAATGGGGTAATTTTGATCTTTTTCAACTTGTATCAATCAGGAAGACCAACAACTTTAGATAATGACATGTTAAGGGCGGAAGTGGAAGCAAATCCGTGTCAGACAATCGAAGAACTGTCAAACGCTCTGAACAAACTTTAGTTGACCATCCAGGAACATTTGCAGCAGATTGGTAAAGTAAGCAGAGCAGGTGTTTGGGTCCAGCATAATCTGTCTGAATAAAACAAAGCTAACTAGCCCACCACATGCGACTTATAGCTTCAGGGGCACAATACAGATGCGTTTTTTGATCGCTTGATCACTGGAGATGAAAAATGGGTTTTGGACAATCCAAAACACAAAAGGCAGTGGCTCTCTCCGAATGAATCGCCACGAAGTACAGCTAAGCCAGGTTTAAATCCCAGGTTTTGTGTGTTTGGTGGAGTATTCGCGAGGTAGTTCATTTTGAAGAGCTAAAACCTGGACAAACTGTGAATGCAGACCTTTATTGTGAACAATTGGATCAATGGAGTAAATCAATCTTTAATTAAAAAGTGCCCTACAAATTTTATAAAATTTTCTGTTTAATTTAATGAAAAAAAAAAGACATTACTTTCCGGTCCCCCTATTAAATTCATGTACGGATTATAAAAATAAAAAACAATAAGAAAAAAATTTCATGCCCCAAGGTTAAACAAGAGACTCACTAAAGAGCAAAACAGAGAGTTACACTGCTGAAAACACGAGGTGTTTCTGGGATAAAAAAAAACCAACACAGCCCTAAAAAGGTGTATCTTCTTAAACAGTTATAAGCATAGTAAATCTAATATAATCTAATAATAATAATACGGAAAAAAAATTGAACAAATAAATAAAAAATGTATGTACCTTTCATATTCTAGACTTTGGGCTCTGAGGGATTCATAACAGTCAAGGCAGACTGCAGCCAGTTCTCCATTTTCTAACAAGAGGCTCCTGTCGTGCTGCCTATGATATCTCAGGAATGGGAAGTCCTGCAAGCAGTAGGTAACATTAAGGGACTTCCTAATCTACATAGAGAAGAAAAGTAAACTGTGGGCCTATTAACAATCAGGAGACATTGAAGGTAAAATTACTAAGTATAAGGGGGTTGAGGCGCAACCAGGAACATGAGTTGTTAATGGGTTAGTGAAATTAAAGGCTCTCACGTATAATGACCAATGTAAATAGCCATAACGATTCATTTGGTGCCACGGTGATAACAGCCGGAGACTGTTGAGGTGCATAAGTATAGATGGTTTTAGAATTGTTTGATGTCACCACTTACTTGACTGTTGTGATTGCTCACTCACATCATGTCTCGTCGTCAATCATCATTCAGGTATTCTGCCACATCTGTCATTGCCCCTTTTCCTTACTCAAACATGGAAAACGAGATCATAGCTGGAGAAGAAACGTAAGGTGATGGCTAACCTTAACCATGTGCACAACTAGCAATGCGTTCACTTCCCAGTTTCAACTAGATGCTCTCTCCGATTGGCTGAAGATCGTCAAGCAATAAAAACCTCACAGTATCCCCAATGAACTGGGTGGCACAGTGATTCGAAGAAAATTTCTGCCCCCCCCCCTATTTTTTCCAGAATTTGAATTTTGTCAGCAGTGGGGTCTCGGACAGTAACCCAAATAGCTGACGACTATAGAGACGATACTTTAGGGATTAAATCTACAATTTACTAGCAACAAAAATAAACTTCTGGTCTGTTATTATCAGCCAAAGAAAATAGATAGTGGACATGGTTGGTGATGAACCCAGCACCTCCTGATCTCTGGCCAGGCGTTCTCTCCAACTGAGCTTAAGAGGAAATAAAACTGGTACCTACAGTTCATTTCCTAAGAGAATGCGATTGAAATTTGGAAGTTGAAAAAAGTGAAAAGAGAAGTTACGAGTCCAAAGATTAGTGATATTGGTAGGTGGGTTCACACTGAGTTAGTAAGGCAGGTGGTGGTAAGATGTAAAGGAACAAACATTGTATAGGCATTCTCTTGGCGAACAGAAAGTAGTCAATATCTAATATCTTTAGCTGGTTTCGTACAACCTCTACCAAATCTAGGGCAACCATCTTTCAAATAAGAGTACACTGTAATCTTCAGTGGATTCCCAATTACAAGTAATAATTAGTGTTGAGTGTTGTTCTGGCAACTCAGGCTAATTT